>CM037853.1:75168090-75450779 GCA_021234595.1 Delia radicum | reverse complement strand
TGCAGAATGTGTGCGAAAATGAATGATGCCGATTTTGCCAAAAAAAATCATGTTTTCAGATGAAGCTCATTTTGATCTTGGCGGGTATGTAAACAAGCAAAATTGTAGCATTTGGGGCGCAGAAAACCCGCACGCATACATTGAAGAGGCATAATTGAGCCATAATTGGACCGATCGTGTAGGCTACTGCATGGCCAGCCGAGGCAGCCATTTGAATGAAATTATTTTCCATTATTAACCGGAAGGATTGGAAATTTGAGAAAATATTCAGTAGTTTTTTTATAGCATTTTCAAAAAAAAAAAGTTATTTGGCGGACCCTTTATAATGATTACATGTCATCAATATGAATGTTATATATTGTATAAAGTGCTTCTTGCTTTGACAAAATGTGGCATCGAATTGATGTCACTGTAGTCATAGCACGGATGACGCGTAAAATATTACAAAATTATATGATAACGTTCGTCATTAAATTGATGTCACTTATTGCATCATTGATGTCATTTGTAATAACATTAATGTCACAATTCTGATGTTAGGGCATCATCAATATGAAGATGCATTTTTCTATCAGTGTAGGTAGCTTTTTTGAAGGATTTTCATGATATATATACTTGCTTTAAGTGCAAAGATGTGTCTCCTATTTCATGTCCAGCGCTGGGAGACTAGAAGACAGTAAAAAACATTTAATTAAATTAATGTGGCTTATCAAGTTGTTGCAGAAATTTTATTTAGAATAATTTTATTTTAAAGAATAGATAGCTGATTTGACAGATTTTCGTGATAAATATACTTGTTGTAAGTGCAAAGATGTGGCTTCTTTTACATGGGAGACTAGAAGACAATAAAAAACATTTTATTAATGTGGCTTATGAAGTTTTTACAGAAAATTTATTTAGAATTTAGAATAACTTCATAAGCCACAAAAGTTAAAATAAATCATACATCGATGGTTTCTTAAATGATTAGATCATCCATCTGTTGGAAAATAATCTTTATCCACCATACTTCAATCAATATATTTACAAAAAAATTCAAGTTTGCTTTTATTTTCTTTAGAGTTAATCTTTTTGTTCAGAAGTGTATCTTATTGGTGTGGCATGCCATGTTCTTGCGTAAAAAAAAATATTGAAATATTGTCGAATTGTAAAAAGCAACATTTGCTCTAGATCTGAAAGTATTTGGAATATAGCTTAAATCATTTAAGTGGATATTGATACCACGTTAGGTAATGCAATGAACACATAAAAACATTTTTTGAAAACGTGTGGCTTATCATGTTTTTGCACTATTTATTTAATTGTAATTTTATGTTTTAAGTCCCTAGTAGGGTATTCAATCGGTTAACCGTTACTCGCTTAATCGATGAATTTTATTTGAACAATTGTTCGAGTAATTTAAAATGACCACTTTCGAGTAACGAATAACTCAAACAATTTTGGTCGATTAATCGTGTTAATCGAGTAAATTAGAAAACGTTCTATTTCAGTTAATATTTTATATAAAACAAAAAATTAATAGTTTGGTATTATTTAAAAATATAATTTAATTATAATTTTATCATTATATTTTTGTTTAGAAGGGCAGCATTGTACTGATAAAAAAAATAGTTTTCTGTGGTTATTTTGGAGAAAAGTTAGAGATCTAAAGATATTTCTAAAATATCCTTGAACAATTACAAACACTATTATAATCAAATCAAATGTTAGTTTATGCAGACATCGAAACTATAAAAAAATGTAAGACCTATTTCCAGAAACTGGGCGAAATTTTTAAATAGCCAATTATTCAACAAAAAACAAAAAATCGCAGCAATCGCAAAATTATTAGATTGTGTTAACAATTTTTTTCAAGATGAATGTAATGACCTTTATTCATCATCGCCTTTTTGGTGTTATAGCTCGTATTTGGATCGTTCACTTTATTCTTTAATTAGGATCTATAAATTAAAAATTATATACTGAATATTTTTTTTCAAATGGCTGCCTCGGCTAGCCATGCAGTAGCCTACACGATCGGTCCAATTTTTAAGCACATTATCGATTGTGTGCAGCTGTATTTCACCAATGGCTTCCTGTTCTGTCCTGTTGAAACCAAATGTTGCCAATATTCTCCTCTTCAAATTTTGTGAACAAAAATTCGTTCAACATGGCCCGATAACGATCGCCATTGACTGTAACGGCCAATCCTTGCTCATTTTCGAAGAAAAAATGGCAATTTTCGCAAACATTCTGCAACATTACCATGATTTTCAAAGTAATGTCGCAATATTTCCCAGCATTGTTCAAGCGTATACACAACCATATTCGTTCAGCGGAAGGATAAAACTAATTATCTGTCAAATCAGACATGATCTAAGTGTTACCATTCACGAAATAAGCACTAGTTGAAAAAAAACGTTAGATGGCGGACCCTTTATATTGCAAACAAAAAAAAAATCATGCAAAAATCTCTATTCGGATTTGATTGGACTCTTTTGAACAACCGAACTCTTTTTAATATTTCTTTATATTTTTTTTTAAGGCGCCGATTAGTTTGCCATATTATTGCAAAAAATTTTAAAAGTTATGTCTTTAAAAAGTAAAACATCACAATTTAATGCTATATTAGATCTTTACAATATTAAATTAATAATATCCAAGAGTTTAGAAAATAAAGAGATTGCAATACTCTCACTTACTGAGAAATAATATATAGCTTGTGGCTGTAAATAGGAAAATTAATATTTTTTATTTTTTTTTTTTTTTTATAATTTAACCAATACTCAGGGGATGCCCCCTACTCATGCAGTGCATTGTATTGATCAGGAAAATAGGGTATGGGAAGGAGGAAAGAGGGAGTAGTGTTTGTGGATATTTGATTTAAATTTTTCTAAATTGTAAGTTACAGGGAAGACTTCTGCGGGAAGTTTGTTCCACATACGAATTGTTCGACTAAAAAACGAATTTTCTCTGTAATGCGTTGTGCGAAACACAGGACAATCAACTAATGTTGCATCTGACAGTTTTCGAAAGATTTTTTCAATTTAGCTTTGGTTTTCCTTAGAATCGGCATGTTTCCTGCTTGCAGTCACAATTTGTTTACAGAGAGTGAGATAATTGTATAGCCCTTGATAATATTAACAAACGTTTAAATATTTAATTTTGATAAAAAAAAAAAATTCCCAACAGCTGTTATTGTATTTAATTTGTGTATTATTAGGTCCATTCGTTTACTTTTCCAGTAAAATCCAGTAGATGAGTAAATTTTGGGCAAAATGAAAATTTTACTCTCTTGCACAAAAAAGTAAACGAACGGAAAAATTGCAAAAACTTGCAGGTTAATTCAAACATATGAGCGCTTTAAAGCTTAGTGTTGTAAAATAAGTGTTATTTAGACTACCCAGTATATATTGTTTTTGGTACTTGATGCATTGCATTTTAATAATTATAAATTCGTAGCAATTGTATTAATTAAATAAACTTTTGTGGAAGCTTTTGTACCTTTTTAGTTTGTACATGACTTTTAATTTTGTTTCTAGTTAAATAACATACGAAAATACATGAATACTTGATTTTTGATATTCGGTACCCTGAATAATATGCAGTAAGAAGTATTCATATATTCATTAGCTTTACATCTCTAATATATTAATGTAAATAAAAACAATTAACAGAGATATTAGAAAACTGATAAATTGTTACTATAATAATTGTAACTGACTATTTTAATTTTTTTCAGGTTGAAAATAATTATATTTAGTTTTTGCCGCCCTTTTAATTCCGCTTTTAATCTTTTAAATGTTTTTATTACTAAATGTATGCTTATTTTTGTTTGTTTACTTAATTTAATCATATGTTTTTGTTTTCTACTGGATTTTACTGGCAAAAATTTGTCCAGTAAAAATTTGCAGGTTTTTTGCTGACAACTGTCACTTTACTCTCTTAGTAGATGCTCTCTTTTGCAAATTTATGTGTACGCGAACGCATTTCAGTAAAATCCAGTACAAATTTGTACAAATTTGTGCAAATTTTGGTGTAAACGAATGGACCTATTGTATACTTTTAAGGAAAAATGTAGGACCACAAAAATGTTTAATTGTTCGAGTTACACGAGTAATTTAAAAAATTTACTCGACAAATTTTTAAAACTTCAAAATCGAGTTACTCGTTTTGTCGAACAAAAGCAAACCCAAGTAATTTGAATAGCCTAGTACCTAGGGACTTAACTCTTCTGAATAATTCCCTAAGGATTTAACTTTTTGGTTTAAGTCCCAAAGGAATTAACTTTTTTGTTTAATTCTGCAGGGCCTAATAATATAAAAATAATAAGTAACGAAAACGCAGTTTTTTAATTAAATACAATAAAACCGCATCTGTATTTTAATATTTTATAGTTAATGTTTTCAAAATATTGACTGATATGAGAAAAAACACAAAAATTTTTTAAAATTGGTTATTGGACAAAATAAACATACGCTCATGTCCCTACTTTAGAACGTTTTGCAATTAGAACGAATTTGTGAAATTACACGAAATTGAAATTTGGTGTTCTCAAATCCTAAAAGCTTTTGAAAACTCGAATTTGACCCTAAATTGTAATTTATTAGAAAAAAAGGGCATTCGTTTTACTTTCGACCAGGCTTTTTTACACGAATTAAAACGAATAAAAAATAGGAAAAAACGTTCTGATTTAATCGCAAGAACACCGAAAAACTCTAAAATTTTCACTTTCGCTCTGATTTAAAAGCCGTAACAGGGGTGATAATGAAACAAATGCATAAATAATTTTATATTTTAAAACTTACTCAGGATGTTTGATACAAACAGTACTTTTGTATATAAAGACAATGTAGTTAATTTCAGGACAATTTTTATTAGTGTCCGACCGAACAGTTCGGCCAAAAAACTATATTTTGTCGGTTTTTTTGATATCTAGAGGCAATGATGACAAATTTTGGTATTGGAAACATGTTTATTGAGCCGATTTAATTCGATTTTGTGTATACAATTTAAGAGAAAAACCGAAGTTTAGCTATAAAGTTAAAAGTTCGACCGCCGAACTATTTTCAATTTGGCCGAACTTTCTGAGGCCGAACAGTGAATTCATTGCTTAACTACAGACTTTTCTCAAAATAGCATCTAATCAGCCCAATAAACATTTTTCCATCCACCAAATTTGTCCATAATGCTTTAAAATACCGAATACAGACCAAATGCATTTTCTGGCCGAACTGTTCGGTCGGACACTAATTTTTATTTTCCGACCATCCCTTTTTTAACCAGGAATATATTGTTTTTTTCCTTTTATAGTCGCACATGAAAAGTTCTTTTTTGAGGCATTAAGTGAAAAACTTATTTCGGGGAATTTAACAAAAAAAAAAATTAAGTCCCTTAGGGAATTAAACACAAAAGTTAGCTTCCTAGCGACTTAAACTAAAAACCTAAGTCCCTGGGAAATTAAACAAAAAAGTAAAGTCCCTAGCAACTAAAAAGTTAAGTCCTTAGGGAATTTAACAGAAAAACTTAATTCCCCAAGGGAATTAAACGAAAATGGAATTCATTTCTAAGGAATTAATTGAATTTAAATGAATTCCTTAATGTTAATGCTTAATGTTTGCGTCATTGAATTCATTCTCTAAATTTGAATTCATTCACAGGAATACCTTCTTAGTATGTTCTTATTGAATGATTCATTTCTTGAATCAAAAAAATTGAATTCAATTTTAGTGAATTCATTCCCAAATTGAATGAATTATTCAAAGCTCTGCAGATAAAGTAGCAGTTGAGTGTCTGGTAAATTGTAATTCATGCGATTTAATTGAATTCCTAAAATGTATACTCATTTGTAATCGAATTGATAATTCGATAAAAAAATGAATTATAAAGTAAATTTTTTATTTAATTTAAAATTTATTCGATTCTACACCTTTTACAATTGTAATTCAAAACATATCAATTGAAATTCAAAATTTCCATTTGAAATTCAAAAACTCCATTTAAAATTCAAAAATTCCATTTGAAATTCAAAAAACATCAATTGAAATTCAAAATTTCTATTTGAAATTCAAAAAATATCAATTGAAATTCAAAATTTCCATTTGAAATTCAAAAAATATCAATTGAAATTTAAAATACATCAATTGAAATTCAAAATACATCAATTGAAATTCAAAAATTTCTATTTGAAATTCAAAAGTTTCTATTTGAAATTCAAAAATTATTCCATTTGAAATTCAAAACATATCAATTGAAATTCAAAAGTTTCCATTTGAAATTCAAAAATTTCCATTTGAAATTCAAAAGTTTCTATTTGAAATTCAAAGATTTCCATTTGAATTTCAAAATGAAATTTTTGAATTTCAAATAGAATTTCAATTGATATTTTTTGAATTTCAAATGGAAATTTTGAATTTCAATTGATATTTTTTGAATTACAAATGGAATTTTTGAATTTCAATTGATATTTTTTCGAATTTCAAATGGAAATTTTGAATTTCAATTGATATTTTTTGAATTACAAATGGAATTTTTGAATTTCAATTGATATTTTTTGAATTTCAAATGGAAAGTTTGAATTTCAAATGGAAATTTTGAATTTCAATTGATATTTTTTGAATTACAGTTGTAAAAGGTGTAGAAACTTAAATTAAAATTGAGTAAGTTTCCACCCATAGTGCAGTTCGATAAACTTTAAATATAAATGTGGCAACTTTTTGTTTGAAATTCCCGGAATTTCTCCTCCTTGTAGAATTATTGTACATAAATACATTATGTTAAATTACATAAGCAGAAATTTAAATTCAAATTTCTATGCATCTGCAGAGATTAAAAAAAAGAAAAACATGGCGCAAAAAATATCTCCACAATAGTATATAAAAAAAAAAAATAATTTATAAAAAACATTTTGGCGTTTAAATCCACTCTTCATTCACACAATTATTTAAATAAAATAATTAACAAATATATTTACTTTATTTAATTTAAACTTTTCAAAACATTTCAATAGAATTTGAAAACTTGAAATCTATTTTATATACAACTGTAATGTAATACAAAAAATCTGCAATACCTTTTTGCCTGTGTATTATTATATAATAAAATTTGAAAGCTTTGCAAAAAATTCTAGGAATTTATGACGCTAGTCTACATTCTAGAAAAGATAATTGATGTGAGAACAACGCTTTTAAATAATTAATAACTCTTTTTAAGAAAAAAAAAAAAAAAAAATAAATTCCTTTAATTCTAAAGTCTACACAAAAGTTAAGTTAAAATAATTCCCAGTAACTGCTAGTTCCTAGAATCATGTCAATTTTAATAAAATCTCAAAACTCTTCTTCATATGAACGTTCGTTGTTTGAGCATCCCTCCAAATGGTACGATTCGTACCAGGAAAATGGTACAAAATATTTAAAAAGTCGCAAAAATTTGGAGGAACAACTGAAACAACAATTAAATGCCTGTGCTGGTGAGGTAAGTTTATGATTTTATTTTTCTGCTTTAATAAAATGTAAAAGAAAAAAAAATTGAATTCCTGAAATTTATTTGTGTTTATTTTAAAGATATTTTTAAGTGGCATACCACCTGATACCAGGGCTGAACAAATTGCAGATATTGCCGCATTAGTGGGAGAAATATACATTTTACGTTTTTAAGGTCACTTTCTCGGGAAATTCAAGAGGTTTTGCTTATCTTCAGTATATGAATCCAAATCTTAAACAAATGGCTTTAACGAGGTAACTAAATTAATATATATATATATTTTTTAAATAAAATTTATTAATTTAATACCATTTTTTTTTTTAATTTCCTCCTAGATTGCCTTCACTTTTCCGTCAACATTTATTTCCCATGGTTAAAGTTCATGAATCTCGTAATAGTTCGAAACTTTTGTTAAAGAAAACTTATCGTATGGATCCGTTTGTTGTATTAGAAAATTTAAAAAAATTAGTAAATTTTCAGAAATTAGTGGGTAATGAGATATATCCTGGAATTTTTGAATATCAAATAATCTTTAAATGCAATGAGGAGGCTGTGCATGCCAGACGTGTACTTTTAAAATCAATTTCCACTTTTGGACGTAATGCCTTAATTGTTTGGGATTCTGTATCAAAAAATGGTAACAATACTAGAGTTAATTTCAATCATAATGGAAATGTGAATAGTACATTAATAGCTCCTGTTGGCGCTGTTAACAACAATGGCAGTGTTCAATTTATTCATAATGGAAACGGGAATAGTGCATCAGCAGCTCCTGTTAATTTATCAAATACTTCCATGGTAAATACTTCAACGTTGCCAACTTTATCATTGCATCGAAGTTTTTTCATTGCAAATTCATCAAATGCTTTAAATATGAAAATATTTTAAAATTACTTTTTTTTTATATATATATAAATTATTTAAATTAATTAATATGTATACTGCTTATTCTATTTTGTGTATGTGTTTTTTTTTTAACAATTATTTTGCATGTGAAATTATTTAAAAATATAAAACAAAAATCTTCGAATGTTTCAAAAAGTTTTAAATAAATGAATTAATAAACAAAAAATCACTTAACTCAAATTTAGTTCTTTTAAAGATTTTTTCCAATTTTTTTTTAGATGAATAAAACACGAGTAAAAATAGTGTATAATATAAAATTGTGTATGAGGAGATATTCGCCTCACATACAATGTGATATAATTTGATCCGAAAAATGGTTCTATTAAATTGTATTAGTTTGGCTATAATTAGATATAATTGCCAGATGGAAAATTTCCGATATGTGTATATAAAAACATATATAGTCATATATATAATTTCATATCACATTATATCTTAGTTGATCCGAAAATATCTTACCTCATGTGATCCCATGTGATCCCATGGGATCTCATCTGATATTATTTGATTCAAAAAATCTAATTTGATCAAGTTATATATCATATGATACAATTTGATATAACTTCATAAAATCCTTTAAAATTTTTTGGAAATCCGCACTAATATTTTGTTTCACAATAATAATGAAAATTTAAATATAAATCAAAAGATTTTAAAATTTGATGTGATTTTAATTTGACTAATATGTGCTGCCATATACAATTATATGTGAAAGTAGTATAGTTTTTTCTTGTTTCTAGCATATATGTACATTTGTTTATATTATATTTAATTATCAGAGAAAGCAAATTAACCTTTTTTCTTTTGTGTTTTTTTGAAAAAAATTTTTTACGATTTTCTGACTTAAAATGATTTTTTACTCATACATATTATTTTTTTTATTTTATTAATTAATTAATCATATAATTACAAATTATATACTATTAACCTAACCGAGCACTAGTTACTATGGCTTCCGGCGCGTTGTAGCGAAAACAAACCTGTGCCTCTGGTGAGAATCGAACCCACGACCCCCGCACTGATAAGCCAGCATGCTACCAACTAGCCTACCGGGGCGCACAACATATAATTTAATAGTGTCCGACCGAGTATTTGGCTTTAGAGTTCTTTTAAAAAGTAATGTTCCGCAAAGTACGGTCTTCGTCCAAATTTTGACCGAACTTGGCCGAACTCCGTGTATTGGAAGAAATTGAGTACATTTTCAGAATAAACTCTTTAATTTCGTATGCAAACACAAGAATTTGTTTAAAATTCTTTATATATTTTCTTAAAAATAGCTATGTTCAAATATTCCCCTTTTTTCAAAAGACGACGTTAAAATAATTGAACCTATTATTTCATATTTTTGAAAGAAAATTGTAAATTAGTTTTTTTTGAGATTTATTCATGTTTAAATATTTTTTGTTTTACTTCAAACAAATTTCTTTGTCAAAATTAACCGAACGAATTTCACGTTTTATTCAAATTAAAAAGCAGAACATTGAAAATCTGGCCGAAGTTCGGCTATGGCTTCGGCCAAAAAAAGTGAGTTCGGTCGGACACCATTTTTTAATCTATTAACTTTGAACTTTGTTTAAAGTGCAGCTTTTCCAAGTTTTTACTTTTGCTTTTTTTTACAATATCAATACATTGAATTTTCCTCATTTTTTGTCTTTTCTGATAATTATAGGTACAATATAAAAGTAATAGTTTTTTTTTTTGTTAATTTCTACCATATATGCAGGCGCGGATCCAGAAAAAGGTTTTGGGAAGGGCAGTTAAAGTATTTTTAACAAACTTTTTTAATATATTTTACATTTTTGCATTGACAAATTTAATTTTGGGGAAGGAAATATCCCATTTTCCCTCCTCCTCGATCCACGCCTACATACATATATGTTTATATATAATGTATATGTATATCGACCCAAAAGAGTTGAAAAACTTTTAAAAGTTACAAACAACATTAGGGTAAATTGGGATAATTATAAATTGAGTAGAGCACATTTCATGGTGCTACTTTTGTCGCAAATAAATAACAATTATCATTTAAGACTGAGAAACTGAAACTGTATTTAAATACAACTTAAATTTAAATGGCAATTAACTAATTGCATATTTAAATACGAAGTTAAAAACTGGACATATCAGTATAAATATTAAAAATTAGGATGTTCGCCTGGTTAAATTCGTTGCCTCAGAAATGCTGACACCATCCAAATTATAATATATTATTCTTAATGTTGTTAAAATTCTGAATGACTTGGAATCGAAAAAAAATAAGTTAGTAGAAAAGTTAGTAAAACATCTTGTAAATCAGGTATACTATTTTTCAGCAAATTTTTTGCTAAAATTATGTTTTGAACTAAAATTTTAGTTATACTTAGTCAGCACTTAACTGTTTTGAACTAATGTTTTACTAATATTTTACTAATGTTTTACTAATTTATTTTGCTAAAAAAAATTGTGCTGATTAGCACATCAATAGGGTGAACGACAACCAGATTAAAAGTTATACGCAGAATGAATTAGATGTCAAGATGTAGTAGTGACGAGGAAAATTATCCTAAAAAGTACAACTCTAGTAAGACACATAAAAAAATCAACCATAACAAAAATCTAGTTTTTTAAAATATATTATTAATTCATATATCTGAATAAACTACGAATAACTTTCCATCCGAAACTTTCAATATGATTTTGAAGTATGGAGTTTGAGCATTAAAAACCATATCAATAAATTGCGATTTGGGTGAAGGATGTTGGATATCCTTGCAATTAAAGTGAAAACTTAACTTAGTTTTCTTTTTTGTGAATATTAAAAAAATCCCTTAATCGAATTTGTATAATTCTAACACATGATGTTAATTTATAGTCCACTTAATTACACACTGCTACAAAAAAACACTTTTTGTCAGAACTTGAAAATCGAGTGGGGTTGTAGGCCTAGGTGAGGACATACAAAAACCGCTTTCAAAAATTTTGAAACACCCTCAAAATTTTGAGTTATTTTCAAAAAATTGTTTTAGGGTAGGTCGTAGCACTTTAGTACCTCTAACTCACACATTTTTTGACCGATTTCAAAAACAGCTTTGGAAAGGCAAAGAATTAAGCTTTCATTAAATATATATTCCAAGAAATTAGGTAAGTGTTTTTCAAAAGTTTCTAATTTTTTAAATTTTTTTTTCCCTAATTTTTCAAATCCAACAAGAGTTATTTTAATTTTTTTCTATGAAAACCAATCTTTTTTGCACTGTATTTTAAAGACAATTTTATATAGAAAAAAAACGAGATATTATTTGTTAAAATCGGTTTATATTTGCAAAAGTTACTAAACTTTTTCTAAAGTAAACATTTTGGGATTGCAGACTTTTCTTTTGGTAAACCACTTGACTTAAGGTACGTTCAGATTAGTCAAATATTTGACAAAAAACATGGAATATTTCCTTGCCGTAATCTGAGCACAAAATATTTTTGTGTGTCAAACAGCAAATCAGCTGATTTTGATCAAACAAAATTATTTGCATTCAAATAAATATTTGACAAACTTAATTATAGTGTAAACACTAGCTATCAAATATTTTTTTCTGATTTGAGCAAATATTTATTTGATCTTACAAAAAAAATGTAAGAATAAACAATGGCAAATAACAGGTGGTAAAATCGTCAATTATATTTTTTTTTTAATAAATTTATTAATAAAAGTCTTTATAAAAAAACTGTTGTGCGCCCCGGTAGGCTAGTTGGTAGCGTGCTGGCTTATCAGTGCGGGGGTCGTGGGTTCGATTCCCACCAGAGGCACTGGTCTGTTTTCGCTACAACGCGCCGAAGGCCATAGTAGCTAGTGCTCGGTTAGGGTAATAGTATATAATTTGTAATTATATGATTATTAATTAATAAAAAAAAAAAAAAAAAAAAAAAAAAAAAACTGAAATGTAAATAGATATTAAAAAGCGAAATTTGATGATACAATATTTTGAGAAATTTTGTTTAATATTGTTAAATGGAAAAATATGGAATGAAACTGGGAACGATTGGAATCGGAGCACTGAAAATAAAAATTGAATCACTCCGATAACAGAATGGAATATTGTTCCAAAATGGAACGATATGGAATGAAACGGGGAATAATGGGTTTTGTAAAGGTTTGCAAAAATTTTGTCCGTTTTGCGATATCATGCTTGGTTTTCGAGATACAAGCCATTTTACAAAATGGCGATATTTCAAAATGTCCCGTATCTCCAAAACTAAGCGAGATAGACCAAAACGGACAAAATTTTTGCTCCGGCGGAGTATTAAAATACCCTTATAACATAAATATGCTAGGTCCGAGAGAGATCCCGAGTGATCAATTTGAACATAAAATAAAATAATTTTTTATTTGACTCAATTGGAAGCATATATGTTAACAAATATTTTGTTCAAATATTTGATAAATGTGAACGTACCTTTACAAACGTAAATTAAAAAATGTACAAATAACTTAACCTAAGTTAACATGTATAGTTAAAAACAGGTGTTAATGAAAAGTTAAATAACTTTTACAATTTTCATCCAATTTGAAAACTAAAAACCATGTTTTGTTAAGAACTAAATTTTCTTTATAAAAGCTTTCATATTAAAATAAGCAATGGAAAGCTACTAAAATCAAAAAAGTTTATAATTTTCATTTTTTTTTTTTTAGATATTCTTAACAAAACCAATACTTATAACTTACAAATGGATACACGTTATTTTAAAGCGTAATCAGTTTTTTTTTCCAAACCCGTTAAAAACATTTAAATCGGGCAAAAACTGACTGAGTTACAGGTCGATAAGTTGACGAACATCACTGAAAATGGTTTTTTTAGAATAACTTCTGAATTTTATGGTGTTTCTGAAATTTTTTGACACAATTTGTAATGTACTCAACAAGACCTATAACCCACGCTAGGTCGTTTTCCAAGTTTTTTTTTTTTCACTGTAGCACCGTGTTATTTTCAGCGAAATAACCATCGCTTTCATATTAAAAATTTCCGAAAATGTAATGTTCAAAATTTTTAACATATTATTTATTATGTATTTACTGTGGAGCAAATAAAAAAAATTACATTTTTTAACATGCATCATTTGGAAGCGTTACTTTTTTAGAAAACGTACTTCAATTAACTGGAACTTGGTTGCTATTGATTAGAAAACATGTATTCATATTTGACTGTTTTTATTTGAATTTTATTAATAAAGATTTGTCACCGACTCCAAAGTTTAAAGGCATAAAAATATAGAAAATTTTTGTTGTTTTAACAAATTTTTTTGGTAAACTAAAAGAGAAAGTATTTACAAGCGTTTTTCATAAATTATGTAATCTGTGATGTTCACTAAAGGTACGTATTAATATCTTGAATCTTTTTTGCGTTTTAGATATTTTATTAACCCTACACGGGTACAAATGTATCCACTTGCAACTTTGCAGTGCTGTAACTCAGGAACGGCTTAACTTACAGATTTCAGATCTAGGAAATATAAGTAATTTCTAATCTTTTAAAGGTTATTTGAACCAATTCGGATCAGTGGTTCAGGAGCAAAATCGTAAGATTTTGGATTTCGATGATAACAAGTGGTTTTCATCAAGGGATATAACTTTTAATATTTCTCTTCGTGATCTTGCATATAAGGCTTATATTGATGATCGTAGTACTGAGAACTGGAGGATATTTTGTCGAGTAAGAAATAGAACTAAAACTATAATTCGAAAAGCAAAAAGAAGACACCATGAAGAAAGGTTTAAGGGGCTGGATAGTAAACATATGTGGAGAATTTAAAAGTCGAATGGTTGTGTGGAATCACGAGATAATGTCAATGATGTTGACCCAAATGATATAAACGATTTTTTTATTTCAAATCAGTCATATGAGTCAACATGTGATTTTTTAGATGAATGTAACTTTGTTAATGAGGATTCTTTTTCTTTTCAAGGCATAAATGAGAGCGAGGTGTATTCAGCACTTTGTAAAATTCGTTCGAATGCTGCTGGTCATGACAGTATACCGCTTAAATTTGTTAAAATAATCTTTCCTTACATCTGTATGCCACTCACTCACATGATTAATACATTTTTTTTGACTTCCAGATATCCCAGATATTGGAAAATAGCACGTGTGGTCCCGATTAAGAAAGAGGGAAATTCAAACGCGTTGGATAATTTACGTCCGATTTCTATGATACTTTCGAAAGTTGTAGAACACATTGTAAAAGATCAGATGTTAGGCTTTATTAATGGAAATAATTTGATTCACTCACATCAGTCAGGCTTCAGGCAAAATTATAGTACAACCACCCTTTTGATTGGGCTAACTGATTCAATTAGACAAAAGCTGAATGACAAGAAATGTAGTGTGCTGATTTCATTGGACTTGTCAAAAGCGTTTGATAAAGTTTTACACTCAAAGTTAGTGTACAAGTTATGTAGTATGTATAATTTTTCTAAATCAGCCTGTAAGCTGGTGCAGTCGTATCTCCGTGATAGATCGCAGTTTGTGTCAGTTGATGATAGAAAGTCATTGACCTTGGAGGTTACTAGTGGTGTACCTCAGGGGTCAGTAATTGGCCCCATTTTGTTTATGATGTACCTGAATGATTTTGTTAATATTTTTGATAATAACTCAATTGAGACATTTTTATATGCTGATGATGTTCAGATTTTGTTTTCATCAGATAGACAATTTTTAGATGTGTTGAAAGCCAACATTGATTACTTTCTTAGCCAAATCAGTCTATGGATGCGGGAGAATGGGTTGAATATTAATTTTGGTAAAACTCGGGCAATGTGTTTTGGTTTAGATTCAAATGACTTAAATATATCGTTGGATAATGTGGGGCTAAATTTCGTTTCTAAAATGAAATGTTTAGGCGTTTTTATAGATAATAATTTGAGTTTTGCAAAACATATTGATCATATATGTTCCCGTGTTAATAGTACCATTAGACGGTTATATTCATTAGATTTATATTTGCCTCTCCGCGTGAGGAAGCATGTTGCCAGTTCACTGCTCATGTCGCAGATTATTTATGCTATGGAAGTATTTTCAGGTACAAACAGTGTTGTTCTAAGAAGGCTGCATCTTACTTTTTACCGTATTATTAGATATATTTATAAACTGAGATTAAGGGATCATGTGTCTCCCTTTGTAATGGACTTTGTTGGATTTTCTTTTGAGAATTTTATTAAATTGAGAATTTTGTTACTTTTTCGAAAAGTCGTTATGCGAAATTGTCCTGAGTACATTAGAGATGATTTTAGATTTTCTAGATCAAGTAGAAACCCTCAGATAATATGTCACCGTATATCCTCATCTATATATGAAAGATCTTTTCATGTACGTATAACTAGGGTGTGGAATATCCTTCCCATAGATTTAAAATTATTTGCATTTACAGATACCACCTTTAAGCGTAAACTTAAACAACATTTTGATGCTCTTTAATTGATTAATTTACCCCCTGTTCTTTTACGAGGGTTTCCATCACAGACTATAATTTCTTATATATAAATTTCTGTTATAAGCTAGTTAGGGCCTTTAGTTTTTAGTATTTAGGTTAATTATATAACTTTTTAGTTTTAAGAAATTGTTTTTTTTATATATATACTTTTTTTTCTTTTGATTTGTAATTTTTGATAATGGAGTAGTATTTGAACCATATTTGGCCTTATAGGCTTGGTTCTTAAATTTGAAATAAAATAAAAAAAAAAAAAAAAAAAAAAAAAAAATCGACACATACGTAAACACACACAACATTTGGCTATCCCTTGCCCGTGACTTTTTTTGCCTATATCTCTTGAACCAGGTAGAATATTTGCATGAAACAAAAACTAAAACATTTGTTAAATATTAATATACGCATTTTAAAAATAATGAAATTGGACCATTTAAACATTAGAAAAAAGAAAAATAAGCTAGTAGGTACAAACGTATCCCGGGTGTGTGTTCTCGTAGAAAAAGTTGGGTATGTATCGTACGGTTAACGAAATCTTGAAAAATAAGAATTTTCAACATTAAATAGTTGCATAAAGAGAATATTATAGCGCATTTCAAATTGTGAACTATATCAAATTAAAGAAAATAGTTCATACCATTTGAATGTTGCAAAAAAGTTGCGATATTATTACAAAAAAAAATTATTTAAAATTCAAATAAATTTAAAATTATGCGATTTTTATACGTTCCACCATATGTGATGAGGGTATATATATACGAGGGCGGATCAATAAGTCCGTGACTTTTTGAATGAAACACAGTTTTTTTTTTGCAAAAAAAATAAAATTTTTTTTTCCACATAATCTACTTTTAGCTCAATACACTTAGCCCAACGTTTCTCCAATTTTTGTATCCCTTCCAGAAAATAGGATTTTTCGAGGTCCATAAAATAGGCTAAATCTCTTTCCACCGAGATATTTCTTTAGGTTTGGAAATAGGAAATACTCACTGGGGGCTAAATCCCAAAAATATGGCGAATGAGGTTCCAATTCGTAGCCCAATTCGTGGAATTTTATTTTACTGCACACGTGATGAAAATGAACTTTTTTCTTGGCCATATGGGGTAGTTTTTTTCAAAATCCTCGTTAAATCGGTCGAATAAGTTGGCATAATATTCGCCGTTTATTGTTTTTCAATTTTGAAAGTAATCGATGTGGATTATCCCGCGTGCATCCAAAAAAAACTATTGCCATCACCTTATTGACCGACAAACTTACTTTGGCCTTCTTCGGAGCCGGTTCACCCGGAGAAACCCATTGTTTAGACTGCTGCTTGATCTCCGGAGTGCTGTAATGGATCCATGTTTCATCCACAGTTACAAAACGGCGCAAAAACTCATTCGAATTGTTAACCGCAATTCGAAAAGTCTCGGATAGATGTTTATAGATCTATTTCGGGAATTTTCTAGGTTCCCATCATCAGAAAACGTTTTGAAAGAAGTGATAATCGCATGCAAAACATCAAGCATTCATATAAACTAGTTTTCTCACTAAATGAGAACTAATATATGAGCCCGAAGTTAAAGATTATCACCATTGATCAGAAATAAATTGAAAATTTGTTTGTAATGTGCAAGGTCTACCTTTGGTAGATATTCAATACATGTTTTTTGTTTTGTTTAAAAACAAGAACAAGGGAAGTAAACAAAAACAAGACCGTACTTTGTCTTTTATACAAGTTTGATATAATTTTTATTAAAATTTTTTTTTTTTTTTTTTTTTTTTCAATTTAGTTTATTTTCAAAAAAAGAAATATTTTACAAAATATAGATAGTGCCTCAGCGCCACTTGGACATTATTGAGGCGAGTTGGCAAAAAATATTACATAAGTTTTTATATACAACAAGATTTATAATAAAAAAAAAATAAAAAACCATATGTTTTTATATTATATTATATATCAAAATAAATTTTTACAATAGAAGCATTTCTAAATTTTGGAGGAGAAACTCTTTTAAACTATTTTTAAAAATTGAAATCCTTTCAATGTTTTTCAAATTCTGAGGAAGATTATTGAACTCAAAACTACCCATATGTTCAATTCTTTGTTTCGTTGTTTCCAAACGACATCTTGCAATTCGGAGATTCATGTTATTTCGTGTGTCAAATACGGTTTGATTCCTACCAAACGAAATTGTATGATGGCCTATGTTATGTATCGATTTAAAAACGTACAAAAGCAACTGCATTTTATACAATCCGTAAATAGGTAGAATTGTTTTCGATATGTCCTTATACAATGTTATTGTGGAATATATTAAAGGCTTATTAAAAACGACTTTCAAAGATTTATTCTGAACTCTTTGTAACGATTTTAATTCATTGCTTTTTTTATAAGCATATATAATGGGCAAATAATTTAACTTACTATGAATTAATGACTGGTATATAATTAGCTTAGTTTTCTCATTAAACTTGTTCTTAAATTTATAAAGCATACCAATAACCGATATAATCTTTGTTTTCAAGGTCTCAATATGTTTATCCCACGAAAGATTGTTTTGTAGATAAATTCCAAGATATTCTGTTGAACAAACTTCAAATACTTCTTTTCCATCAATATATATACTAAAATTTTGGTTATCTGTTCTATATGGCCTAAATCTCAACAATTTGGTTTTATCTGGATTTAAAATAAGTTTATTTAGCCTAACATACTCTGTAATTATAGCAGCATCATACTCCATATACGTCTTTAAGGCTAATTCGTGTTTAAATGGGTATAACAGACAGATATCATCAGCATACATGTACAGTTTCCCAAACAATTCTAAATTTGTTATATCATTTAAATATATATTAAATAACAGAGGATCCAACACACTCCCTTGTGGTACCCCATTCTCTACTATACCAGTATAACTTTGACAGTTTTCAATATCTACATATTGTTTCCGGTTTGATAAATAGTTCTTCAAAAATTAGGTTTTTTCGACCTTTAATTGTCAATTTATTTTTCAATTTATTTTTGATCAATGGTGATAATCTTTAACTTTGAGCTCATATATTAGTTCTCATTTAGTGAGAAAACTAGTTTATATGAGTGCTTGATGTTTTGCATGAGATTGTCACTTCTTTCAAAACTTGTTCTGATGATGGGAACCTAGAGAATTCTCGAAATAGATCTATCAACACATTCCTGAAAGTGGTCAAGTAATAAATTTGTAAACAAAAACTCTATAGATTATTTGTTAGGACAATATCCTAATTAAGAAATATAGAGTATGGCCTCGTACTTCAATAATTTTCATTTTCATTGCACAATTAAAGGTCGAAAAACATAATTTTTTGTTGGTTGCAATGGTTGAAATAACCAATTTATACTCTGTGTGTATATACAACATTTTAAGATAAAATTTTTTAAAATAAAAAAGTAATTGGAGAATTTTTAATACTAAGCAATAATATTTTTACTTTCGCAACCATTTTTATAGGAACAAAGTTTTTGTTTTGTTTTGAAATATTTATGAAAAATTCATTTATGATAGTGGATGTATTAAAGTTATTATAATATCCTTATACATTAAAAAAAATCACATCCTTTTTCCACATACAACAAAGTACAAAGTAATTGTCTTGAGATATTTCTCAACAGTATAACATACAAGTCAGTGGCGTACACATTTTGGGCAACACATATTTGTATGAAAAATTTTAGATCGCTTAAAATATCAAAACATAACATTTTCTTCATATTTTAAACTAGTTTGTTGGTCGATTCCTCCATATTTCGTTAAAATTTAGATATAAGAGCAAGGAGACAAAAGTTATAAAAAAATTGGTTAGAAACTAAAGGCCCAATCCCATATTTAGGGGGGTAAAAAGGTATTTCAAGGTTGTTCAAAAATGTTTGGTTTTAAAACTTTTTATTTTTTTTTTAGTCGTCAAATGCAAATGTGATATTTATTTGATTTATTTGTATTTTATTTGATACCAAATTTCATTGTAAGAAACATGAAAACACGCAAATTACCGGAAACACTTTAACGTGAAATTGGCCGCTAAACGGCATCCATTCCGAAACCCGGTTTTCTAAATTCCTCGATTTTTTGGACAGTATTTTTTTTAGCGGCCCAATCTCATGTTTTTTGGGGTTAAAAAGTGGGGTCAAATATGACCACATTTTTCGTTTTTTGGTCTATTTCGAATTGTTTTAGAGAAATTTTATATTATTAGGGTACCAAATGAAAGAGCTTTTGGAGACGCATTAACTGGTATACGAAACATGTCCGATAACTTTCAAGTATTTTTGTTATTCAAAAAATGTGTTTTAAGTGATATTAAAACTGGCGTTTTGTTAAAGAGTTATAGTTGGGTTAAACTAAAAGATATTAAAATTAATGCCTATTAAATTTAATCGTAATTGTTCGGCTTTTATGCTGCTTTTTTCGAAGAGCTTTTTTACCTATATTTTAAATAAATGCCAACCCTTATGCACTACATATGTAGTATTGGTATAAATAATTTTATTTCCTCGAGTACATAAAACCTGAGTTCAAAAAAATCTGAATTTTATTACTTCCATACAAAAATGTAATTGCGCCGCTAAAAAATACATGTTCCTTTTTTTTTTCTTTATCGCATATCCAAATTTCCTTAAGATCGGAGAAAACTCATTGGAAGACTCCCCTTGTAAGTGTTTTTTTTTTTTTTTTTTTTTTTTTTAATTTTTGACACATTAATTAATATTATTTAACAGAAAAAAATTTTTTCGCTACAAAACTCGTAAACAACATCGCTCTTTGAACTTTTTCGACAAATAATTTTATTTTGTTTTTATTTTTAGAAACGCTAAATGGGGTTTTAAGGTCATTGAAAAAGCAAATAAAAAGACTACCACGTAAAAAGTATATATATATTCAGATATAATTTTATACAATGTTTCAATATATAAATTTATGTACACTCAAATAAAAAAGTTATTAAAGTCAGCAAAGGGTGCTTGCAAAAAATTTGCTAATGTCAGCAAAATAATGGCAACAAAATTAGTAGATTCAGCAAAAGTTTTGCTAACAGTAGATTACAAATTAAAAAACCCTTGCTTAAAATTAATAAAATTTTTGCTGAATATTAGTAGACTCGAAAAAAAATAAAAAAAATTTGTTGAAAAATTGTACTTCAGTTAATTTATTTACTAAAAATCATAAAACATATTTTTTGTGATTCTCTTAAAAATAATTTAAAATACGTTACAAAATATAAAAATGTTCATACTCCCAAATTGACGATATTAATGTAATATCTAAAAACAATAGAAATAATTATATATAACATAAACGAAGTTATCTTTGAACTACTTACATCAATTATTGTCTAAATGATGCTATCTTTTAAAGGAACGCAAATACCGCAGAGAATTATAGAAACGAAACGAAAAAATAACACAATATAACATATACAACCCTTTTTGTTTGCAAAAATATATTGTTTGCAATTTGACCACACAAGATTAGTTTACAAATACACATTTAATCTTTATTAAATTTAAATATTTTATTTTGTCTTTTATTTAAGCAGGTGACGACGTAAAATTTAAGTTGTTTTAATATACAATTTTGTTTTATATATGAAAAACAGAAACAAAAATCTTCCATGGTTGATTTTTGTATGTGTCTTACTAGAGTTGTACTTTTTAGTATAATTTTCCTCGTCACTACTACATCGCGACATGCCGCAACATCTAATTCATTCTGAGTATATATTTCAGTGTGGTTACCGTTCACACTTGATGTGCTAATCAACACAATTTTTTTTAGCAAAATAAATTAGTAAAACATTAGTAAAATATTAGTAAAACATTAATTCAAAACAGTTAAGTGCTGAATAAGTATAACTAAAATTTTAGTTTAAAACATAATATTAGCAAAAAATTTGCTGAGAAATACTATACTTGATTTACAAGATGTTTTACTAACTTATAAACATATAAGTTTCAGCTTAAATATTTGTAGGTGTCATTTCATTGTCGTGTGCCGTAAAAAAGATACATAATTGATACCCGGAACTTGTGTTCTAGCTAAATAGTTCTATACTTTCAAATAACAACCAAGCTCTAGCTTACCCTGCGGGAAATGGACCCGTCACTGGTATGGTCACGTGACTAGAACTTTGTGTGTATGAACCTGTCATAGTTTCGGTTCTGTTATATGAAAGTGACCGGTACTTTTAACATGGGCATGTCATAGGAGGTGACAATTGCCACCTGCGGAGCACTGTGTGACGTGGCGAATAACTTGACCAAGGTAACCTATCACCGTACCGACTGAAATGTATATGCTACGGGACAAGTTAGAAGTAGGTAGTGTCAAAGTATGACCATTTTAGGATTTATGTGATATGCAACAGAACCAGTGGGGAAAAATTTATCACGTGACTGGTGTAGGTGTACGTATCGTAGAACTAGAGAACATTTTTTTAAGGTAAACTAGTCACATATTAAGCGCAATGTGTTCAGTGATAGGAGTAGTTAGACTGGAATAGTTTTGAGACGTACCACTGCGCTGGTCTAAGGGCTATATGTCTCCGGGCTTTCGAAAAATAATCAGCAATTAACCTTTCACTTTTTATTCAGCGTGTGTCATATTATATACGGGTTGCGAAATAGCCCATCCGGAACCAGTCACTGCACTTATCCAAAATATTGTATCATGTCAACTGTTCAAAAAACCTTCAAAAAGGCACAACAAAAATCAATTTAAAAATTTGGTTATTTTGTCTATACCCAACAAACAATTTTAATTTGGAAAAGTACATAAACTAGATAAAAAGTCCGGATGTTCAAAATATAGATTTTTTTGCAAGTTTTTTCTTTATTTGCTAACATTTTATCAAACAATTCCCATGAATTTTTATGTTCCAACACTTCTAAAAAGCACTTCATGAACATTTTAATTTTGTATGCATTATACATAATTCTAGTTCACAATAATATCCTTTTAAAAGAAGAAGCAATTCAGCACAAATTTAATGTATAACTTATAAAGCAGAGTAACAAAATAGTGTTACGTCTTCATCTTACTGTCACAAAGTCGGTACAGATAAAATTCCTTCAGTGTTATGTACGCTTTGTATCAGTCAAGGGAATGCATCCTTTGGCACTAATTGCCATGTTTTCATCCACTGCTAACGGTTTTGAACCAGTTCAATGACCACTAGCAACTTCAACTGCAACGATCCTAGTTTCTTCAGTACATTTTGATATTATGTTACTTTTTCTCCAGTTACATGATATAACTGGTACCAACCGGTGAATGTTTTGTCACCATAACTATAGTCATGTGATTGGACATTTCACCCAAATTAACACTTTTTGGTTCACCACAATTTTGGTTTTACCAGTTTCGTGACGTGCTCCCCAATCATATATCACAGAATTACCACGTTGGATCAATCGACCCTTTATTTTCCTCAGGGTTATTTTTGGTTGACCTAGTTATTAAAATACTTAAATAATTGCCTTAAACTACTGTTACAAAAATACAGCATTATTCTTTAGTGGTTTTTTAAATTACAACTGTAATTGCAGTTAAAAACAACATCTACGTATTATTACACAAACATCCGTCATGTAGTAACTCTCAAACTTTTTTGAGTGTGAAATTATACAAATCGTTAGTAATAAAAATAGTTGTTTAAATATTTTTCAATACCGAACTTTGGCTTTAAACAATGTATCATAATGAGTAAAAACTTTACGTGCTGAAAAAAACTTATAAACTAAGTTTGTATTGAGGATCTTAAAATGTACAACAATCTGACACTACTCAGTCAAAAAAATACGAACGGAAAAGCGTTGGCCCCGTGCTTTTAACGGTGGTACTAGCGTTGGCATTTTTGGAAATTTAAGTGCTTTGCCAACCCCAAAATGATAACACTGGGCAGGACTTGGCCGTGTTTTTTTTACAGCGTTGGCAAAGCACTGGATAAACGAAATTGCTAACGTTGGCGAAACACTGGCAAAACCTAATAATATGTGATCTAAAAATAGATTTTCCAAAATAAAATTAAAAAAAAAGGTAATTTAAAATGTTTTGGTCCTCCCGGGACTGGAACCCTGGCTGCCAGATTGCCAGCCGAGAGCTCTACCCACTGAACTAAAGAGACACATAATAAAGGGTCCGCCAAATAACTTTTTTTTTTTTTGAAAATGCTATAAAAAAACTACTGAATATTTTCTCAAATTTCTTTTTTTATTTGAAAGTACAATCCTTCCGGTTAATAATGGAAAAAATTTCATTCAAATGGCTGCCTCGGCTGGCCATGCAGTAGCCTACACGATCGGTCCAATTTTTAAGCACATTATCGATTGTGTGCAGCTGTATTTCTCCAATGGCTTCCTGTTCCGTCCTGTTGAAACCAATTGTTGCCAATATCCTCCTCTTCAATTTTTGTGATCAAAAATTCGTTCAACATGGCCCGATAATGATCGCCATTGACCGTAACGGCCACTCCTTGCACATTTTCGAAGAAAAATGCACTCAGGGAACTTCTGCTTTAAAAATATGTAGTTGTTTGGGTTGTAATACAGTTTCATTATTTTTAATGTAAATGTAAATAATTTTTTTTTTTTTTAACTAACCTTGTAGTTCATTAAAAAAAACAACTCACATCAAATGACTGCTTTATGATTTTACATTCATTTTTTACAGTTGTTTTTTGTTATTTAAAAAAAAAAAAAAAAAATGTTTGGTTTATTTTTACTACAATTGTTAGTCATTTTTTGAACATTAAAAAACAAATGACAATGTTAGTTGAATTTAATGAAATGTAAGTCGTCCTTTTTTTAAATGAAATTTCATTTGTTTTTGACTACAATTGCTGTCGTCTTTACCAACATAATTTCCTAAGTGTGGCAATTTTCGCACACATTATGCAACATTACCATGATTTTCAACGTAATGTCGCAATATTTCCCAGCGTTGTTCAAGCGTATACACAACCATATTCGTTCAGCGGAAGGATAAAACTAATTATCTGTCAAATCAGACATGAGCTAAGTGTTACCATTCACGAAATAAGCACTAGTTGAAAAAAAAAACGTTAGATGGCGGACCCTTTACTTGATAGCTTAAAACGTAAACAAGTGATAACAGTTGGCTAACTGTTGGTTGTGCTAGTTTGCCAGCACTGGCATAACGTTTGTTGGAATTAACTTGCTAACGCTGTTAAAAAAGTTGGTCCAAAAAAGATTTTTCATATTTTTTAACAAAGTGTAGTAAATTTTTTAAAATCAATGCTTTAAAAGCACGTTTTACAAACGTTTTCAAAGTGCTATAAATCACCACTTTGGCAGTGCTTTAATTTTTTGACGGGTGTAAATTTTATAAATCAAGTACTGGCAAAGCACACTTTGTCAACGTTGGGAAAGAGTTGTATACAAGGGCTTTGCCAGTTCTTTAATTTGAATTTCTGCCAATGGTACTAAAATGAAAGTGCTTTACCAGTGCTTGATTTTTTTGACCATTGTCAATTTCTGGCTGGGTATTTTTACTATGGTGATTTTGGTGTGAATTATTTTGATTAAAGGATATAACTTTATTTATATATCTTATGTAATTAGGCTGCATTATTACAAATTAGCCTTGGTTAAAACTCCTAACCATAGAAATTTCAATGGTTAAATTTTAAATTTGTGGCCCGGGTCCGCTGAGACAACCCCCCCCCCCCCCCCAGGGTACACCACTGCATACAGTATTACTTGTCGTCAAAACTGATTTCCATACCAGTTAACATGTTGAAATATTAATAAAAAAAAAATAGAGGAAAACTAAAAAAAACTTATAAAGCCAAAAAAAAAAAAAACCAGAGGATGCATTAAATTTAGCATACTTTTTTCCATACAACTATCATAACAAATGATTTTTTTTATCAAACTAAGAATGCTAAATTTGGTTAAGTCGAATTTTGAATACCGCACAAAGGATTTTTGAAAAAAAGGAATTACTAAAAATGTTGATTATAATACACCCGCTTCGGATTTATGTATATTATTCTGTCCCTAAACAATATATTTGTCATTATACAATGTTGGATGTTAAAGTTTAGTACCTAGTCTTTAACTAAAAATTGCGTTTTTTTTTTTCATAATTATAGATTAAAAAAAAAAAACATCAACTTTATGATTTTCATCAAATCTCAGGTGCTTTTGTATCACTAGTTCTGTTGAGGATTTTAGGTTAGGTTAGGAAGGGTTATGTGCCCAGGGGCACAACTCCACTCGGAGACCAATACGGTCCATTGTGAATCCCTTCAGAGAAAAAACGGTGAGAACGAATAGAAATAGACAGAAAACATAGATTGAAAGATAGATATAAAGAAAGATAGAAAGATAGAAAGAATATATACTCCCCAGAAACCAGCTCCTATCGTGCCCTTACTAGAAACAGCCGTCCTATCTCCCTGACAAATCTCAGGATTGTATCCAGCTACTACTGGATTGTATCCAGCGACACACCCGAGTTCGTCGTGAAATCTATCTCCTAGCCATTTCTGTCTGAGACCCTGCAACCTAGGACAGTTGCACATTATATGCTCAACTGTCTCCAGTTCCTCAACGTCCTCGCACAGCCTGCCAAAATCCGGTATGTCCCTGTCCCATCTGCCTGTGAAAGCCCTGACAGAACAATGACCGGTCAGGAACCCCGTAAGGGTCCTGAGACCTTCCCTGTCCAGTCCCAAAAGAACCTTGGTTGCCCCTGCGTCTAATGCGGGCCATAACGCCCAAGACACCCTGCAGTCCATTCTGTCCCTCCATGATTGGTTAACGGTTTCGCGGAATCCCTTCCGTATAACCTCAAAGAAGTAACATAATGGGGGCTTTACCCCCCCGTCCCTTACTGCCAAGTCCAGATTCGAACCCTCCCTCGCAAGTTCGTCCGCCAACTCATTGCCATCCACCTTGCAGTGTCCGGGTACCCAACACAGCCTCACTGTGAATGCCTCCATGAGCTCCCTCAGAGCACACCTACATCGTGCGACCAGGCGCGAGCGCACCGTGTAGTTCGTCAGTGCTTTGATGCTGATGATTTTACACATATAGAAAAATTTGGCCATTTGCCAACATAAATAAAATAGGTTATTACAACTTAATATCGGTTTCCGTCCACTTAGAATACTGTAGGTAAAGACTACTGCAAATGTAGTTAAAAACAAATGAAATTTCACTTAAAGAAAGGACGAATTACATTTTAGTAAAATCAACTAACATTGTCATTTGTTTTTTTTATGTTCAAAAAATGACTAACAAATGTAGTAAAAATTAACCAAATTCAACTAACATTGTCATTTGGTTTTTAATGTTCAAAAATGACCAACAATTGTAGTAAAACTGTCTATTTCTATTCGTTCTCACCGTTTTTTCTCTGAAGGGATTCACAATGGACCGTATTGATCTCCGAGTGGAGTTGTGCCCCTGGGCACATAACCCTTCCTAACCTAACCTAAAATCCTCAACAGAACTAGTGATACATATGTTAGTAAAAAATGAACAAACATTTATTTTTATTTATTTTTTTTGAATAACAAAAAACAGCTCTAAAAAATGAATGTAAAATCATAAAACAGTCATTTGATGTGGTTTGTTTTTTTAAAAGAACTACAAGGCTAGTAAAAAATGTAATTTGTTCTACAAATGACTGACATTTTTATTAAAAATAAAGAAACTGTATTACAACCCAAACAACTGCATATTTTTAAAGCAGAAGTTCCCTTAGTGTCACACAATTCAATTGAATTTTAGTTGCAACACCCAAAATATTTAGAAATTATATTTATTTTTGCTTATACTAACAGAACATTTTGGTTGTAGCTTCTAAAATGCATTTTTTAGTTTGATTGGCACTTTATTTTTCTGTGTGTAATTATCGGTCCACATTTATAAAAGTTACAAGCTCCAAAAAAGTTTTTTATATACGGTGACCAATTTCCAAAGTATATCAAAAGATTAACAGCTTGTTCACAATTTTGTGTTTCATTTATATTGATCTGATCAGTGGTTTAGAATTTCTATATTTATTGACATTATTTTTTTCAAATACCCCACTGTGCAGAGTAGTAAAGTAAATGCTTATCCATACAAAAATTTCAACTTTCTTATTTTATTTCATGGCATCATCATCCAACATTCTGATGTGTTACAAACGAAATTGAAAAATTATTTTACTCCCTGCTTATTGTAGAGGATATTAAATAACCAAGTTTTAAATTTTTTTGCGGTAATACACTCATAGAAATAAATCTGTTGAAATAGCATAAAAAACTACTAAAAAATTAGTTAAAAATGAGCTTGCAGAAAAACTGCTAAATTTCGCAGATTGTTTTGCTAAATATTAATAAAATAAGAACAGCAAACATAAATCTGTTAACTTTTTTAAATGTAAGTTATATTCGATGTGAATGTTAGTTAATTGAAAATATCATTTTACTCTGTAAAATTAGCAAAAATTTTTACTAAATATTTGTAGACTCAAAATAGCAAACAAAAAGTTTTAATATTAAAAAAATGTTTGCTATATTTACCTCAAATTTAGTAGAATGCAAATAACAGTTCAAATAAAGTGTTCTGAAGATGGGAACCTAGAAAATTCCCCAAATAGATCTATCAACACATTCCCAAAAGTGGTCAATTAATAAATTTGATTAAAAAAAAAAAAAAAAAAAAAATTGAGTATGCACTTATAATAATCTATAGGTAAAATACACGAAAACCGTTGTTCATTTTACGAAAGTTTTGGTTATTTTGACATTACGAAAAAATTTGTAGAATATACAAATCACATTTTGTAAAGTTTTGTAAAAACTTTTTTTAAATAAAAATGTGGTGCATACCTTACGGGTTTATTTAAAAATTAAAAAAAAAAAAAAAATGTAATGGTGCCACACCAGAATCGAACTCACGATTTCAGTGACGTCCTGCTGTGTTGAAGTAGACCCCTCTACCATTTGCACCAAAGTAGCTGATGCAATACAACAAACTAAAAAGGAACTTAAGTCGAAAATATTATGAAATTTTTATGAAAACTAGAAAAATATGCTACAAATATTTAATAAAAAAGGTAAAATGGCCATTAAATGTTTTTATTATGTTTATTGAACTAAATAAAATAATATAATTTTTTTATAAATATAATATATTAAAAAACAAAATAAAAAAATAATAAAAAAATAATAATAAAAAATTTAAATAACAATTTCAAACTAATTGCATTTTATTATTAAATACTTTATCTTTTTAAATATTTGTTTTATTGAATTTCATAGTAAACCCGGCAAATAAAGTTTAAGTAGTGTTTTCGGGTCCTCTTTAACTTGTTTTGGGATCCTCTTTATTAAACAAAATACAAAATATCCATTTATATCAAAACACAAAAATAGTAATAATGAAATATAAAAATAAAACATAGAAATTTAAAAAACATTAATAAACAAAAAAAAAATATAAAAACTAAAAAAAAAAAAAAAAAATTGTCCTGGCCAGGAGTTGAACTCGCAACCTTCTGATTGCAAATCCTACCTCTAACCACATCAACATCCATATGTAATATTTGTAACATTACAAATTTTTGTACAATGTACTAAAAAAATATTACGAAATCTAGTTTGTATTTTTTACGAAATTTGTTAATTTATATAATTTGTTTTATACAAAAGTTTTGTAATATAAACAAAATGTTTGTACATTCTACGAAAAAAAATTTACGAAAAATATATTTGTATTTTTAAGCATGGATTATTATGAGTGTGGTCTCGAACTTGAACAATTTTCATTTTCATAACAGTTTATTTTGCCGAAATCAACAGATATTTTTGTTAAAAAAATTGTAGTCTGCTGATTTCATTAGGGCAGACTTTTATACGCTTAAAAAAAAATTTAAAAAAAAAATAAAAAAAAAAACATTAAAAATTTTAAATTTTTAATGATTTTTTTGTCTACTAATACTTAGAATTTTTTTTTTACAGATCTTAGCAGATTATTTTGTTACTTTCAATTAACTAAAATTTAGCTCAAATATAACTAAATATTTGTTAATTCAACAGATTAATTTTTGCTATTCTTATAATACTAATATTCAGTAAAAAAGTCTGCTAGTGCGCCCCGGAAAGCTAGTTGGGAGCGTGCTGGCTTATCAATGCGGGGGTCGTAGGTTCGATTCCCACCAGAGGCACTGGTCTGTTTTCGCTACAATGCACCGAAGGCCATAGTAGCTAGTGCTCGGTTAGGGTAATAGTATATAATTTGTAGTTATATGATTATTGATTAATAAAATAAATAAATAAAAAAAATATCTGCTAATTTAGCAGTTTTTTCTGCAACTCATTTTTAACAAATTTTTAGTAGTTTTTTTTTTTTTTTGGTATTTTCGCAGGTTTTTTTCTATGAGTGTACAGACTTTCATACCATTTCGCTTTTCAATCTGTAAACCGTTGAAGGATTTGGAAAAAATAAGAAAAAAACAAAATAAAAAATTCTTCTTACTAACCGTATACAACATAAGTTGGTTGGTAAAAGGGGGGGTTTTTTTTTGGTAGAGGCGTTGGCGTGTTGTTGCTATTGCTGTGGTTGTGTTAGCTTTTGGAGTATGTGTTTAACTTCTAAAAGATGCAACAAAAATATGCTACGATACATTAAAAAAAAATATAAGACTCTAAAGAATTCTAGATGCATGCTGGTATCATCGGTACATGTACCTACTGTGTAGTGGGTTTCATGTACATATTATAGTGGGTTTTAATTTTCCAAGTTTGTTGTAAAAGGAAAAACTTTTTGAAAATAATCCTCAATTTTACTTTGAAGCTGACAAGTAGAACAGGAGTTTCAACAAGATGCATAACAAACAAATGCATACAACATTATGATGCATGTAGTACTCAAGTTTGTTTCTCTTGTCTTGTTTTTATTCGCTTACAATAATATTTTTGCCGAAATTATATACATGATGAATATTGTATGCCAGCCGAGACAATTTGCTGGATGTGCAGGTGGATGTAGAACTTAAAAATTTATAAAAGTACTCTATAATCGGGCCAAATTTCAAAAACATTTCAATTAAAGTTATATAAAAAATAGCAAAATGTATTATAAAAACCTAAAAATAATTTTTAATTAATTTTTAGCAGCTTTTTCTACTATTTTGAAAGGTTTATTTCTATGATACTGTTTAAGTTTTTTTATGCTTAATAATATTTTTAACTCACAAAAAGTTATTAATTCATAAAACAAAAAACACTCGAAATCATTTCGGCGGCGGGACCTCTGGGACCCCCTGACCAGTTATATGATATTAATAGGTAATAAACTATGTTCAAATACTAACCGATTTGATCCAAATCTTCATAAAATCGGCCCAAAATATGATGTGCCAATTTTCAACCAAAATGGATAAAATTTTCGGAAAATGTTAAACATTTATTTTGCAATAGAATATTTGTTAATGAAAGTATTGTAATAAAATGTCACTACACTTAAAATGTGCATTGGCATTGTTTTTATAAAAAAAATTGAGATAAGATAAAGGAAAATCCCACAATTCCCTAAAAAAAACTGTAAAAAATTTCCAATATTTACATTTTCCACACTCAGAATATTCTTACACTTATTACATCTAGGTCATTCTGGTAGTAAACAGTACTAACTGTAATTGCAGTAATTTATGTATGAGAAAATGTAAACCGACTATTTTAGAAAGTCATTTAAAAAATAACTAACTAAAAATAGTGTACTCTTGTAACTGTTGTTTTGAGTAGTTGTTTTAGTGTTTTAATAAACAACTACTCACAATTTTTGCAGTAAACAGTTAATTTTTGTTATCCTGTTAAGAATCAACATATATGGATCCATACATGAATACACATACTTCATACATGTCCACAAGCATTCATACATGATTCATATGTGTTCATAAATGATTCATACATGTTCATATGTTGTCTGTGCATTAACGAAAATTGGGGTAATATTTGCATGTATGATCATACATGTCCATTCTTTTTCATACATGGTCATATGTGGACATTAACGAAAATTAAGTTTATACTTACATGTATGATCGCATATGAACACCTATTATCATATATGATCATATGTGTTCATATGCTAAGGGGGGAGCTTTGTCCACGTTAACCCCTATTTTTACCACGTTCCTGGCCAAAAAGTATCATATAAGTAAACTAGTTCATATTCGAAGAAGCATATTTCAATATTCAAATTATTTCTGACCGCAATTTCGTGGCCTAGTCAAATACCTGGCCAGACCGCGAAGAGGGGGACTTTCCCCTTACTGCCCCTACCCGTAGGATTTTCCAAAAATCCGCTCTAAACAAATGTCTAGGATTAGGAATGATTAGGAACACACACACCAAATTTCAAGTTCCTAGCTTCGGCTGTTTGGCCAGGTCACCAAGGGGGAGATTTTTCTCATTTTTGCAACTTTCCTTGGGCATTTCCAGAAACCCGCCAATACAGATATCTACACATACCAAATTTCAATTTCCTCGCCTTAGTGGTTTGGGCAGACCGCCAAGTGGGATACTTTTCCCCTTACTGCACCTCCCCATAGGCATTTCCAAAAATCCGCTCTAGGCAGATGTCTACTCCTGATTAGGAACCCACAAACCAAATTTAAAGTTCCTAGCTTCATCGGTTTGGGGGAAGTCTCCATAAGTGAGAGACTAAAAAAATTTGAATAAAATACTTTTTATTATTCGTTTTCATAAAAACGTATTTTAAATAAAAATTTTGTGAAAAACCTTATTTTCACTACTAATCTCAATTTAAAGTAAAAAATACAAATTTCAGTTTAATTTTGCTAAAAACTGTTCAAATATCAACTAAATTTTCCAAATATCAAAAGTAAAATCTTCAAATTTTACCAATTTCAATTCTAAATCATTTGATATCTAAAATATGAATTCAGTTTTTTTATTTTTATTTTTATATTTTATTTCAATATTTCTATTTTCTACTTTATTTCATATTTTATTTCATAATTTAATTTATTATTAAATAAATAAAAATACAAAAATAAAAATTCTGGGCTTTACTAATAAATTATGTAGTGCGCCCATTGTTATAGAACCTTTCATATTGTTTCGCCAACGCTTTGCCAACCTTTCGAAATGCAAGCGGCCAAACGAAAATTGACATTATCATTTCACGGTTGGCAGAGCACTTAATTTACCATTGTTTTCAATGCTTTGCCAACGTTTCAAAAAACGAACGACCAACAGAAGTTTGACGTTTTCATTTCAAAGTTGGCCCAACATTTTAACTTTTGGAAAGCGGACGTTTTGCGAACGCTTGCACCAACGCTTGTATACAGACTTTCCCAACGCATTGCCATTTGTATTTTTCTAGCTGGGAAAACTTTGAATTAAATTAATGCAAGTTTCATAAAATTTTATGAAAATTATCATTTAATTACGTAGAAAAACATTACCACATAAGTGCTTATATAAGTACATATTTGGTTATGTAAGTACTTACAAATCACATTACTTTTTTATGCGGATGTCAAGCAAAATAATGACACGTCCTAACTAAACACCTTACTAAAAATCAAAAAATATGAGATTACATATATGGTTACTAGTATAGACAAAACTAATGAGTCTAAAATAAATTTTCAATAAAAAAATATTTTTAGTTTTGGAAATTTTTTTTAAATAAAATTTGCCCATACTGCCCTCGAACCTGGGGCTGCATGTTGTCAGTCAACTGGTCTACAATCTGAGTTATCTCAACATGTTATACTTGATAGATAAAAACATAAATTGCTTGCTTGCACAAAATTTCATTACTATCCAGCTTACAAAAAATCAAAAATATGTACATATATTCATACTAGAACTGAAAAAATTATGAGTCTAAAAATAGATTTTCAAAAAAATTTTGAGAACATTGCTTTATATTTACAATGATAATAAAAATAAGTACTTATGGGTAAGGTATTATTTTTTCTATTGAAATACTGGGAACACTAACTAGTTATTAGTAAGTCACTATTATTTGTATTAAAGTAATGCAGGGAGTAAGGTGGTGTCATTACTGGTAGTCCAAAAAGTAATGACATTTCATCACCGTTTCTACACTGAGTTAATTAATTTTCAATTTGATAATTTCATTAATTTTAAGAAATTATTCGTTTACTAGAACTATGTGACGAAAAGTTTCATTGATTTACTTAAAAATTTCATTATGTTTCGACCACTAAAATGTTTTCTTATTATAGTTAGAGTGTTCACATGTTCCACGATGTTTTACTACAGAAGTTTTTAACTTTTTTTTTCTTCATTTTAATTTATATGAAGGAGTATAACTTTTTCTATAAAATGTCACACTTACAAAATGTTATTACAATTTTGTTAGAGTGTGCGTGTGTATAAAGCTTTTACCGTTATTTAATTTTCATAAAATTATAAAGAAAACAACACAATGTCTTCTTTATATAAAGAAAAGGTAAATTCATATACTATTCATATAACCCAGTATAAAATTTTGGGAACATTAAGGTAATTGTAGATAACAGTTGAAATGCAAAGAAATAACTGTGTACAATCAAGGAGAGTCTCCCCATAATCAGTAAATGCTTCTTCAAAAACTCTCTACCACGAAAGAGTTTTCTTGGAAACAATACGAAATTTTTTACCCCACTTTTTAAACCCTGAATATGATAAGATTTGACCGCTAAAAAAATACAATGAAGAAGTTTCAGTAAAAACGCTTGTTTCGTGAAAAGAAGAAGTTTCATTAGATTATTGGAAATATTCTATATTTTGCGTCCACCAAAATTCTCTTTGTAATCTATCGCATTAGAGAGTCACTCAAGCTGTAGGCGATTGTATTAAATTAATTAAAATTGTTTATTTGGATGTGTTTGCTTGCAATTGCCCGAGTAAAACCTTCGTATACAATCATATCTTGGTAAATATAATATTAAAAAGTAACATATAGCATAATATGGACATATGTAATGGCGCATATGACCATATACATTTAATTTTATCTTGAATTTGGCTTTTCAATAATTTTTTTTATATGGTCCCATACATATTAATATAAATATATATCGATTGATATTATCGCAGATTTGCCATATATTACCACATATTTTATCCCGAGTAAAAATGTTCATATACAATAGGGCGGGTCGATTTAAAAATCGCTCAACGTTCAAGGAAAATCGTATTCTAGGGATCAAAATAAGAAACTTTGCCGAAGGAACCATACCTCTAAAACGAATTCTGATGTCCCGACTTTTGACCCGTAGGGTAAAATTTTGAAAAAGCCCACTTTGATATTTCAGAAAGTAGGAGGAATCTCTCCAAGATTATGGGAGCTACTTCTTCTCCGGGAGACACGCTAGCAGATTAATGCATAAAACATCATTCTAGGTGACCGTTAAGGGGTTAAAATTTAAATTGAAAAAGGGCCTTTTTAGTCGTGTTTTTATAGCAAAATGTGCAAATGTCGGGATAGAGATATTTCAGAAAGTAGGAGGAGTCTTTCCAAGATTAGGGTCTCTATTTCTTCTCCGGAAGACGCTCTAGCAGATTAATGTATAAATTATATTCGATTGGGTTGGATACGATTGGGGCACTCTAATTGGGTGAAAGTGGGATTTTTCAAAATTTTAAACTACGGGTCAAAAGTTGGGACATCAGAATTCCTTTTTACAGATATAGTTCCTTCGGCAAAGTTTCTTATTTTGATCCCTAGAATACGATTTTCCTTGAACGTTGAGCGATTTTTTTGCCTCCATACAAATCGACCCGGCATAATGAAGACGTTTTATTAAAAACCCTTGTTTCATGAAAAGAATGAAGTTTTTCATTACTTTTATGTAAATTTTCGTTAAATTTGCGAAAAACAGTTTCATTAGTTTAGTGGAAATATTCTATATTTTGCGTCCACCAAAAATTTTCTTTGTAATCTATCGCGTAAGAAAGCCACTCAAGCTGTAGGCGATTGTATTAAATTAATTAAAATTGTTTATTTGGATGTGTTTGTTGCAATTGCCCGAGTAAAAAGTTCATATACAATCATATCTTGGTAAATATAACATTAAAAAAACACATTGCTTTATTTAGCATAATATGGACATATGTAATGTCGCATATGACCATATATAATTTTATCTTGGATTTGGTTTTTAAAATTTTTTTGATATGGTCCCATACATATTAATATCTAAATATATATCGACTCATCTTATCGTAGATTTGGCATATATGACCACATTTTGTATCCCGAGTAAAAATATTCATATATAATCATATCTTATTTAATACAATGTTATATTAAAACATATCGATTTGTATATCTTAGTATGGATATATGTGATTGTACAAATGATCATGTACATTTGTTTTTTTTTTGTATGTTCCCATACATATTAATATCTAAATATATATTGATTGATATCTAAATATTCATTGCAAGGATATCTATACTTATATTATAATAATCTATACTAATATTATAAAGAGGTAATATTTGTATGTTTGTTTGTTTGTTTGTTTGTAGAAAGTAATCTCCGTAACTAATCATACGATTTCTAAATTTTTTTTTACCAATATTTAATTTGGTCCTCCAGGATAGACATAGGCTATATATCGTTCCGAATTTTTTTTTTTAAAGTTATGAGCGGAAACATAAAAATAATCTATATATATAAAATACTATGTTTGTATGTTTGTCCTCTATAGACTCTAAAACTATCCAACCGATTTGGCCCAAACCGGTTTCATTTGAAAGGTTATAGTCCAAATTAGGTTTTCGGCTATATATATTTCAAGTAGGTGTGGCACCTCCCACATAAATTGAATAACATCATATATCTTGACTATTGTGATAGCAAGAGTTTTGAAACCTTGCAGTATCCCATATGTTACTGATTTGAATAATCAGGAAAAAAAATGGGTGGGATCGGACCAGTGGGAGTGGCAGCTCCCATACAAAGTAAATATTTAATATCATATATCTACAGTACTATAATAGCCATAGTCTTAGAAATTTGTGCACGTTCATTATTTGTTAATGTGAATAGTCATGGGAAAAATGTCAGGACCAGTGGGCGTGTCAGCTCCCATACAAAGTAAATATTTAATATCATATATCTACAGTTCTATAATAGCCAGAGTCTTAGAAATTTGTGCACGTTGATTATATTATGAATAGTCATGGGAAAATTGGGCGGGATCATACCAGTGGGCGTGGCAGCTCCCATACAAAGTGATTATTTAGCTCATATACAAAATTAATATTAATATTAAATATCTAGGGTTCTATATAAGCTATATAGCCTTCAAATTTTATACGAGTCCATCAATTACAAATATTAGTAGTCGAACTGAAAATGGGCGGAATGAGATAAATGGGCGTGGTACCAAAAGCAAAAAACAAATAAGCATTAAAATAAATTATCACATTCAAGACTTTTTGCAAGCTTATTTAATAATGTTGTTCAAAAATTGTTTTAGCGTTCCTCATAGTCCTAGAATAAATAAAAAAGGTAAAGAAGTAAACAATAAATTTTATGATATGGTTTTAAGTAACAATTCATGTTTAACAGTTACACTTAACATAAAAAATATATTATTATTATATTATTATTTGCGTAAAAGAAATTTATTTATTTAAAGAATTAATTACAATTAAAATTTGAAGGCAAAACAACGTTTGCCTGGTCAGCTAGTGTCATATAAAACCACATATGGTATATATTAATAAGTATGATTTTATATATGATTTAATACAATTTTACGTATATACGTAAATTTTTTTTTTCAAAAATAGCGAATTTGAACTTTAGCTATCCCGGAAAAAAGCAAAGTGCTTCTTATTAAGCATTTCCATTGATGAATTTAACATAGAGTTGTCATAGGGTGGAAGTAATTGAATTCTTTGAATGATATTTTTCCTAATTAACTTTTTGAAACCTATTTAGGCATATAATTTTAAATGGAATTTGTTTTTAAGCAATTTAAGTGTTATAATATGAAACTTATGAACAAATTAAAAATTCATTTGCTTAAATAGCTTTTAAAAAAGTTATTTGTGATAATGAACATCCAAAGAATCAAATCGGAATGCTTCCTCCCTATGACAAGCTTATGTTAAATTCTTGATGAAAATGCTTAATTAGAAGCACTTTTTGTTACAATTATTTTTGCTGTGTAACGATATGAAGTTAGTTTAGTAAACCTTTATTATCAGTAAAAATAGCTGATTTGTTAATTTTGAATTGAAATTTGAATTTTGCTGTGGTTTTCCATTAAAAATGTAGACGATTTTAAATGTAATTAAATTAAACAAAATCTTAAATTCAAAGTTTAATATTTTCTTTAAAATTTATAACCATAATTGTAATTTGCGTTAGAACTTGCTTTTTGTAAGTTAAATTGTGACGATCCATTTTAAATTCAGAAAATTTTAAGTAAAATATTTAATGACGCAACAACATTTATTTAAATTGGAATATTCGCACTATCATTTGAAAATTTAAAAGAAGCCTTTAATTAATTTATAACTTCTTCAATTACAAATGAAAACTTTACTTTATTTAAAATTTTCTTGATTTCAGCTGCAATGGTAAAAATATTACAAATTTAATAATTTTATTTCCGTATTTTAATATGCATTTGTAAATTTAACAATTTAATGTGATCAAATTAGATGTAATTTAATACAATTTTCGGATGAAATTTTATATAATTAATTATGGGGTCATATAATTAATTAATTTCATTAGATAAAATTATATAAAGTTCCACATAAATTTTTTTTTTTTCAATTTTAATAGGGCTTAATGAAAATTTTACAATGTTAACGACAATTTCAAATTGATAATTGGAAGGAACCATACGATATTTAAAAATAATATATAGACCATAATATATCCTATTATATTAAATTAGATATAATATTATAGTATAACTTATCATTTGATTAAATTGGATGAATACAAAATGCAGACAAAACTATTTGTATGAAAGCACTTCTAATTGTATTTAAATTAATCTAATATAATGCAATTCGTTGTGTTTTGATACAATTTAATCGGGCCATTTTTCGGATGAAAGTTTATATAATTAATTATTGGCTCATATAATTAATTAACTTCATTAGATAAAATTATATAAAGTTCCATATCATTTTTTTTTTAAATCGGGATATATTAATTATCTTGATTTTATATATCATTTTATAGGGCTTAATATAATGTTACGTATAATAATATATGGTATGATATTAAAATTTCATTTCATTTCATTTATTCAGTCTATTTAAACAAAAATTCCTTACAGACTATGATTAAATCAAAAATTTAATAAATATATAAATAAATATATAAATAAATATATATATAAATAAATATAAAGGGTCCGCCATCTAACGTTTTTTTTTCCGATGCCGATTTTGCCAAAAAAATCATCTTTTCAGATGAAGCTCATACTGCATGGCCAGCCGAGGCAGCCATTTGAATGAAATTATTTTCCATTTTTAACCGGAATTATTGTACTTTCAAATAAAAAAGAAATTTGAGAAAATATTCAGTAGTTTTTTTTTTAAAGCATTTTCAAAAAAAAGTTATTTGGCGGACCCTTTAATATCTTCAATATAATAAAGCTTAATTACTTAAAAATATATTAAGAAACAGCTTAAATTTATCCTTGGACGTGGAAAACTCTATATAAGATATGCGTTCATGATTCTGTTGCAGACTAAAATTGATTTCATTTAAATAAATAAACGTACGAGTTAGCGTACTATTAAGAGCATATTCAGTGCGATGCAGTGTCACATTAAAAATATCAATGAATCTTAAACTTCTAGGAGGAACATAAAATGGAATAAGAGACAGCAAATAAGGGCAGTCAGTTACACCATTTACTATATCAAAGACAAGTAACGCCGACTGGTATAATCTATGTCATGTAAATGGCCGCCGCCACAGTTGATTGTCATTTGAGCCCTTTTTATGGCATTTTCCATCACTTTGGCCAAAACTTCCGGCGATAGGTCCTCTGATTCTTGACGGATATTGTCTTTAAGAGCTGCAAGAGTCTGAGGCTTGTTGACATAAACCCGCGACTTCAAAAAGCCCCACAAAAAGAAGTCTGGAGCGGTCAAATCAGGCGATCTTGCTGGCCAGTGCAAATCGCCAAAACGGGAGATTATGCGCCCGGGAAATGCGTCCTTTAGGATATCGGTTGTGGCACGTGCAGTGTGTGCCGTTGCACCGTCCTGTTGGAACCACATGTTTCCAATCCCAATTCATCAAGTTGCGCCAAAAAGAACTCGTTGATCATTGCTCTGTAGCGCTCACCATTCACAGTAACCGTTTGGCCCGCGACGTCTTCGAAGAAAAAAGGTCCTATGACTCCTCCAGCGAAAACAGCACACCATACAGTGACTTTGAGCAGGTGTAATGGCTCCTTGTGGGTTACACGCGGATTTTCAGTGCCCCAGAAGCGTAAATTTTGCTTATTTACGTAGTCCGCTAAGATGGAAATGGGCCTCATCACTCATGATTATTTTTGATGAAAAATCATCTTCCTCTTGGTGGTGATTAAGGATGGCTTGAGCGTATGTTACACGCGATTGGCGGTCAGCAGCTAACAGCTGATGCACCGTCTGGACTTTGTACGGAAACATCTTCAAATCTTGTACCAAAATTCGCTGTAAAGACCGTCGACTGATACCCATTTGTATGGCACGTCGTCTGGTCGATGTCGACGGCCCTTCCATGACATCCTCGGCTACAGCAGCAATATTCTCTGCAGAACGGCTACTCCGGGGTCTGCCACGCATGGCAGCATCTCGTGTTGTGCCAGTCTCTTCGAGGCGAGCGGCTAAACGTCGCAGTGTTTCACCAGTAGGCGTTGGACGGCCAGGAAATCTGCGACGAAATTCACGTTGTGCCAAAGTCACCAACCGATTATTGGTCAAATAAATAGTCACCAATATTCCGCGTTCTGGAGCAGTGTAGCGTAACATTGTTTATTAACGTGTATTTCGCATGTGTTTACTACACAAATGTCAAAACAGAACTGACATTAGGGGCCAATCGCAAAATTTATAGCATTTTCTGATAGGAGGATTACTTTTGCGCCACCTTGTACGATATTCTAAAGTCTGCAAACCTAATAATAGGCATTTCGATTTATAAGAAGGAATGGGATCTACAAATATAAGTGATCTTAAAGCGAATTTAATGAAAATTCTTTGTACTCTCTCAACGCGAGTGACATGAGTATTGTTATAGGGATTCCAAATAACTGCAGCATACTCTAACTTTGATCTAACAAACGAGGTATAAATTAACCTCAAAGTATTAGGATCAGAAAAATCAGAAGAATTTCTTTTCAAAAATGCCAGCATTTTATAAGCTTTATTGTAATATAATCCACATGTGGTACAAAGAAAACGACGAGTCGAAAACCACGCCAAAAATCAAGTGTAGACTTAACAGTTTTCAAGTTTTGGTTATTAATATTGAAATTTGATATAATATGATTCAGAGATTTACTAAATAAAACATGAAAACATTTAGAAAGATTAAGATGTAAGTTATTTAACGTACATCATGCAACCAGATTATTCAAATCAGCCTGTAATTCAGAAACATCTTGAAATGAGGAAATTTTACGAAATATTTTCAAATCATCCGCATACAAAAGAAATTTCGATTTTTTAAAGCAAGCTGAAATGTCATTAATAAACAAATTGAAAAGAAGTGGACCCAAAACCCAAAACACAAAACAAATTTAGTTTTACATCGAATCTCAAGAGTTTAACGACAATTTTAAATTGACAATTTTAAATTGAAAAGAACCATTCGATATATATTTTTAAAATAATATATAGACCATATTATATCCTATTATATTAAATTAGATATAAACTTATAGCAGAACTTATCATTTGATTAAATTGGATGAAGACAAAATTCATATATCAAATCACTTCTAATTGTATCTAAATTAATCTAATATGATGCAATTCGATATAATTTGATACAATTCAATCGTGCCATTTTTCGCATGAAATGTTATGTGTGAGGTCATATTAAACTAGATAAAATTATGTAAATCTCCATATCAGTTTTTTTTTTAATCGGGTATTTTATGTTTTACTCCTGCTAAAGAAGCTAAAAGATGTCATAGATGAATTTGTTTGTGTTTGTGTTTGTTTTTTTGTACTTTTTCCGAAAACATGAAATGTAGTTGATATAAAGTCCTTATGCTTAACCACGAGTGTCATGAAAAGTGAAACATACTACTCGACATTTATTTTAATTAATTTAACAAAGAATTATAAAAGAGGAATCAGTTGAATTCATATTGTTACGATTTATCCTTTTATAAATCGTGTTTTGTTTAATTCCCGTTGAATAAACAATTTTACGGATTCTTTTATTTGCAAAATAAAACACTTTTTATTTAATTTAACTTTAGATTTATTAAATAACCGTTTCACACTAAATTAATTAGCTTGTAGCTTAAGGTTGATAGTTATCGCTTCACGTTTCGATTACAACTTAACGACTTCGACGATTTAATTACGACTGACTCATTTATTCGCGGCGCACTGGTATTTATACCAGTTGGCATCACTTCTAGAAAAAGCTCGACTGATCTGGCAATTACTGGTTACAGAATAGTAGCAATTTTGAATTTAACGGAAAATAGTGATTGTTTGACTGTATTTCATAGTGTTGCCATCTTGCTGTTTTATTAAAATCGCCATTTAGCAACAAGAATCCCCAAATTCGTAACACTGCCGCCCACTTAAGCCTGTTCGTCCCGAATAGGCACACTATCTCCCTTTCCGTAATTTGCTAGTCGTTCAAGATGGACCACCTTCATTTTAGATCTTGGACTGTTGTACTTCTGGATCCTGTAGACAACATCGTTCAACTTCTTGATCACTCGGTAAGGCCCATCCCAATGCGTCTGTAGTTTAGGAGATAATCCTTTCTTTCGTTGTGGGTTGAAAAGTAGAACCAGCTGACCTTCAGTGAATCCCTCAGAGTTTGCGGCTCGGTCGTATCTGGCTTTCATCTTATCACTGGTCATTTTAATTCGACCGCGCACAAAGTCATGTAATTCATTCAAATTTTCTTGCGCTCGAGAAGAGTTTTCCTCGTTCCCATCTAACGGTGTAGGCTTAAAGCCAAATTCCAAATCTCCAGGCAGTCTCAATTCGGTTCCAAAAATAATTTTTGCTGGTGTTCTAGAGGTAGAGTCATGCACAGCCGACCTATATGCTAATAAAAATTTTTGTATGTGCTCGTCCCAGTCTTTCTGATGGGCGCTCACCACTTTTCGCAAGTATTCTTCCAGAGTGCGATTAAATCTCTCGACCATGCCATCAGACTGTGGATGAAGTGGCGTTGTCCGGGTTTTTCTTATGCCATATAGCTCACACATTTCCTTAAACACGCCGGATTCGAAATTTCTACCTTGGTCAGAATGCAATTCTATTGGAACACCATAACGGCACACCCAGTTGTTCACAAATACTTCCACTACCGTTTTTGCTTCTTGGTTGGGGATGGCGTATACCTCTGGCCATTTGCTAAAGTAATCCATTACTACTAGCACATATCGGTTTCCAGCGTTGCTTACAGGAAATGGGCCTGCAACATCCATCGCTATCCTCTCAAATGGCGCACCTGAGTTGTATTGCTGAAGTAGTCCTCGACTTCTCCTTACTGGACCTTTGGCCGCGATGCATTCTGTGCAGTTTGCTATCCAATCGGCTACAGCTTGTTGACATCCAACCCAATAAAACCGCTGTTTTAATTTTTCTAGGGTTTTTGTTATGCCTAGATGACCTCCACTGGGACCATTATGGAACTCTTTCAATACTTCATTCATCTTAGAGGACGGCACGACTATTAAATTAGATGAAGATTTGCCGTCTGCACTCTCCCACGTGCGATATAAGCAACCATTTACCAGTTTCAAACTATTCCATTGTGCCCAATAAGATTTCAAAAGTGGTCCCTCTGCTGATATTTCATTGCGGGTAGGTCTTCTGTCTTCCTCTTTAGCCACTACAATTTTTGACAGGATTGGGTCATTCCTTTGCGCTGTTGACCAGTCTTCTTCCGATTCTATTTGCATTAGCCGAATATCAACTACACATTCTTTCTTTTCGGCTTTAACGCAATGTCTGCACTCCAAGTTACAGGGTCGCCGCGAGAGGGCATCCGCATTGCTGTGTTTTGTACCTCCCCTGTGCTCGATATTAAAATCGTAGCTCTGCAGGCGTTCAATCCAGCGCGCAAGTTGTCCTTCAGGATTTTTAAATTGTAACAGCCATCTAAGTGCAGCATGGTCAGTCCTCAGCGTAAAATGTTGGCCATACAAATACTTGTGGTAATGTTTTATGCACTCTATTACCGCCAGCAGCTCGCGTCGCGTAACACAATAGTTCCTCTCAGGCTTCGAAAGTATTCGGCTGTAATAGCCAATAAATTTTTCTGTCCCGTTGACCACCTGTGAAAGCACGCCTCCTATTCCGTAGCCGCTCGCATCGCTATCTAGCACAAATTTTTCTCCAGCGATGGGATATGTCAGAACTGGTGCCGTAGACAACAATTCTTTTAGCTTTTGGAACGCACTTTCCTGTGCTTCACCCCACTGGTACGGTCTCGACTTTTTGGTCAGTTCATGTAAGCTGGCGGCTATGCTGGCAAAATTTGGTACGAATCGTCGGTAGTAAGTGCAAAGACCCAGAAAACTTCGCAATTCATGAAGATTTTTCGGGCGAGGCCAGTCCTTTACAGCTCGTATTTTATCTTCATCAGTAGAAATGCCGTCTGCTGTTACAAGATGACCCAGATATTTTACCTCTTTCTGGAACAGTGTGCATTTCTTTATGCCAAGTTTTAGTCCTGCCGATGATATACGTTTAAAGACTTCAACCAGGTTTTTGAGATGTTCATCAAAAGTCTTTCCTATGACAATTATGTCATCAAGATACACTAAGCATGTTGTCCAGTGAAGTCCCTTTAATACACGTTCCATAAGGCGTTCAAATGTGGCCGGAGCATTGCAGAGTCCGAATGGCATAACTTTAAACTGCCACAAACCTTCACTTGTACTAAAGGCGGTTTTCTCTTTGTCTTTATTTGCAATCTCCACCTGCCAGTAACCACTTTGCAAGTCTAAGGTGGAAAACCATTTGGCTCCGGCAAGCGTATCCAAGGTGTCATCGATCCTAGGTAGTGGATAGCTGTCTTTCTTGGTGACGTCATTTAATTTTCTATAATCGACACAAAATCTGGTACCGCCATCTTTCTTTTTCACCAAGACCACTGGCGAGCTCCAAGGACTCGAAGATGGTTCGATTACGCCGTTATGCTCCATTTCGTTTACTATCTCTTTCACCTCATTTCGTTTTGCGAGGGGTACACTTCTGGGCGCTTGTTTTATTGGTCTTGCTTCGCCGGTGTTTATTTCGTGCTTTACAATTGCTGTTCTACCTTGATTTTGGCTTTTTAAGGCAAAAACAGATGCATGCTTTTTAAGTAGCTGTTTCGCCTTATTCTTGTCAGGCGCTGCTAAACCGGCTATCCATTTTCCCATATGTTCGTCTAGTATTTCACGTTCTCTTGCGGATATTTTAACAGGTTCGGGCTTCACTTCGCTATTTATTACTGCCTCTGCTGGAGCACATTGAGCTATTTCGATGTTTTGTTTGACGACTTTTTCATGGCTAGATAGATTTAGCACTCTCACGGGAACTCTTCCATCTTTGCAAGTTTTGACGAGAGCTTTTGCTGTTAATAAGTCACTCTTTATTTCAGTTGGTTCTACCACCCACAAACGGTTATCCTCACAATCTCCCTCCACACGGGCCCATACCAAATTTTCGGATTGTGGTGGTAATTTTTGGTTCTCAATGGCTACTAGCTTTCTTACTTGGGCCTTACTTTCATAACCAACATCGAGGGGTATTTCAATATTACGCCAAATCATTGTTTGTTGTCCCATGTGCAGATTAATGTTATGTCTTATCATGAAATCTGCACCAATGATGACTTCGTCCACAATATCGGCAACGATAAATTCATGATACGCAACGATGTTGGCCATAGCTACCTTCACATTAATTTTTCCATGAACAGTGGCAGACTCTCCCGTAGCTGTACGCAATCTTATATTGCTCAATTGCTCGATTCTCCGCTTTACTAAATCGGTCCTTATAATGGAATGTGATGCTCCGGTGTCTATAGTAAAAATGCGCTTTTCTCCGTTGATGTAGCCACAAGCAGTAAGGTTGCTGTTTTTCTGTTGCATTACTGATATGGAGATCGTGGGGCCCTCGTTTGTGGGAGCCAGCTCATGCCCCTCTGTGCTGGCTCGTTTTAGTTTAACGGTGACTCGTGTGATGATGCATTGTTAGACCGCTTATTGTTTCTCGGTGGAGAAGCAGATCTGGATCTTTTACGTGGCGCTTTGCAATTTCGCTGAAAATGGCCGACTTTTCCGCAGTTATAGCATTTACCTCGGGCTTTATTTTGATTCTGCGCAAATGCCTCATTAATCGCCTCCTTGATGTCCTTAATGAGACTACTCTCTTTTTCGTCGGTAACCTCGATTTTTCGAGCTCTGCAAAATTGTGGCTTCGAAATTACTTTAGCAGTCTCTTGAGCTAACGCAAAGGAAACAGTTTCTGCAAAAGATAACTTTTGCGTAGCACAGACCGCATGCTTGACATCAAAATCGCGAATGCCATTCACAAATGCCTCTATTTTAAACTGATCCAAAAACGGGTGATTTTCGCCAGGATAAGTCAGCTGCACCAAACGCTCAATTTCCATTGCAAAGTCTTGAAGAGACTCATTGGCTTTTTGTACTCTGCCTCGTAGCTCCATACGGTATATCTCTTTCTTATGTTCACCACCATACTTACGTTGTAGTGCCGCCATAATGTCACCATGATTGTTTCTGCAGCTAATAGGGACAGTTTCGAGAACTTCTGCTGCGGTGCCTTTTAAAGCAAGAATCAACTGTATTGCTTTTTCTTCATCGCTCCAACCATTTTTGCTGGCAACCGTATCAAACTGGAACTGGAATACTGTAAATGGTGTACTGCCATCAAAACTGGGAGTCTTTGTCTTACAAGAAGTTTCTGATGTTACTCGCACCGGTCCGCCTTGGATTTGCAGATTGTTAATTTTTGCCTCTATATCAATTTCTAGATTGTTCATTTTATTCTTTAAGTCAGCCAGCTCTTCATCGAATTTGCATTTAATGGAATCTACTCTTTTATTTATTACCTCAGAAATCTCCAGTAATTTATCGTTTGTGGTTCTAGAAATTTCATGAACTTCAGCTAAAAGTTTCTCGTTGCTGGCTCTAGAAGTTTCCTGAACTTCTGCGAGTTTCTCGTTGGTGGCTCTAGAAGTTTCTTGAACTTCCGATAGAAGTTTCTCGTTGGTGGCTCTAGAAGTTTCTTGAATTTTCGTCATTTGCTCCATCATTGCAGCAAACATTGCATTAAAGTCTGTATTGCTTGGTGCAGTGAGGGTGGATACTTCCATTACCTTTTCTTCCTCAAAATCGTGCGCTCCGATGTCAATGCCACGCCGCTTGAATTCATCTATAAGCCTTTTTTGCAGCTCCGCTTTATTACCTGCTGTCGGAAGATCTAGCTTATTTAACTCCTTTTTGAGTTGCTCAACTTTCAGCTCCTCAAATTTCATGATTGTCCTTTTTTTTTTTTTTTTTTTTTTTTTTATTTAAAGTTTATTGCAAATTTCACTTCTGACACCAATTGTTACGATTTATCCTTTTATAAATCGTGTTTTGTTTAATTCCCGTTGAATAAACAATTTTACGGATTCTTTTATTTGCAAAATAAAACACTTTTTATTTAATTTAACTTTAGATTTATTAAATAACCGTTTCACACTAAATTAATTAGCTTGTAGCTTAAGGTTGATAGTTATCGCTTCACGTTTCGATTACAACTTAACGACTTCGACGATTTAATTACGACTGACTCATTTATTCGCGGCGCACTGGTATTTATACCAGTTGGCATCACTTCTAGAAAAAGCTCGACTGATCTGGCAATTACTGGTTACAGAATAGTAGCAATTTTGAATTTAACGGAAAATAGTGATTGTTTGACTGTATTTCATAGTGTTGCCATCTTGCTGTTTTATTAAAATCGCCATTTAGCAACAAGAATCCCCAAATTCGTAACAATATTTACCGTTGTTTTCTTCAAAATAATTATGTAAATTTTAATAAATTTGTATTTAATTGTTTAATTAGAATTAATTCAAAGCATGAATGGCAACCAATTCGGTGCGAGTATCGGTAAGGGTAACGCTATTTTCGTTTATTTTGTTAACGGTATTTTAGGAGTGACAATTTTTCTGTTCTGTTTTCGGTATCCGTTTTATAGCATTAACGTAATTTTACTTATTTCGGTAACGGTATTTTAGTGGTAACGGTATTTTAGTTATTTCGACAACGTTATTTTAAGAATCACGGTTTCACAGTTATTTCGATAACGGTATTTTAAGGGTAACGTTATTTTAATTATTCAAGTAATGTCAATGAACATCGATATTTTTATTGACTGGCTAGTTTATGATCAAACTTTGGCAAAATATATCTACTAACAGTGATTATTTATATTTTTATCCTGCAAAATTATTTCGGTAATCATATTTTAAGGATAACGCTATTTCAATTATTTCACAATCGACATTTTAACGATAACGATATTTTAGTTATTTCGATAACGGTATTTTAGTGATAGCGATAGTCAGTTGAATGGGTTTTGAATCGATAACGGTATTTTAGCGGTATTACCTACCATCACTGATTCAAAGCTAAAAAGTTAGTAATTAGCGAAATATAAGACTTCAGCAAAATTTAAATCTCAATTTAGGAATTAAAGAGTTGTTGGAAAAGCGCTAAATTGAGTCAAAGGCGGTTAGATTGAAAAGGACCTACATTTGTGTGTCGCATGGGAATCCCAAAGTAAATCGTTCAAGCCAAGGTACCTAAAATTATGAAAGAGGGCGTCGATCATAATATATTGGCAACATTTCAACGTCCTACGACTACTGGAAGGTGGTGCACCGCAATCATTTGTGTTACCGATTTCAACCGAAATCTTCAAATTTTTAACTTTCTATCTAATTGATATATGTATATATATATATATATATCAAAATAAAGCTATTTTCAATACCTTTTCAATAAACTTAAAAAAAACTTTTTTTTTTTCATATAAAAAGATCCCTAATATCAAAAATCAGGAAACTTCGACCATGTATGGATGACATGCTTTTTTCATTCGATAGGAAGGTAAAAAATTTTAAGAATTTGGTTGAAATCGCCAACACACAGAGAAAAATTCAGATATTTGCCAACTGAAATTCGGTTTCTACGACTGAAATTCGGTTATTACGAATTATAGTCGGTTGGTACAACTGAAAGTTAATTTTCACAACAAAGTTCGGTTATTTCAACTGGCTTTTAGTTGCAACACCCAAAATATTCAGAAATCTAATGTAAATATCGTTTTACTAACTGAATTCATAAGTTGTTACAATTAAAATACATTTTTCAGTTCGGTTGGAACTTTATTTCTCTATGTGTGTAACATAAAGTATGGAGTCAGCCGATCTTAACGGATTTATTTAACAGGAAATGTCAAAACATATATGGTCTATGAAACCACCTCTAAACAGTTCTGTTCAAGGATTTGGTCAAAATAACTAAAAAATCTGGAAATCTATATACTATTAGCATTTAAACCTTCAACATAAAAAGACATACTCTTTTTTTTTTAAATTTTCCAAAAATTATACTACTATTTTTATGACCGATTACATATAATGAAGTGAAGATAAAATCGAAATTATGTATACCAGTGTAGGGTGTATTTACTAAAATACTCTCTCAAAATGGAGAACGAAGTATTTTTGACAATATAAAATTTAAATGATCAAATATAACGTGGTTGTATGGTACAATATCAAAGAACATTGGTTAAAGCACTACTATTTTAATGACCACAGCTGTACATAATAATAATACTTAAATACATACCTAACCCTTTGTTCATGGAGATGGACTGTTCCCCAAAACAATATAAAAAAAAACACCACCAACATACAAATTCAAAACCGATTATAAGAATGCAATTAACTTACTTCTAAGAACTTCAATAGAATGCGAGAAGTGTCTTCCCTATACGGTAAAGCACTATCCAATATTCGATAAAATCTCACCACGAATGAGCGTTGCATTATCATAGTGCTGAATCTAGGACGTACTTTGAAATTATATAATCTGGTATATTTAAAAATTGTATAAAACAGCATTCATCATAAGCCTGACATTAATATGATCCCTAAATAAGGAATCTAGAAAATCAATGACATTGGCCGCCGAGTCATGTGTGCCCGCACATTAAGTCGGCATAAATTAGTGTTAGTCGTACCCGACTGTACTTCTACACCATACAATAAGATAGACATCAACGTAGTATGAACTAGAGATGGTCACGTGATTAATTTTTGACTCACACTTACTCACGCTTGCTAAAGAAAAATTCCACTCACGCACAATCACTCACGAACATTTCTTTTTCTACGCACACTCACTCACGCTCACTTAAGTAAATTCAGATTTTACTCAAACTCACGCGTGATTCACGTGAACCAAAACTATTAAATCGGCAAAAAAAATTAAAGAATATACTGCTAAAAACACAAAAACAAGTTTCTTTTTTTTGTAAAATTCTATTCACACTCAATCACGAAGAATTTTTTCCTACTCTCACTACTCACTCACGTGAATCACGCAAAATTCTGCTCATGTGCCCATCTCTAGCATGAGCTAAATTTCCTAGTATGCAACGACAAAGAACATTTTAAGTTATAAAGCCTTCGCAATCCAAATGTCAACCGGTAGATTCTAAGACAATCAAATTTAAGCTTGCCATTAACATAAACAACAAAAGCACCCTCATATAATGGACATACTCAATTTCGCCGTTGCCTATATATACCCTTGTGGTACAATTAATACCACCGGCATTAACAATGTTCCTCTCGGATGAAAATAACAGTTGAAGATCGTCAGCATATAGATGACTGCAAACCCCAGGTATATTCTCAAAAATATTATTTATATGCATACTGAAAAAAGAGGACCCAATACTGAAACTTGTGGGACTACTCACACCACATTCCTCACTCCAGCGATACACTTGTGAGCATTCGTGAGTAAATGTGAGTACTTTTTACACCTAAAGATTCAGGCCGAAAAATATTTGATACAGACCACAGAAAATATTGGAGTCTGGCTGTGGCTTTCAAGAAGGTAGAAGGTGTTGCCTAACTATATGAAACTAATGTAAACTATAACAACTGTTCGAGTTGAATTTCCTCAAATATAACTCTTTTGTCTGTCCCGTAATTAGGAGGACTGCTCGAGTTGACTTTCCTGAAATATTAATCTTTCGTTTGGCCCGTAGTTAGGAGGACTGTTCGAGTGTACTTTCCTCAAATGTCCAGTAGTTAGCAGGACCGTTTGAGTTGACTTTCCTCAAATATTACCTTTTCGTCTGTACCGTAGTTAAGAGGACTGTTCGAGTTGACTTTCCTCAAATATTATTCTTTCGTCTGTCCAGTAGTTAAGAGTACTGTTCGAGTTGACTTTCCTCACATATTACCCTTTCGTCTGTCTCGTAGGTAGGAGGACCGTACTAAATCTATAAATATTCGGTATTTTATCGAAAGCTGATCCATCATGACTAATCGGTTACCAAACAACAATAGTGTATACGTGATAAAACTTTCATAAAATAGCAAATACTTTTAAAGTTAGGACTTTGATTTAAAATTTTTATCGCTTTTTTTTCCGCAACAAAAAATTTTTATTTACAATTATGTTTTAGTCAATTACAATTGGTTGTTTTAGGAGTTGTAGCCATTTCATTAGCATTGGTCTAAACAAAAAATTTCATTGGCATTGAAATGGTAATGAAATTTTTTGGCATTGACCACAATTAATGCCAATAAAATTTCAATGCCAATGAAAAATTCCCAAGTATGGGTTAGAACGAAGTTGTCTTAACCGAAAACACGGATGCCACAACCGAATTCGGTTGTGAAACCGACTTTCTATTAAAACGCAGGGGTATGGCAAAATTTGTTTTAATTATTTTTTTTTTTTTAGAAATTATCCCTTTCGTTAAAACTAGTGTATTTTTTAAAATAATTTAAAATTTTTTTTTTTAGCATTATTTTGTTTAAAAAAATGGTTACATTATTATTAAACAAAATTTAACTTCAAAAATTACATAATCAATATTATGATAATGTTTTAGAATAAATAAATATTTAGATTTAAACCACTGAAATACAACTATTTAACTTAAAAGTAATAAACCTAATGAGAATTAATACAATCTAATTAAACTGTAAAAAAATATGTTTTACTAATACATAATCACTTAAAACAACTACATACATAAATATTACAAAAAACAATAATATGTTTTGAGCGATAGTATAAAAAAATGTCAAGCAAGTTCCGAATTTGAGCAAATATTTAATTGATTCAATTACTTTTTAATTGACAGCTTGGAAATACTTTTTTCTGTGAAGATCAGTTTGTAAAAATTATTTATACAAAAACTTAGCGATATTATAAAAAACTGCATTTTAGGTCTAAAGTATATTTGTAACAAGGCATACACTGTGTTCAAATGTATTTTTTTTCCTTCTTTTGGGTAATTACCCGAGTTTGAATTAGCAATTTTCGTTGTTGGCGGAATTCCAGCTATTAAAGTTATTGAATCGGTGATTTCGTGATTGAAAAGAATTTTTTGTGTGTATATACTCTAGATCAATTTATAAAATCAAGATGTTGTTATGTTAACCTTAAGCCAAATAAGCCCATTTGTTTTCCATACACTCAGAATATTTCATAGGTAAAATGAACAAAAATGCTCGTACATTTTAAGAATATATTCGTGTTTTTTGCCGAAACAAAATTATTTCGTAAAATTAACTTATGTAATTTCGTTAATTGTTCGTATATTTTCTTTATAATATTCACAATATTTTTATTTTGTTACGAAACATTTTTTGTACAATTATAATATTTTATATGGCAAATAAATGAAAATATGTATAGATTAACGAAATGTTTCGTTGATTAGAGTTAACAAAATAATTCGTTATTTTTTTTTTGTGGGCGCTGTGGTGTAATGGTTCGATTTCCGGTGACGGCAACATCAATTTAGAAAAATTATATGTATGAGTTTTCTATCGCTCATATGTATCGCAGCTCCCACCTTCGGTGTTCCAATAGCACTTAACCCCACCGAAGTAAAATAATGAATCAGGGCTATGAACCAAAAAGCTTCAATAAGTTCGCCAACTCTCCATCAGGTGGCGAACAACAACTGTTCTAAGACTTATCATCTGGCGCAATTGCAGTGTTGCCATGTTTGAAGCCCTTCTTCTTTCCCCACCTTTCATCTCTCCACTATCCAATTTCCAAAGAAACCAACACATTAATAAATAGGAAGAATTTCCTGAGTGTTGCTTCTCTTAAAAAAAACAAAAAAATCTTACTTGTAAGAACAATCACTTATGAAAAAGATGTTAGGTATACTCGAAGCTTTAAAGAACCTCACTCTTGTCTTCGATTTCTATAAAAATATTACAATTTTTAAATTAAATATTTTAAAATCAACTAGAAAAGTACTCAACGTTATTTGTATTATATAGCATTCCAGACGCCAACTTATCAGGAGGGCTTAAATTATGGAAATATGTTAGGGCACTCAAAGTTTTAAAGTGCAATTGATTGTCGTCGATTTACACAAAAATATAATTAATAATCACCGTGAATTGCTTTATTTAATATTTTTGACGCTAACTTATCAGGAGGGCTCCTCCAGCCGGCTGCAGCCCCTTGTGGTACCAAACACCCCCTTATTGTACAATTCACGCATGAATTGGTATATTCTATTTTTAAATTTATTAACAATTAATTATAAAAATATTGTAAGAAAAGGTTTTTTTAATTTTTTTGTTACAATCATTGAGAGTGTGAGATATTAATGCAAAAAATTTATAAAAATTGTGCGCTATTTCAGTAAAATTCGTTATATTATTTACGAAATAACTTAAAATTAAAAATTCTGAGAGAGAAAAAAATTGAGAGACCAAACATAAGTTTACGAAAGTTTTGTATTATTTACCAAAAAATCGTAGTGCTTAATCTACAAAATTGTGTTATTAGATTATATTAGATTATAGTGGCACTATGCACCGCGACCAGAAATTGGTATTTTGTGCTGCCAGCGAATACACCCTATAGGTTCAGGCTCCCTACGAAGCCAATTATCCTACCAGGTGAACAGTTCCAAACGTCCGATGGCGTCACTATTCGATCACCAAAATAACGCACCCTCCTGTCGGAGAGCCTCGGACATTTGCAGAGAACATGCTCAGAGGTCTCGGGTTCCAATTCACAAAACCTGCACGTATCCGTAGAGGATCGTCCCATCTTGTACAATTGATACCTAAGGCCACATTGTCCTGTGAGGTAACCCGTTACGGTCCTTAGTTCGCCCCTCGTCATAGACAAGAGTTTCCGCGACCTCTCCGCAGAGGGAGATATAAACAGCCTCGCCTGTCGCTGCCTAGGCGATCTGGCCCAATAGGCCCCAAACTCCGACTCCCTCCATCTTCTGAGCTTCTCTCTGACATACCCATTGGGTACGCCACAGAAGGGTTCCGGGCCAATGAATTGTCGACGAGCTCCGCAGTTGGCTAGACAGTCAGCCCGTTCGTTGCCCTCATGCCCCTCATGGCCTGGAACCCAGCCCAGTGTCAAGGAGTTGTTAAGTCCTAGACGATTTAGAGAGTCGATACATTCCTTAACCAGACCAGACGACACATCTTGAGCCCTCAAGGCACCAAGTGCCGCTTGGCTGTCAGATAGAATGTAGATCGTGGCCCCCGTGTCCTCCTCCGCAGACACTCTTCCACACAGATACAGATAGCGAAGACCTCAGCCTGAAAAACGGAGGGATATTTGCCCATGGGCAGAGCACGCTGAAATCCGGGTCCGACGACACCCGCCCCCGTATCCATGTTCGACTGTTTCGAGCCATCCGTGAACCAGACCTGTGCACCAACCTCCGGTACCCAAGATCCATTCAACCACATGCTCCTGTCGAAAATCACAACAACAAAGTGCCTAACAAATACTTGCACAGGCAGTATCTTGTCACTGACCCTAATAACCGGGTCATCAGCGAACATTTTCGCAATCTCAAGATGCCCCTTCAGATCCCCACTCCTCATGCTGCCAATCTCCCGTAGGCTTAGGGATCCCATGCACGCGTTCTCCTTTACAGAAATATGCAAAGGAGGAATACCCAGCATGACTCCAATGGCATCAGTCGGACATGATTTTGAGGCACCAGTGATACCAATACATGCCAGTCGATAAATCCCCTTAAGAGTCATCTGAGCCCCGAGTTGTTCAACCTTTGTCCACCACGCCAAAGAGGCGTATGTGACCATCGGTTTCACAATGGTGTTAAAAGACCAGTAGACCATTTGAGGTCTAAGGCCCCAGGTCTTGCCAAAGAGCCTCTGGCAGGCAAACATTGCCCTAGTGGCCCTTTTAGAGATCATATCAAGGTGCTCACTCCAATTCAGAGACCTATCCAATATAACCCCCAAGTACTTAACGCTATCAGAGAAGCAAATCCTCGTCCCCTGAAGCGATGGCTCAGTGAGACATAACTTACGTCTCCTAGTAAAGGGCACCAGGATGGTTTTCGAGGGATTTATAGTCAATCCCTTCTCCTGGCACCACTTTAAGGTAAAGTTCAGAGCCTGTTGCATGCGCTCAGAAATTGTCCTGTCATCCCAGCCTGTGACAGAAATAACAAGATCGTCAGCATATCCGTAGGTTCTGAAACCCAGGTCATTAAGCTGCTCAAGCAGCTCATCAATGACCAGAGTCCACAGCAGAGGCGATAGCACACCACCCTGAGGACAGCCCCTAGTCACCCCTATGGTCCTAGAAGTGTTCCCGATGCCAAATGTAATGACTCTAGAGGTCAACATCTCCAGAGTCCAACTAACGATAACACTGGGGATGTCTCTCTTCAACATCGCAGTCCTAATCGCATCGTAGGACGTGTTGTCAAAAGCGCCCTGAATATCAACGAAAGCACACAAGGCTATTTGCTTCGCCTCCAGTGCCTTTTCGATCATAGTGACAGCTTGATGGACAGCCGTCTCAGTGGATTTTCCCTGCTGATACGCAAATTGGTACCTATGAATGGGTTTGCGCAGCAGGTATACATCCCTGATATAGTGGTCCAAGACTTTCTCCATGGTCTTAAGGAGAAAAGAACTAAGACTTATTGGTCTATAAGATTTGGGCAAATGTTCCGCTTTGCGCCCAGCCTTCGGTATGAATACTACCTTAACTTCGTTCCAAGCCAATGGAACGTGACCAAATAACAAACTCGACTTAAAAATCCTGGTCAGTTGCGGGAGTATAAGATCCATGCTCCTCTGCAGCAGACACGGATACACCCCATCTGGTCCAGGAGATTTAAACGACGAAAATTTTCTCACTGCCCATGAGATCCTTCCCTCCTGAAACACCCTGTTCGCAAGTCGTATGCCCCTCCCAGATAAGCTAGGAGTCCTAGGAATCCTAGGTAGCCCCTCAGGTGACACACAATCCGGAAAGTGTGTATTCAGTAAGAGTTCACAGGTCTCCTCGGGCGATTCAGTATAGGACCCGTCCGGTCTCTTCAGGGTACTAAGTCCGTTCGTATGATCTTGTGAAAGAGCCTTCTGAAGCCTAACCGCTTCGGGGAGATCTGAGATCTTCTCGCAGTAGCTACGCCACGTTGCCCTCTTAGATCTACGGAGTTCCTTATTGTACCCAGTTAGAGCCGCCTTGTAGGCCAGCCAGTTGCCTGTCTCCTTGGCCCTATTGAATAGTCTTCTCGCCTCGGTTCTGAGTTTCCCAAGTTTGTCGTTCCACCATGGAACATCACGCTTGGTTTTCCTTGCCCCCATTGGGCAGCTCAACTCATAGGCGGAAATTAGATTACACTGAATATCAGCCGCCTCCTGATCGATTTGTGTCGTGCTCAAAATAAGCCCCCTCTCGCAGTTAGCGGAGTCTTCAACATAATACCGAAAGAGATCCCAATCCGTCCTCCTGGGATTACGGAAGGACTGGATAGTACCCAAAGAACCCTCAATGTTGAAGACCAGGTGTTGGTGGTCCGACATTGAAACTTCCGAAGATACGTGCCAGTCAGAGATGGCGAAGGAAAGATTAGAGCTAGTAAGTGTGAGGTCTAAAACCTCCGATCTAACTACGTTCCTGTAAGTGGGTTCGTCACCCCTATTCGCTATATTTATGTTATTACTACTAATAAACTCTAGCAGGTACTCACTTCGCTTGTTGTTACCTGTACTTCCCCAAGTAATGTGATGAGCATTGGCATCACAGCAGATGATCCATCCAAGATTTCTGGAGTTGCAGAATTCCACAAGAGCTCTCACTTCAGATGTTGGCGCCTCATCTACATCTCCCGGCAGGTACGCGGATGCAAGTACCACCTCATGCTCACCAGATAGGGAGGGCACTCTAGCCCGTATGGCAACCAAATCCCCTAAGATAAACTCTGAGATGGGAAGAATGGTTAAATTGTTTCTAACAAAAATGGCCGTTCTAGGCCTCTCATGTTGATTGTTATATATGAGCCTACCTTGTTTTGAGTTGAGCCCTTTTATTGCTCCGGCATGCACCCATGGTTCCTGGATAAAAATGACGTCCAGGTCGTCTGAGGTGAACCTTCTAATTGCCACATCTGAAGCCGCTTTGGCATGGTGAAGATTCACCTGTAAGCACTTAATGTGCTGTTTTGCCTTACTTTTTGAGGCCATTATTTGCGAGCTTGTTTTTTGGCGCGCTTCGCCACTTTACTTCCTCGATTGCTGTTCAGCAGAGCTGCTTCTTCTGCTGAGTGCCTCTCCCACTTTCTAGGCCTGTTGCTTGTATGGGCCGTGGAAGCCTTGTTTTTGGCCCTCTGGCTATTTTGCCCGCTAGAAATTGACCTTGGCACATGCTTCGAGCAACTTGGTTTATCGTCTGAGGTAATTGGCTTTGAAGCACTCTTATCAGACTTAGCCGAAGTTGCTGAAGCAGATGCATTGGTCGTTTCGAGTTTCTTGCGCTCGACCACATTAGGTTGACGGGTGGGTCTTACCAGCGCCGTTCCAAACTCGAATTTCACCCGATAGTTCTTTTGTTTGAGTACATCGGCAGATATTGGATCGATCGAAAGAGTGATCTCGACTACACCACCCTTCACGACACTATTCAATACCTTCCAGTACTCAACCGAAAGATCACGGTTCTGGGCTTCAACCAGTCCAAGTATGAAGTTACTTGAGGTATCCTCCTTGTCCGGGAAGTATCCCACGAACACTTGGGCCCTCGGCACTTCATCCTCAGCTACGACTTTGAGAACAGCACCTTCCCATGGCTTTATTTCGGGGACATGCGTCTCCATCCACTGTACCGTCTCTTTGTCGTCGCATACAAAATTGATCCATCCTGGTTTGAAGGAGCAGTTGGAAAAACTGGGCTTCAGGGGCCCCTTCTTGAGCTCAACAATTTTATACAGGATGGACCTTTTAATGGAGTGTAGCTGCTCGTCAGACCATCTCGTTGCCGGAAAATCAGGCGGTATAACGCCAATTTTTAGGGCGGCAACGACATCCTTGTATGAGGGGACCATTGTTTTTGGCGGTTTTGCCGGCACGGTTATGGCTGGTTTCACCAGTTTGCCACTGTCCACCTTAAGGGGCGTGCCATCCGCAGCTGCTCCAGCGGTCTTCTTTGCAGGCTGTTTCGTTGCAGGTGGCGTTGATCCATCGGATCGCACTCTCTTACGAACACCTGTCAGTGCCTTGACTTCTTTTCGAGTCTCTCGCATCGGTTTTTGGCATAGTATGCGAGCCGTCTCGATGTCAATACCATCTTCCAAGTATTGCTTCATGCGTTTTCGAGCCGCACCAGTTAGTTTGGCTCGATTGTTTGTCGATTGCTTCGACACAGCACTTTCAGCAGTTACGGCTTCATGAGGCTGCGAGTTTAATAGTGCATCCTCATCGTCCGTTGGGATGGTGGAGTCATCAGCAACGGGTGGACCTGAAGTCGCAATAGCCTGCTCCACAACATCCATATTTTCTGCAGGTTCGGACAACAATGTGTCCATTGGCTGCACTTTATTTTTGTCTTTAGCACATTCCAGGCCCTGAGGCACACTGTTTGCTTTAGATAGATCTGCTTCGATCTCTTCTTGCTTTTTATTATTTAGTTCATGAATTTTCTCCATCTAAAATAAATATAAAGTAAATAGGGATTTAAAAGAACGCTCGGTAACAGAGCCCTGTGCTACCAGCGGGTTAGTACAACCAGGGTTCACCCCGTCCTGGAGGCCTCCGTTCAAAAACACACTCACGTAGTGCTACACATCCCATGGGCACGGGTCGGATGACACCCGGGATTACGGGTTTTTATCGAGTTATGCCACTCTAGAGCCGCCATGTTCTGCGAAAGTAGGGGCCACCTCTAACCGGGTGTGGCTCTTCACCACGCATGGTCGGTCTTGATCCTTGAATTAAGCTAAGGCATTATCGATAGATTTGCTGTATTCGCATTCAAGGACCCTGTGGCTCACACTCACTAACCAATCAGTGAGCAGGCACCACTGCAACGCCCCCTAAAATTGTGTTCGTTATATTTATGAATTTTTTCACAAAATTTCCATGCATTGCACAAAATAAATTTAACGAAATAAACTTTCGTTTTTCTATACATGACATATTTTGAGTGTATACCAGTGATGTTCTTTACGCATACTATTGCATTTATACTTGTGTGTGTAGCAGCGAAAAAACGAAGTTTATTCTACGGTACACTGATAATAAATTTCAATTGCAGAAAAAAGATTTTTTTTGAAAAAAGTGAATTTCATAAAAATATATTTTTTAATATATGAACCCCTTTGAAACTAAAAAATATATATTTTTTTCTATTTGGGCTTAAGCGGACAAGGGCTCCTGGGAACCACCATGGCTCAGAAACAGTTTAGCGTTGTATCATATTAGTGTGTGTACTCAAGTGAAAAAAATTTTGTTACAATTTAAAAAAATAGATTTTTTGCATAGAAAGAAAGCTACACTCATAGAAATAAAGCTGTACAAATGCGCTCATAGAAATTTTACAAAATTCGGGCTAAAATTAGCAGGGCATTTTAACTAATTTTTAGTAACTTTTTTTGCTATTTCTACAGACTTATTTCTATGAGTATAGCTTTCATTTCTATGACTGTACAAGAATTAATTTCAAATATAATTTTGGTACACTCCTAGAAATAAGTCTGTAGAAATAGCAAAAAAAAGGTACTAAAAATTAGATAAAAGTGACTCTGCAGAAAAAACCAGTTGAATTAAGAGATTTTTTAACTAAATATTTGCAGACTTAAAATATCAAACAAAAACTGTTGTGTTAACATTTTTTTTTTTGCTAAATTTAGCCCGAATTTTGTAAAATGCAAATAACAGGTTAAATTGTTAAACCAACTGAAATTTTTGCTAAATAATTGTAAATTTCTGATTTAATAACGGAAAATTTTTAATTGCATTAAAAAAAACTTAAAATTTTCAAAATGTTTATGATTTTATTTGGGTACAGATATTTAGTAATGTTAGCAGGTGTTTTTGTTACTTTGTTACTATTCATCAGGTTTATTTTTGCTATTTTAAGTCTACAAATATTTAGTTTAAAAATCTGTTAATTCAACTGGTTTTTTTCTGCGGGGTCATTTTTAACTAGTTTTTAGTTACTTTTTATGCTTTTTCTACAGACTTATTTCTATAAATAAAGATATTGCTGGGTCAATTAATATTTTTATTTAAAATACGAATATTTCACTGGTGTTTGTTTAGGGTTTTTAAATAAAAAAATAAATAAATAAAAATTTTTCACTTATAATTTTATTACAAATTAAGCATTGTGCATCGTCATCCATATTCTCTATAAAAAAAAAAAAGTATTTTCCCATTCATCATCAAACATATTTCTACGTGTATTTTTATTTGTGTTCCGCAGCGTGGTGTTGCTTCAACAATGGTTCAACTACAATTGATTTGTTTTCTTTTAACTCAGTGAGAACAAAGCAAAAGCCGAATATGCACATCGAAAGCCATACGAAGATGTTTATAGTGTACGTGTGTTGACGCAGCGTAAGCAGCATTTTCTTCTGTAACCCCGTGTGGTTGGAAATTGAGAGGAAGCACATCACTGGTGTATACCTACACAAAAACCATCAACAAATTTTATGAACAAACAAAATTGGTGAAGCTGTTTTAGAAATCCCGTGATGCTGTTTTAGAAATTTTTGTTATTTACGACAACAGCTAAAAAGATTTATTTTTATACAATTTTTAAATCGTTGTTGCACACAGAGAATAAATTAATTGGAATACTATTGTAACCAATAAAATTTAATCATTATTCAATAATTTAAATTGTAAGTACTTAAAATTCATCATCAGAATAATTAAACTATATTGTAAACAGAAAATATATAAAATTAACCAAAACACAGTCACATCATTCAAAATATTGGTTTTCCTAATCAATATTGAAAAAATATTTTCTTCTATATTACCTTTAATACCAACAACCAATAGTTTCACCTCAAAAAAAAAAACTATCACTCTATCTAAAATATTAGTTTTCGTTACCAATTTTAACATATATAGTTTTTTAATAATTTTGGTAACTCTAATAAAATATTAAGATTAGCAACCCAATTTCTGTTGTACATACAATTCATATTTAAACTTTAAAGAAAAAACAAATATTCAAGGTAGAAATTTGAAAATACAAATTCAAACTGAGTGTGGGCCAGAGGTAAAGTAATGGCCTGACAAGCAGAAGGTCACCGGCAGAGAAACAAGCCGATCGGAGCAAATTTTTTTCAATTTTCTGCCGCCGCCGTTTCAATCGGCTCGCATCGGCTTAAAATGTGAGCCGGCTGAAGCGGCAGCCGCCGAATTTTTATTTGCGCCGCCAATTTTGTCGAATTTTGAAATATAGCTTAACCTTTTGAAAATAAAAATCACGTTGCATATAATTATAAGGTGCATTATCTTTCATATGATGCCTTAGTTATACATATACCTCTAATACTTCTAACGATGCATGCATAATGTAATTGAAAACTCGCAGATTTTTCTGAAAATCTATGATTTTTAGGAGAGTACTTTTAGGGAGCTAAAAGGACAAAACTCTTATGCTTTGTAAGAGTATTTGTTTTGTAAAATGTAACGTTCATACCAATTGTCTTTAAATTTGGTAAAAGTTTTGAAAACCCATTGGTTGCTTTGACATGCATTAAATGAAGGGCTTATTGTAAAAACTTGATAAGCTACATTTATTGTTTTATGGATTTTCGCTGTATTCTAGACATGGATTGATTAATATTTAATGGAAGTCTTGCTTAAACACTTATTGCAAGTACCAAGAGTATAATAGTCCTGCAAAAATTATATTTTTTGCATCTTTTTAAAATGCAAAAACAAACTTAAAATAAAATGTGGCTTATCAAGTTTTACAATAAGCCCTTCAAATGTATTATATCAATTTTAAAAAAATGTAATTATAATCTTTTTTTTTTCTGTAAATAAATTTATTGATTAAATTAAATGATTTGATTAAATCTTTATACTTAATAACTTGTGCATGTTTTTTTTGTTGATTACTAACAAGCAAATAGATCTGATGAAAAATATAGTGATATATCACTAGAATTTATCTGTTAAAAACGGCATTTTAAGCCAACAATTCAGCCGCCGCCGGTTTTTTAACCTAAATGCCGCCGTATCTGAGACGGTTGCGCCGCCGAAAATTTAGGGTCGGCTTGTTTCTCTGGTCACCGGTTCGACTCCAGTTCGCGGCATAAGAATTTTTTTTAAAAAAATAATTGTAAGACTTTATTAAATAATAGAGCTCTAGGTCACGTTTGTATTTATAAAACATTTTTTATTATTTTATATATTTCCAATATTTCTTCATTCTTTGAATGACATCTTCAGGGAGTCTAAAATTGTTTAATAATAATATAATATTAATACATATAATGGAACATATTATAACATAATAACAATTTTTTATATAATACATTAACATATATAACAGCAAACTAATATTACCAACTTAAGATTTGTGGGATACAAAACATATGAAAATAAATGCTTACATGAATTTTATATTTTATAATAATTTTAAAATAATATATTGGTAGCGATTCCTATTCTCACTTTCACCATTCACCTCAGTTTTCGAACCTCATTTTCTCTCAAATAATACAAAATTATAAATTTTTTATTGTCCAATCGTCTTTACAATAAACAAATACTGAAAAATCAAAATGGGACATATAATTAATACACGGAATATAATGCGATTCGAAAATTGAGGTGAATGGTGAAGGTGAGAACAGGAATCGCTATCATTATTTTTTTTATAGTTTTGGTAACTCTAATAAAATATTGAGATCAGCAACCGATTTTCTGTTGTACATACAAATCTACTTTGAGACAAATATTTAAATTTGAAACTAGAAAGTATTCATGGTTTAAATTTAAAAAAAATATATTTATATTGGGTTTAGTCTAGAGGTAAATAACTAGACTGGGAAACGGAAGATCACAGGTTCGACCTTAGTTCGAAGCATAAATTTTTTTTGTTGAATTATTAAAATACATTTTTTTGAACGCATTTGAATCTATTTATACAATATTGTAGTCCATCAACATAAAATATTCAATTGTTACAATAAAAATTAGAAATTTGTAAATAAATGTCGGTTGGCTCAATAGCGTTAAAGTTTAATAATAGTGATAGTACGTGGAACCACAAAAAAATTGATTGACAAAAAATTCGGTTGCAACTACAAAACCGTTTTCTGTGTGTGTACATTAGGGATACAACTTTTTTAGAATTTTTGAAAATATCAAAATGGCGCTATCCATACCATGTAGTGCATAAAAAAACAATAAGAACTGCATCTTTAGATTTTCGATATCGTTAAAAAAGGTTCCGCGTCAAATGCAATTAAGTTTGGGATCAGTAAGTTCTAAAAAAATAAAAATATTTTCTTTATAATTTCATTAAATGATAAATAAATTATAAGTTTTTCCATTAAATATTGAATAATATTCTGTATAAATTCAATTAATCGTGATAAAATATTGCGACTTACCTACGCTGTCTTATGCAAATTTGCGAAATATTATAATTTATTGCTAAAAGTATAAAATTATAAAATTTTGAAAAAATAAAAATCTTAAAGGACTTTCAGAAATCGGCTTCGACGCGGAACGTTTTTGTTCCGAAATGACCTGAGGAAACATTTTTTGGTTTTAGCACAACATCGGCTACATCGTGGTGATAGGGCCTTATTTTGGTTGTACCCCTAGTGTACATATGTATCTTGATCCATCAATAAGATATCCCGTTTTGAAAGTTACTGCTTAAAAAATCATCCTGGGCCTCTTTGGGTTAAGCAACTCCTTATTTCACAGTGAAATCAATGTGAAATTTTTTATTTTTTTTTATTTAACTATGTTTGTTAAGATTTTAAATTTCGTTTCTTAAAAGTACGTATTTTCATAATAAAAAATTAATAAAAATTAAAATATTCGTTTTTTTTTGGTGTAAAAAGTAGTAAAAATTCAGAAAAAATAACACATATGTAGTTATATTACCTGTAAGTTTTAGTCCTTTCTACCTGAAAAATTCCTTGAGTGTGCCATTGTTGCTTGTTTATAGTTCATATACATTTCTGAAAATTGTATTCGTATATAGTAGAACCGATTTATTTTACAGTCCTTGTATTATGTTTACAATTTTATATTAAAAGTTCACTGAATTTTACATTTTCTTGATTATTTTTAGATGTTTTTTGAAATTTTGTGTTTTTTTTTTTGATTCCTTGAAGACATCTTAATATTTATTATGCAGTTTTTTGTGAGGGTGTGTGTGTCTTAATCCAACTCATCTCATTTCATTAAAATTTATTTATATAATTGCGTTATACCCTTAGGCAGTCTACCATTTGCATGAATTTATTTACCTCACACAAATACATATGCACCGCACTTACCCACCCACCACATACATACTCACATTGACAATTTAAATGGATATGAAGAGAAAGTTGAAAGGCCTTAAAGTAGGCAAATGTTTTTTTTTTTATTTAAGAAAAATTATTTCAATTATCATTATGTTTTCAAAAAAAGAGTTGTCTTCCCAGGTAAGAATTTGCTTTAAATGCGTTCTTAACTAAATATAAGTTAAAGAAAAAATCTCAGAACTCATTTTTAAATGTTAGCTAAAACGGCTCTATGTAAATCGATTCCAGCCTGAACGTCTTAACATGTAAAATTATCGTCTATTTTCTGCATTTTGCAGTGATTTTAAATCGTAGTGAAATTTAACTTTCTGTGTTTCACTGTATTTTAAAATTCTATTTGAATCGATTTAAAATTTGTCCATTAAATAACTATTGTACAATTTTAATTAACTTATCTTTCAAATGAAACTAAATTATATTTAGAAAAAAAAATATATAGTTTTACCAAAAAGTGAAATACAGTACATGCCCGAAAATGTTTTTCAATAATTTTGTTTGATTGATCTTACGCCATCCGACCTGACGTATAGAGGGCTGCAGTAGTTTCAAAAAAAATACTTTGGTGAAAAGTGGCAACCTTAGCGCCACGTTTCGTTTTGGATCCACCGATCTCAAACGATCTCAGTGGATATGTAAACATGGAAAAAATTGGTCAACATTATGTAATGCAATAGTTTAGTTCCATTTGAAAGGTCTCAGTCCAACCAATATTAAAGTCGAGCTCCTTCGTTTACGAGTATAAAATATTGGGTGGCAGAATTTAAACGAGGCCGTACGAGCTGCCAAGTGGTAGACCAATTGAGGTGTCCACTCCAGAAACGGTTAAGAAAATCCACAAAATGGTATTCGATGATCGTCGGCAGAAGATGCGTTGTGGGCGTTGTGGTGTAATGGTTAGCGCGTTGGACTGTTACACAGATGGTCCCTGGTACGATTCCCGGTGACGACAACATCAATTTAGAAAAATAATATGTATGAGTTTTCTATCACTTATATGTTTCGCTGCGCCCACCTTCGGTGTTCCCATAGCACTTAACCCCACCGAAGTAAAAAAATAAATCAGGGCTATGAAACAAAAAGCTTCAATAAATTCGCCAACTCTACATCAGGTGGCGAGCAACAACTGTTCTAATCTACTCGCGCAATTACAGTGTTGCATTGTTTGAAGCCCTTCATCTTTCACCACCTTTCATCTCTCCACTATCCCCTTTCCAAAGAAAGCAACACATTAATTAGTAGGAAGAATTTCCTGAGTGTTGTTTCTCTTTATAAAAAAAAAAAAAAAACCAGTGTCGCAAAGATGTTTCAATAGAGTGTTTGTAGATGTTTCACCGCAATAAAGCGGAGTATTTGCGACGATTCGTAACCATGGATGAGACATGGGTCCAGCACTTCACTCCTGAGACAAAGGAACAGTCAAAGCAGTGGACAGGAATGTGAGAATTGTGTAAAAAGAAGACAGTTGCATCTGCAGGCAAGTTTATGGCGTCTGTGTTTTGGGATTAAGGAAAAAGGCCGCATTTGTCGAAAAAGAAAGTGTTGTTTCATCAAGACAATGCACCAGTTCACACATCCACTATTGCGATGGACAAAATCAATAAATTAAAGATTGAATTAATTAATCATGCACCTTATTCGCCAGATTTACTTGAAACTTGGAAATATTGCTCAGTGGTAAAAGATTTGCCAACAATGAAGAGTTGGAGTCCGCGGTTGATGAATATTTTAAGGAGCTAGACAGTTCTTACAATAAACAGGGTATCGAAGTGTACCGAGCTAAATGGAGTTTATGTTGACAAATAAAGAACATTCTTTCCAAATTTGTTGTGTTTTCTTTGTTATGTCAGGCAATTTTGGGACCGGGCTCGTATCCCACTATCAACTGCCCAAATAGAAATTGCCAAACGTACAAAAAAAAAAAAATAGTACTGGCAAAACACAGCTATATTTGTAAAACCCACCGTGTTAAAAATTACCAACGGTAGAACTAATATTGTACTACACTCAGGGAACTTCTGCTGTAAATATTTGTAGTTGTTTGAGTTGTAATACAGTATATTTATTTTTAAGTGAAAAAACAGTCATTTGTAGAAGAAATTTCAGTTTTGACTAAAATTGTAGTTCGTTTAAAAAAAAACAAACCACATCAAATTACTGTATTATGATTTTGCATTCATTTGATAACGTAGTTTTTTTTATTTAAAAATATAAAACAAATAATTGTTTGTTTATTTTTTACTGCATTTGTTGTTCATTTTTTGAACAGTAAAAAAACAAATGACAATATTAGTTGAATTTACTAAAATGTAAGTCGTCCTTTCTTCAAGTGAAATTTCATTTGTTTTTAACTGCATATGCAGTGGTCTTTACCTACATAGTATTCTAAGTGTTGGAAAACACTTTTTGTCTGCAAAGCATGTGTTTTGCCAGTGACATCCGCAAAATTCTTTGCCAATATGGTTTTTTATCTATATTACAACCGATTAGAAGAATTTTTTTATATTTCATACATTTAAATATGATGTATAAGGCTAAGATGAAACTGTGGGTGATGCTTTTTAAATAGGTTTTATAATACATATTTCTCAAAATGAATTTAATTTAAGCTTTTTTAAAAGCTTTTAATTACTAACGTTATGCCAACGGTTGCAAGTTCGCTTAAACCAACGGTTGGCCACTGTTACCAATCGAGTAACAGGACAATACTGTCAAGATTGTGAATTCCATGTTCTGTCAACTTATAACCGACCGACGCTTTGCCAACACTGTGCCTATTGTATTTTTATCCCTGGGTTATTTGAAATCTTAAGCAATTATAGTTACAATTTCGAATCATAAGAATGAGTTTTTTTTTTGCATTTAGCATAAGTTTAAGAAGTTCTTAAACAAAATCTTCTGCTGGGTTTAGACAATTCTTTATAATTTTTTATTTTCTTGGCATAACTTAAGCCAAAATCCGCGTTTATGTGAACAATTGAATAACTTTTTATTTTTTATCTGCATATTTTTAACCAAACAACTTATCTCGAGATAAGAAAATTTTCTAAGCTAAAAAAGTTGTGACAAGAAAGTCGAAATAACATGTTTTGATTTTTTAAGGATATATTGTATGAAAGATATTTTTTTATAATGTCTGCTATAACTTTTTATTAAAACGTTTTTAATGCGGAATAATCAATTTCCTATAAAATGTATATTAAGCTGCATTTACATTACCCTCGAAATCCGGTTTGAACTTGATTTCTAAATCGATCGTAATCTAACATAAACTGGATTTCGGTGATAGATGTAAATGCAGCTTGATTGAAATTAGTTTTATTATTATTAGTTCACAGTAGACCGTGATCAGAGCTTTTAAAGAATGCAATTTTTAATTCGATTTTTAATTCTGATTAAATATCGAATGATTACATGCTCAAACTAAAATAATAAAATGTGCTGGCATTTGTTTTTAATCATTCGGCTTGTTCAAGCACTGAATTCAATAATTGCGAATTCATTCGTTTTCTAATTCTTTAGATTTACAGTGTTTGTCCAAAACTGTAAATCAAATGATTAAGAAAAACTATTGCTAATTCAATTGATTTCACTTTCTGTTAGCAAACTAAGAAAATATTAACTTAAGTTAGTAATTTTTTAATAAATTTTTTGAATTTGGACAGTTTTTAAAGGAAGCATAGTTCAGCTTTCAATATACTATATAATTTTTCGACACCTGTTGAAACTGACCTTAGATGCCTCTTATTTCTCAAAGTTTTATGAATTAAGTGGAACGATGAACATTGTTAGGTTGTTTTAACTTCAAAGCTAGGAGAGGCTAGGAGAATGTTTCACGTTGCAAAGACCTCACCTATAGAATTAATGACTATTTAAAAGTCGAAAAATGATAAAAATTATTTCAAACTCACAAGAGTTTTTTAAATTATTTTTTTGTTCGTAGTTTGGAGTCACTAGACTTAGGAGATACATTCACTTAAAAAATAATTTCCAAATCGTTGCTGAGTGAAAAGTTGCACGATGGTTTACAAGTGAAACCAAAACTTTCCAATTTTTAAACTTTCGCAGTTTTTTCTATAGGCTTTTTGGGCCGTTTAATGGAATTTAGTTTTGAGGACAGTATATAAAAATATTGTAATTTTATGCAGTTTGATGTATATCATGATGATATCAGCGCACCAATAACGCGATACGAATATCATAAACTTATTTGGAATTGGCGTTAATGTTTTGAAAATATGTTTTTTGTGTCTGACATTCACAATTATATTTGAAATTGGCTTTTGCGTTAACTGAGTTTCTTTGTAAACAGCAACTTCTAGTCAAAAATACATTTGAATTCTAAAAAACCGTTACCGAAATAACTGAAATATCGTTACCCTTAACAGGCCGTTACCGAAATAAACGAAAATAGTGTGACCCTTAACGATTACCGCATCGAATCGGAGACCATCCATGAGTTGAGCGAATAAATTCCGGGCAAATGTTTAAAAAGCTATTCATTAAATTTAATAGTTACACTCAGAAAACTGACACGGCCGTAGCAACCGTATTTATAGCCAATCGATTGATTGTTACCACAAACGAAACATTAGGTTGCAGCAACATAAAATATTCAATGAGCAACAAATACGGTAGTCACGACCAAGACCGTTTTGTGGGTGTAACGAAATTTGATTTTTAAAACTATGTGTCCCTTATTTCCATTCGAATTTCAATACGATTAGAGAGAACCCATCGGGAGACTCACCTTGTAAGATAACCCAACAGATATTTATCCTAAAAATTACTACTTTGGCCCAGTGTGCAGTGGTTTTAAATCATAGTAAAGTTGCAACTTATAAATTTCTGGTCCGATCCAGACATGGGCGATGACAATTACATTTCACAATCATTCGCTTGTGATTTTTTTTTATATCATTAATAATTTCAGACCTACGCTCGTACTTGTGAGCTTACACGCTTCTTTGGAAAATTTTAAATTTTTTCATTACCATACATGGGACATGGGAAATTCCTTTTTTACATCTAATTACATGTAATTCGGTGTAATTGAGTAATTTTACAAATTTTCCAAGTAAGTGCTAAAGCTCACATGTGTGAGCGTAGGTCTGAAATTATTATTGATATTGAAAATTTTCACAAGTGAATGATTTTGAAATGCAATTGTTGTAGCCCATGTCTGGTCCGATCACTACAAAATGTATTGGTGACTAAGGAGGAGGAGAGTTTAGTATTTAGAAAATAAATTTTGTAATTATCAGTTCAGCTTTCGTGTAAGCTACTGTGGACTTAATGTGTTCCTCTGATTTATCATATTTATTCATACATTTGAAGTACACTTTTACTATTTTTGCATGTATGTATGTATGGATTTGTTGTTGCATATACCTCAGTATAAAATTAATCTTGAAAATGTTGAAAAAGGACTTATTTATTTAACATTTCTTGGTTCTTGTTGTTGTTAAACTCATTTAAAAATGAAGTCAACAAGATGCGCAGCAGTAAGTCGTCTTAAAATTTCAGTCCACAGTGTTCCTTGTTCTTCTGTATAACAATGTCTAGTACATTTAAATAATTCTTTTTTTTTGTATTTTCAAGAAGATTCATGTTTATGCAAGATATATCTTGTTTATGTTATATCATGAATAAATATACGTTATCCTTGCCTCGCGTAACGCGGTTAATTCGTATTGCAAAAAATACTCAATTTATGGAGAAATTGTTGTATTATTTCTTTTTTAAATCTGTGAATTTTGCACACAGAGAATAAATTGGTTGGAAATCCATTGTAGCCAACAAAATTTTAACTGTATGTACTTAAAATTCATCATCAGAATAATTCAACTATATTGTAAACAGAAAATATATAAAATTAACCAAAACACAGTCACATCATTCAAAATATTTGCAGTTAAAATCGAATATTAGTTTCGCCTGCAAAAAAAACAATCACTCTATCTAAAATATTAGTTTTCGTTACCAATTTTAAAATAATATAAAGTTTTTAATAGCTACTATGGCCTTCGGCGCGTTGTAGCGAAAACAGACCAGTGCCTCTTTTGGGAATCGAACCCCCGCACTGATAAGCCAGCACGCTACCAACTAGCCTACCGGGGCGCACTACATACAAATCTATTTTTAGACATTAAACTTGAAAAAAAAAATATTCAAGGTGAAGTTTTAAAAATACAAATTCAAATTGGTTGTGGGCTGAAGTAAAGTAATTACCTGACAAGCAGAAGGTCACCGGTTCGAGTCCAGTTCGATGCATAAGATTTTTTTTTAATAAAATAATTTTAAAATAATTTATTAATTTTTTATAGTTTTGATAACTCTAATAAAATATTGAGATCAGCAACCGAACTTCCGTAGTACATACAAATCTATTTTTAGACATACGTATTTAAATTTGAAACAAAAAAAAAAATAAAAGGTTGAAATTGAAAAATACAACTTAAAGTGGGTTTAGGATAGAGGTAAAGTAATTTCCTAACAAGCAGGAGGTCGCTGGTTCTAGCCCAAATCCCGCATAAGAATTTTTAATTAATAAAATAATTTTAAAATAATATAATTTTTTTTTTTATAGTTTTGGATTAGCAACCGAATTTCTATTGTACACACAAATCTATTTTTAGACAAATTTTTAAATTTGAAACCAGAAAATATTCAAAGTTGAAATTTAAAAAAACATATTTAAATTGGGTTTAGGCTAGAGGTAAAGTACTTGCCTGACAAACGGAAGATCTCTGGTTCGTGGCCAGTTCGAGGCATATAATATTTGTAATAATAATAAAAATTTTGTTGAACACATGTGAATCTAGACTATTATAGTCCATAGACATAAAATATTCAATCGTTACAATAAAAATTCGAAATTTGTAAATAAATGTCGTTTGTTACAATAGTATTAAAATATAACAATAGTGATAGTACGTGGAACCACAAAAATTCGGTTGCAACTACAAAACTGTTTTCTGTGTGTGGGCGTGAAATGCATGAACAAAATTTGCGAAATATAAGGAAAAAAGTTTCCAGAAGCAGTTTGAAAAAATTTGGCAAATAATTTTTCCATTTCATACTGGCTAATAAGGCTACTCTGAAATTTTAAAAAAAAAATGGCAGTTTACATTTTGGCAGCGAAGGACAGCATATTACACTTTTGAATTATCTATTATTTATTTTAAAAAACGTAACATATTAGTAATCTGGTAGTAGAGACCGCCACAATAATTTTGAGGATTATTTATTACATGAGGTCGAAATTAAACCAAATCTAGACGAAATCGAAGAGCAATTGTATCTGCCAATTAGAACTGTTATAATCATTTTCAAAAAATTTTATCGAATCGCGTTTTACAAGGGATGGTTGTATATATATTTTTTTATATTTATTCTTAAACGTGAGTTTTGTAGTCCCTTAGGCTGCTTATTAAATTTACACTTGAACACTTGAACATGTTGACGCGTTATTTTGATGCTTTGGGGAAATTCTTGTTGCTGTTAAAAAAAAGCAAAAGGAACAAAAAAAAAAAACAGGAGTATGAGTTTCAATATTTCTGTCTCTGTAAGTATTTTTCATACCTTAGTCTATACGAGGGCGGATCAATAAGTCCGTGACTTTTTGAATGAAACACAGTTTTTTTTGCAAAAATAAAATTTATTTTCAACATAATCTCCTTTTAGATCAATACACTTAGTCCAAAGTTTCTCCAATTTTTATATCCCTTCCAAAAAATAGGATTTTTTGAGGTCCACAAAATAGGCATTTCTTTGATCAATAATTTCATCGTTGGAGCTAATTCTCTTTCCACCAAGCCATTTCTTTAGGTTTGGAAATAGGAAATAGTCACTGGTGGCCGTGTGCACCCGTGCATTATCTTGATAAAAAAGAACTTTTTTCTTGACCATGTATGGTCGTTTTTTTTTAAATCCTCGTTAAATCGGTCAAATTAGTTGGCATAATATTCGCCGTTTTTTGTTTTTCCATTTTGAAGGTAATCGATGTGGATTATCCCGCTTGTATCCCAAAAAACTATTGCCATCACCATATTGGCCGACAAACTTACCTTGGAATTTTTCTAAGCCGGTTCACCCGGAGAAACCCATTGTTTAGACTGATGCTTGTTCTCCGGAGTGTTGTAATGGATCCATGTTTCATCCACAGTTACAAAACGCCACAGAAACTCATTCGAATTGCGGTTAAACAACTCCAAACAATCCTTTGAAGTTGTCACACGATTACGTTTATGGTCAATTGAGAGCAAACGCGGCACTCATCTTGCAGACAGCTTTCTTAAACCCAACTGATCATTTACAATCGAAACCACACTGTCATATGAAATGCCTATGGCATCAACATTCTCACGCACTTTTACTCTTCGATCGGCCAACACCATACTTGTGCGACCACAACGAAAGTCAGTAAACCACTTTGTTACCATTGAAATCGATGGTGCAGAGTCCCCATAGTAGTTATCAAGCTTTTCCTTGGTTTTACTAACGGTTTTTCGCAAAAAATAATGTTTAATGAGCACTCGAAATTAACTTTTTTCCATTTTTAAAAAAATCCACGAGGTTGTATGTTTTGAACAGCTGTTAAATGCAAAGTAAATGACGGAACTTGCTCAAAATTTGACAGTTGTCTACTAACAGGTGGTACTTGATAGGAGCAGTGTCGTATTTCATATAACTACGAGGGAAGTTTGAAAAGTTACGGACTTATTGATCCGCCCTCGTAAATTAATATTTCATATGAAATTCGTATTTTTCACCTTAAAGCTATTTTTGTTTGAAATTTTGTCATGCTTAAAATTTATTATGAATTTCATTTGTTCATCAGCACGATATATGGTTGTTTTTATGTTTTTCTCCGTACAGCATGTTCAATGGAAATGTAAGTTTTTGTTGCAAATGTTTTTTGATTTGCGCATCCTGTTGCATTTATTAAATGGCAGTTTAAAGGTTTTTTATGGAAAGTTATTATTTTAATTTTTAAATTTAAATTAATACATGTTATTGGGAGAATCCATATCAATTGACACATATAAAAATTCCAATTTTTGATTTAAATCTCCCGATCCCGATCTTAGTAATTAACGTATATTACAGTAACTCAAAATGAGAAGTGCTAGAATGGTCGCGACTTGTATGGAAAAAATAAAAGTATATTTTGATTCATTGTCCACAACCGTGTTTTTGTTCCTTTTACCAAAACATGAACGTATATCAAAAATTGGCTCAATCGGACGATATTTAGAGGTCACTATAAAATGCGACTTTTGGGTTTCGTTTCTTATATTACGTGCAATTACTAGTATTTCAGCGTTATTGCATTTGTTTATATATTTCTGGCTGTGTATTCGTGTTTTACAATGTATTTATATAATTTGGTCATTGCAAATACTATTCACACTCTTTTTCTATGATCTTAACTAGCTCTAAATTCAATAAAATTTAAATAGGACAAAGTTGGCAAACATTAACCCTAAAACACCGTTAACAATTAAATACTGTTTCAAGGAACTATTTTGAGCCTTAACACTAAAACTAACGAAATAACTTAAAATATCGATAACCTTGAAATATCCTGACGAAATACATTACTTATTTCTCATCTTATTATTAATGTAATGATAATGTCTCAGAATAAATTAATAATTCGATTTAAACCACTGAAATAAAATTATTTTACTTATTAAAGTAATAAACCTAATGAGAATTAATACAATCTAATTAAAATGAATTTAAAACATTTTGTTACTAATACATAAACAATTACAAAAACCAACTACATACACGGAAATTACGAAAAACAACAATAATATGTTTGAGCGATAGTATAAAAAATGCCAAGCAAGTTCCGAATTTGATCAAATATTTAATTGATTCAATTAAGTTTTAATTGCTAGCTTATCAAATTTTCAACAAATCGATTTAATTGAAAAAAGAAGAGCATTTTTTTTTGTGTATGGTTAAATAGAAATGTTGTAGTATAAAATAGTAAATACATTTAAAGTTTAAAAGCAAATATACATAGTATTACCAAAAACACACAAAACCGTGTAGCTCACAATCTTTTCTTGTAAGTATTATAATTTTTTTTTGTAGATAGTTATTTATACATTTTTTTTATTTTCAATAAAAGTTTTAATTGATATTATCATTGCCGTGATAGGTGCAAAATCAATTAAAATGTTAATTTCTGTGTATAAGGCATACATATCATTCATTGAGTGAAAGAATATTGAAAAGTTTGCGTTTTTTGACCTCATGTCATCAGACTTTCTTTATATTGTGAACAGGAAGACGCTATGGAGCAATATAGACAATCCGTTTTTAGATCTATAAAATTTGAAAACTCGCGATTTCATTCACGTTTTTATTTTTCAAAACCTTGAACATTTTTTAAGGCTAGTGAACTTTAAAGGCCTACAGTTTCTAAACGAACTTCTTTGAAACTTAAAAAGCTTCTGCAATTGTCTTTTTTTACGATCTGTAATCCAAATAAACTATTCTTTCTAAAATGCATTTTTACTGTTCTTGCAATTTTGGAATGCATTTTGCACTTTTTCTCCATACGATTTAAAATTTTGTTTTTGCAAAATGTACAATTTTTTATATAAAATAGATTTTTGATTTTTCTGGGACAAGAAACTATTTTTGTGGGACAGGCACCTAATTTTCTAACGTTAAAAAGAAGAAAGGTGTATATGTCTTCATAGAGTTCTTCTGTCTTAAATATTAATAAAATCGGAGCACCCTTGGCCAGATATGTGACGATTTCTCATTTTAATACATATGTAGATAAATGAAAAGTATTTTTTTTTTTAATGTTTTAGTGTTTTTGGTTCTTTAAAGTAATTCATTAATTTATGTCATCTGTAAAATATAGTAAAACATTACGTAAAACAACGTTAACCCTAAAATACGCTAACGAAATAACGTAAAATACAGTTAACCCCAAAATCTAACAAAATAACTTAAAATAACGTTAACATAACGATATAACATTAAATAACGTTTACCATAAAATATATTAACGAAATATTCGCAAAATAACGTTATCCAATACCGATAACCGAATAAAACGATTGCCAACCCTGAATTAAAAAGAATAATAAGTAAATATAAATTTAATTCAAGCGTACTTAATGCTAATGAGTTTAAACTTTTTTAAAGTAGTTTGGCTTTTGAATCTGAAGTCAGAAACGTCCCACCGGCTCGCCTTTTCGAGTTATGGACCATTCTCTTTTTATACTTCTTAGAGCCAGTTTTTGGGAGGACGATCAAACTTAGTTTTACAGCTGTTTAGTTAAACTTAAATAAGATATAAACTGCTTTTAAACCTCCATGCTGTTTTTCAGTGATGGTTTAAAAAATCTCAAATTAAATAAGATTACCATATTTTACACCAAAAAGAGTAATGCCATTTTCAAAAGAAATATGGTAGCACTTGCGAATGTCAAAAATGAAAAACAAACAAAACAACGCGCATAGAAAAAAAAATGTTTGTTTATTTTGTGCCCAACAATTAAATATTTCTTTTGTTTAATATTGGTTGTAATTAAATATAAAATGGACTCTAAAATAAATGTAAAAATATAAGCCGATGGTTTGGACGAGCGGAAGCGCTGATAAAACTCCAAATCATTATATAAATAAAAACACATTTTCAAAAATTTCGTAAATATTTTTTTTTTTTTGGACTTTTAGTTAACAGCTGCTTTATTTATGTATAATTTTCATTCACAGCTGTTATGATTTGACAACTCAAAACTTAGTTTAAACGGCCAACGCTGGCCGGTTAAACTACAATTAAAATATAATAAACTTGATCTCAAAAACAGCATTTTAAGTTTAAACTTCGTTAAAACTATAAACAAGGTTGAACTACATCCCAAAAACTAGCTCTTACACGGTATAAGAAGGTTTAATTGAAAATAAGAAAGCCGTTTGAGCTTGGTTTTTCGAATGTTCTTTATTGAAAAAATTAGGCTTAATTTATACTATAAAAATGCTTACTAAGTATTTCTAGTACAGTGGGAAGTGTAGCAGTGGAGTAGATATTTTCAGTTAGACAAAAAAATGAACAATGTACAATACCGAAAGGGTTGACTGTTTAATAATGTTCACAGTGGTTGTAACTAACGTTTAATTGAATATTCTCAGTCAATCTAGCTGTAGTCTCAGACAATTCAACTGTAGCCACAGTCAGGCACGTAGCTAGGGGGGGGGCTTGGGGGCTAGAGCCCCCCCCGAAATGATTTGACAAATTTAAAAACTTAATACAATTCGTTAGAAAGTAACAATGTTATTGATAAATTTAATATGAAAATATTTATTTTTGACTTGGATCAAATAGGAAATAGTTTTATATGGTTCGAATCTTAAAATTTTGTTAGAAAACATCGCCTGCAAATGGGCGGCTATCATTGTTAGAGTTGATTTTCGACAAAAAGCAATAAATAAAATCATTTCATAAGAGATTTCGAAGTCTTTGACTTAAAATATAATCAAAAAATTGTTTGAGACAATGCAAACTAAAAATTAAATATGTCTACACAGAAAAAAGTTTAACTGAATTCGGTCGTGTTGATGCAATTGTAGTAACAACTAAAATAATTTGTATCTATTAAATTAATATTAATTTCAATTACATATAGTTTTATTCACATCTATTAAGAATTTAATTGAATATTGTTTACTATTGGGAAAAATTACAAAATTTTAAAAAAATCACCAAAAATTGTAAAAAAATCCCCAAAATTTAAAAAAATCGAGACCATTTGAAAAAATCGCAAAAATTTAATTAAAAAACAATCCTCAAAATTGCAGAAATTTTAAAAACTCCCAAAAAAAAACTCCAAAATTCGAAAAAAATTTAAAAAAAATCACCAAATTTGGCGACTTTTTAAAATTTTTGCATTTGTTTCAATGTTGTTATGATTTTTTCTGTGTATTTTGACATAATCTTTTAAAATAGAGATACCACTAAGACTCAAAATTAAGTTTACTTGTGCCGTAAAAAACGTTACTTTACTTACAGTGCAATCTTTTTATTTAAATTTGGTTTGCTACGCACGCATGTGGTAACATAGTTTTCAGTATTTTTTTTACGATATATATTACGATATCTCATATATTTTTTTAATTTTTTTAAATAAATTTAAGCCTCAAACTTTGATCGATATGCATAATGTGTTAACGTCCAATGTGACTCCAATTTTCTCAAGTTTTTTTTAGACTAAATGTAAACAAATTTCTATCGGCGCTCCTTGAAATGCGACATTTTAAAATCAAGCAGCTAAACCAATCTTTGTGTTATAACGATGTAGTTTTTTTTTAGACATTTTAAAGGGTTTTTATTTAAAAAATTGATTAAAGACAATTTGAAAAGCGTTTGAAATTGTCCAAAATATAAATCAAAGTGAATTCGAAATACATAATTTAGTTTAAATAAGACCTAGGCGATGTCAGGTATATTTTTAAATTTTCCAATTTTATATTTTTTCTTTATTATTATTTCTATCAGACTACAATCACGCTTGCTTGTAAAAGTTACTATTTTTTTAATACAAGACATGAAGTATAGCCCCCGATCTTAAAAAAAGTCGGATATATGAAAAGGGGAAAAAATAGTAAATAATTTGTTAAAATAATTCAAATAAGTGGCAGCCGGGGTCCACGACATAGTGTCAAAATGGTTTTCATAATGTGTGTTTTCTCGAGCATTTTAACGCTGTTTTTAAATAAGTCTAAATTTCTTAAACTTTAAACATATTTTCATACAAAGATGTGTTAAATTTCACCACCAATTTTAAAAATAGATACTTTTTCCATATATTTATGCTGCTTTATCACCTATCCGAATTTCATTAATTTCAAAGGGAACTCATCGGAAAAGCTTCCTTGTAAGTGTCAAGCAAATTATGTAGGATATTTGCTTTTAATTTGTTTTTGCACGGTTATAAATATTTAATTTCCCGAGTTAAAACTTTTGCATAAAATAATACATTAGTTTATATACTTATAAGGTTTTGTCTGCCAGTGCATTTAATATAAAAAATTTAATATGATGTCATATATAAAGCGTCCGACATCTAACGTTTTTTTTTCAACTAGTGCTTATTTCGTGAATGGTAGTTGCGTATAATAATATATTGCATTTAGAATACGCTAAAACTTATCCAATTAATAATTACGTTATATTTATATACCTACTCATTGCAAAATAATATATATTTTGATATTATATCATATTTAAAAAAACACAATTTTCTTATAAATAAAATTTCCAAATGCTATGGAATTTGTTATTAGAAGTTGTTAACCTTTTGCAAGCGGCTAAAGCCTAAAAGAATTAATAGATATTTCGAATTTTCATGACGTTTTAAAATCAAAAACTGGATAGATATAAATTTATACCGCTATATAAAATCGTATTAAATTGTATCGCGTCATTATTCGGATGTTATTTAATTATTATGCCCATTTCTCGGATAAAACTGCATTAAGACTCATATAAAATTTCGTATGATTATATAAAGCATCATATTAATTTTAATCGGGTTATTAGAAGTTGAAACTTTTTTACTTTTTTTTACATTTATCAAGTTTTAGCTACTCTAGACGTATATTAGCACATAAAAATATAAAGTAACGCAATTTTATTTTTCGCGGTTTTCAAAAAGTTTTCCTCATAATCCTTTTTTTATTTAATTAAACTAAAAATTAATATTTAGCTAAAAATTTAACGTTATTAGACAACTTAAAGTACACAAACGTTTTCAAATTTTACGTGTTTCGCGGATTGTGATCAAACAGATAAAGCGTTGTTTCGCGATATTGACATCAAGGTTAGCAAAATAATGAACACAATAAGTAAAAAATGAAAAATTCATTTTAAGGAAACGCACTTTATGCGATTTCTATTATTATTATTATTATTGTAGGTAAAAATTTAACAAAAATTTAGCAAAAATTTAGCAAACAAAAAAAAAAAAAAAAAAAAAGCTGTTACTCTAGTGTGGAAAAAAAATATATAATCAAAATAAAAAATCGAAAAGCCCCCCCCCGAAACAAATTCCTAGCTACGTGCCTGACCACAGTAGCTGTTCACGTTGGTAACTTGATAGCCTTTTACTTCAATTACCCAAAATAAACTTGTTAGTAATAAACGAATTCAATTCATACTATGCATGCTACAACGGACAAAAATGGTTTATTGATCAATATTGCGAAGATGTCTTTAAAATCTTTATTTTTACGGATTTGATTTTTACATAAATTTAGCTCTAATTTGAGTGAAAATATCTCAGGAAAGGTGCAAGGGTATTTTGAAACCCAATAGGTGTTCCGAAAGTGGTCCTTTGTGAAATTATACTTATAACATTCTGATTTGTTAAAAAATGCTGACACATTAAAATAATATTTGTAATATTCACTTCAATAAATAAAACGAGAGGTCAAAAACCTGATAAATTTAGCAGATTTCTTTGCTAAATATTAATACAATAAGAACAGCAAAAATTAATCTGTTAACTTTATAAAATTTACGATATATTAGATGTGAATTTTAGTTAATTGAATTATTTGTAGACTCAAAATAGCAAACAGAAACTGTAACATCGAATTTAGTAGAATGCAAAAAATCAACAGAAATTTTTGATAAAAAATTGTAGGTTGCTGATTTCATAAGGGCAGACTTTTATTCGCATTAAAAAAAACTTTAAAAATTTACAATTTTTTAATGATTTTTTTGTCTCCTAATAGGACGTCAGATTTTTGAGATATTTTAACCCAAAAATTAAAAATTACGATTTTTGCTATATTCGAGGTCGTTTAAAATATACAGGTACCAATTTTTCAAATAGATTGTAACTGAATCTGAAAGTAATGTTCTTGACCTTCAAAATTAATTTTCAAACTTGAAACTATGTTTATTTGTTTCCGAGAAATCATCTGTTGAATTACTGAGTTTGACGAATTTGAGTGGAATCAGATAAAGCTTATAAAACTCAGTTACTTCAACAGACGATTTCTCGGAGACCAGTAAACATTTCTTGAAGTTTAAAGATTTTTTTAAGTTTAAAGTTTATTTTGAAGGTCAAGAACAGTACTTTCAGTTTTTGTTACGAACTATTCGAAAAAATATTACCTCAATATTTTATACTACCTCAAATATAGTAAAAAAAACCTAACTTTTGCACTTTTATGTTAAAATACCTCAAAAAGCTGGGGGTATGAGCTGATTACTTTTACTGACGGTTACTCAAATTTTGTAGATGTGTGTAATTATTTCTTAAAACAAAAATTTCACTTTGACCTGAACATACTCATGGAATTATGTAGGTAGAAATTACAGATAAAATAAATACAAATGAAAATTATTCAAGTTCGAGGCCATACTCTATATTTCTTTATTAGGATATTGTCCTAACAAATAATCTATAGAGTTTTTTGTTTTCAAATTTATTATTTGAACCCTTCAGGAATGTGTTGATAGATCTATTTCGGGAATTTTCTAGGTGCCCATCATCAGAACACGTTTTGAAAGCGGTAACAATCCCATGCCAAACATCAAACATTCATATAAACTAGTTTACTCACTATATGAGAACTAATTATATGAGCTTGAAGTTAAAGATTATAACCTTTGATCAAAAAATAAATGGAAAACTTGTAGCTAGTGCTCGTTTAGGGAAATAATATATAATTTGTAATTATATGATTATTAATTAATAAAATAAAATAAAATAAAAAATTTTTTTTGCTGACTTTAGCAAAGTGATTTTAACAATTTTACTAAAAATTAATAGCGGTTACTAATTTGTATTACTAAGTTCTTTGCAATAATTGTATTAAAATTTAGTAATTTTTTTTTGTTGCTAATGTTAGCAGAAAGGGGATTAAATTGCAATTTTACAACAATTTTACTAAAATTTAGTAATGGCTACTAATTTTTTCTACTAACTTCATTGTACTACAGTTCAGCTGATATGTGTTGCTAAATTTAGCAAAAAAAAAATATCACAATGCTCAAAATAATTAAAGTTCCAGCAATAACAGCAAAATCATTCTTTTTGTTAACAATGATTTCAACTCTGAGCTCAAGAGGAAAATTATTTTTAAATTCATTATTATTGTTAATTGCACAAATATATATATGGGGCGTTTCATCTCAAGTAACCCAGTTTTGAAATCGATGTCTTCCGATCGGATTTACACCAAGGTTACTTCTATTGAATAGTAGTTTAGACACAATTTTTCAACAAGATCGGTGAAGAACTCTCTGAGATAGAGGGCGTCAAAATTTGACATTTTGTCCAAACAGGTGTTTTTTATCAGCCATGTTACTTATTACCTATTTTTTTTTAGCAAAATTTGTAATAAAAAGTTTAAATAGCTATTTCTTCAATCTTTGGAAAAAAAATAATAGGAAAAAATATTTTTATTGGCTATTTTTTTTTCAAAATCAAAAACTTTTGTGACTTTTTTTTCAAAATCAACATGGAATTGTGCAAAAAATAATGACTGAGTTTGGAACGTCTCAACGAAAAGCAAGAATTGCTAAAAATTTGGTTGCTGAGCATGGGATTCTCACACCCCCAAACAAAAAGAAGGGAAAAACAACTTTTAGTTTAAAGTATAAAAATAGTTATGATATAAATGGATCTAATGTGATTAAGATTTTATTCAATTCTCTATCTTTTTATTTTTATAACTATTATTATATATTAATTTAATTAGTTGGTAGCGTGCTGGCTTATCAGTGCGGGGGTCGTGGGTTCGATTCCCACCAGAGGCACTGGTCTGTTTTCGCTACAACACGCCGAAGGCCATAGTAGCTAGTGCTCGGTTAGGGTAAAAGTATATAATTTGTAATTATATGATAATTAATTAATAAAAAAAAAAAAATTTTATTCCTGAGGTTAACATATTGTGGGTATTATAGTATCGAGGGTATGAAATTTTCTAGTTTCTCAGTAGAATTTTTATTTTTAAGGTTTTAGAAACACTTACACACAAATAGGAAAAAATTCAAAATAGTGCATATGCTAAAAATTGAAAAACCTTTGTCTTGAGTTACAAAATATTTATTTTGATAGATATCCCACTCGCATCCCACCAAGCGACCAGAAAGCTCTTAAAGGAAAAGACCTTTCTTTTGAGTTTTTTTGTTTTCAAATTTATTCTTTGACCCTTTTAGGAATGTGTTGATAGATCTATTTCGGGAATTTTCTAGGTTCCCATCATCAGAACACGTTTTGAATGCGGTAACAATCCCATGCCAAACATCAAACATTCATATGATCTAGTTTACTCACTACATGAGAACTAATATACATATGAGCTTGAAGTTAAAGATTATAACCATTGATCAAAAAATAAATTGAAAACTTGTTTGATGTGCAAGGTCCACCTCTGGTGGATATTTAATACACGTTTTTTGTCTTTCTCTCCTTTTTATATTTTGTTTAGTTTGTAAACAAAACAGGGGAAGTAAACTAGGCGGTACTTTGCCTTTTATACAAGTTTGTTATAATTTTTATTAAAAATAAAAATAGTGTTTTTTTCGACCTTTAATTGTGCAATGAAATTGAAAATTATTCAAGTTCGAGGCCATACTCTATATATTTTTTTTTTTTTAATATTTTTTTTTCGAAAGATTGAAGAAATAGCTATCTAAACTATTTAGGACAAATTTCGACCCCCTCTAACTCAGAGAGTTCTTGACCGATCTTGTTGAAAAAATTTGTCTAAACGACTATCCAATAGGAGTAACCTTGGTCCAAATTTCATCCCGATCGGAAGACATCGATTTCAAAAGTTGGGTCACTTGAGATGAAACGTCCCATATATATAAGTGACTACAATTATTTTTGGTCCCAAATAATATTTCATTATTATTTTTTAAGAGGTTTTCTGTTCCTTTACGTCAGAAGTTCTATTTTTTGTTAATCATTCCAAATAAAAAGTGAGCAATTGGTATGATGACGTGAGGAAAAAAGTCATCATCATTATTATTATTATTAAGGTGTTCATGTGTGTAAAGGGGTTGAATTTAGCTCTTTGTTGCTTACGCTCGTCTCTGGCCATTAAAGGATTATATATTTTAATAACCATAAATTTACATGGAGTTAATATGTTTAATTGCAGTCACTTGAGACCTTTACGGCACTTGAATTTATATTCGAATTTTTTGTAATAATTGTTAATTTTGTACACTTGTTTCAAGACTCGTTATCCGGAGTTGTACAAAGTGAATGTGTAAATCATCAAACATGATGTTGAATAATTAATTGAAATAATGCACAATATTTTTAATATTTTAAGTATTTTTTTTTTTTTTTTTTTTTATTTCATAACAAAACTTAACAATCACTTCACCACGAGGATTTATTTTTTCAACAAAAGAGGAGCAGCAAAAGGTGTGGCAACTGGAGCGGCAAAAGCAGGAGCAGCAGCAAATGTGGTATAAGCAGCTGGGAAGGCAGCAGAGTGGGCTACAGTATGGGCATTATAGCTGGAGGCATATGGAGCAACATATGCAGAATGACCAACAACAGCTGCAGCTGGAGCACTATATGCCAAAGGAGCACTATATGCCAAAGGGGAACTGTAAGCCAAAGGAGCCGCTGCAGAGTAGGCCAAAGGAGAGGTGTAGGCTAAAGGAGCTACCACTCCAGGTTTAGCGGCTACAACTGCCAAAACAGCAAAGAAGCAGACAGCGATCTGTGATAAAAGCATTTTGTTAAAATTAGATTTTTTTGGGTAAAATATTCAAAAACAAAAAAAAAATATACATAAAACTTACGAATTTGAACATTTTGTTAATGTTTGTGATATGATTTACAATTAGTAATTGCTATTGATTGTGGCATTGTTTATGCCTTTTATAGTGTCTTCAGCGGTAAAAATTTATATTTTTTTCATTATTTATGCCTGACATGAACTCACTTTAAATCCATTCTTTTATTTTCTTGCACATATTTTAATAAAAATAAGATATAAAAAATAGAAAAAATGATGATTACAAAAAATATGAGTCAAACTATTTGTCTTTAATTTAACTTTTAAATTTTGTAATTGAGATAACATTCCATTTGGTTATTGCAACGGCAATTCGTTAAGGAAAACAAAGAAAAATGATTAGAAAAAATTATATTCAACAACAATAATATTTCTGTTTATATAATAGGGTAGTTCCAAAAGCAAACTTGTAGGAGATTACAATTTGTACACTCAAAAGAAAAAAGTTAATAAAATCCTTAAAGTGCGCCCCGGTAGGCTAGTTGGTAGCGTGCTGGCTTATCAGTGCGGGGGTCGTGGGTTCGATTCCCACCAGAGGCACTGGTCTGTTTTCGCTACAACGCGCCGAAGGCCATAGTAGCTAGTGCTCGGTTAGGGTAATAGTATATAATTTGTAATTATATGATTATTAATTAATAAAAAAAAAAAAAAAAAAAATCCTTAAACTCAAATTTTTTTTAGAGAAATTATACTTTAGTTAATTTATTTGCTGAAAATCTTAATTTTTTTTTTGTGATTCTTTTAAAACTAATTTGTAACTCATTTATGCTAAGGAGTGAGATTGAAAAAGACCCGACATATTTTCACTTACAACTGCTTTTGTGTACGACACGGAACTTTTTTCTTGTCAAGTTACATTTAAGAACGTTGTCAGATTATGCGTGCAAAATACTGAAGCGATCAGCTCATTATTTCGCTTTTAAATGTAAACTGAACAAGAAATGAGTAATGGAGTTCTTTTGGCATCTTTAGTGCCCTAATTGATAGAAGTACACCATTTCCAAAAAAAAAGTGACAGTATTGGGAACTTGTTATGTAGCCTTTTATCCGAATTTATCCGATTTGAAGTGTAGAAAGTTTCGAATTGATATTGAAAATTTTAATTTTTAATTAAAGAAGTAATAAATTAACTAAATATTTCTTTTAAATTTTTAAATGATAGCGCAAATATTTAAATTGAAATTAAGATTTTTTCCTTATTAAACATTTTACTAAAAATTTTCTCAATTTCAAATAATAAGTCGCTTTCTGCTGAAATTCTTAATAGAAAATTTACAAATGGAAATATCATTTTAAAATTTTGTTGTGAGCCCCGGTATGTTAGTTGGTAGCGTGCTGGCTTATCAGTGCGGGGGTCATGGGTTCGATTCCCACCAGAGGCACTGGTCTGTTTTCGCTACAACGCTCCGAAAGCCGTAGTAGCTAGTGCTCGGTTAGGGTAATAGTATATAATTTGTAATTATATGAGTATTAATTAAAAAAAAATAAATGAAAATAAAGTTTGTTAAACTCAATTATATTAGAAATTTTCTAAATTTCTAATTGCAAACCACAATTTAATTTCTATGTCCTAAGAGACATTTAAATTAGATGTAAAATGAAATTTGTATATGATACCAATTATTATTAAACGTAACATTGCAATACAACCATATAAAATTATATCCCAGCAAAATAAGAGCTGAGGAAGAAGTAGTAAAAACACCACATCTACTGAGTCGGATGTGGTGCAAATTTAGGTGAATCATTAATGATTTTAACATTGTCGTGTCATTGGGCGGATGGAGTGAATATATAACTTCTTTAATAGTATTTTAAACAGTGCATGGATGCTATTTTTCAATAGTTCATGGAAGGTCTTTTTCAAATATATATTAACATTTTTATTTAATAAAAATGTGCAGCATACTTTAGGGACGTAACTTTAAATGTTAAAAAAAAAAATCTTTTGGTGCCAGCGAGTATTGAACACACGAATCTGAGTTACGATCTGCTGTATTAAAGTAGACCGTGCTACCATTTGCACCAAAGTTACTTATGCAGTACAACAAACTTAAAACGAACTTAAGTTGAAAATATTGATATATTTTTATGAAAACAAGAAAAATATGCTACACAAATATATAATAAAAAAGATAAAATAATGATTTTTAAAATATTTTTATTATTTGATTTCGTATCACTGAGATATAAATTATTTTTAAAATATTTTTAAGTTTTGATGAGGTTAAAAAAAATATTAAGAAATAATAAAAATGCTCAATTAATAATTTTGAATTCATTGCAAATTTTAAAATATTTTTTTTAATAATTAATTTGACGAGAAGTGTCTTTAATAAGATAATGACAATGAGAAACAAAATATTGGAGAAGTAGTTTAACTACAGATCGGAAAAAGTAGCCTGCAATGAAACGATTGTGCCTTGGAACGTAAGATCTTTTAATGTTTCCCGTATTTTTTTCTAAAGATTTGAAGAAAGAGGTCGGTAAAAACTCTATAGGTAAATTAAAGTGATATATTTAAATCAAGGAAAAGTTATTAATTAATTAATTAATTAATTTACTAATTAATTATTATTATTAATAAACTAGCTTTCAAAATTTGGCTTCGATATTTTTTGGTTTTGCTAATTTTTTGCGATCCGAAACAATAGAATTAAAAACTCAACTAGATTTTTGAAGCCAAAATTAAATTTGTTTACCTAATTTTTTTTTTTGAATATTGCACACGTTTCAATTGAGGCACACCTGAAAAGTATATCTTGAAACAAATATGAAAAATTCGATAAAATAATTTTTAGCGTTTTCTTATCAACATAACAATAAAAAATATTAAACCTTAGGTTTTTTTTTAAATAAGTTTTACAAAAAGTTCCATCGCAAAGACAAAAAATAGATTTTTATCAAATAATTATTTGTCCACTCTGGATACCAATTTTCTAATTTAATTTAATTTAATTCTTTATGATTAAAGTCAAGATGTTAATTATTTGGTAGTTTTTAAATTACTTATGCCCGTAATTTCAAGCAATAGATACCTACCGGTGCTTAGATACCTACCCGATTTTGTTCGTGTACACGGTAGGTATCTAAGCACCAGTAGGTATATATTGCTTGAAATTACGGCCATTAGTTCTCTTAAAATACTCAGAAAAACCAAATTAAATAAAAAATAATAAAAAAATTAATTAGAATTAAAAAAAAAATAAAAAAAAAAATTATTTCCCCGGCCCGGAATTGAACTCGCAACCTTCTGATTGCAAATCCAACCACTTACCACCTCAACCTCCATATAAAAAAAAATATATATGAACTTATAAAAAAGTACTTCTTATGATGTTATTAATTTAGATACCAATTAATTTATATGGTGATGCAAATGCTGTTGAAAATAACTTTAATTTACCATTTTTGACAGTTGTTAACAATAACTTCTATTAAAGTGAAAAATGTGCGTATGCTAATGCTTTGGAAGTCAAGTTAAAGAGGTTCTTAAAGCACTACTTCCACTTTATTTTGCTTCCAATTTTATTGCAGAATTTAAAACTTTATTTTGTTAAATTATCTGTTTCCCACCAAAACATTTAAACTTCTATAAATCTTAAATTCATAGAAATTTTTACGGACTTTTGTCACACAAAACATCCTATGTTTCAAGACTGTACCTATATTTGTTTTAAGACTGTACCTATATTTAGCTATATTCAATATTTTATTCCCTTTTTTTGTTGACAATTAAAATAAATTTCACAAAGTTATTCCAAATATACCGAAAAATAAGTTTTAAAATACGAATTCTTAAAGAAAACGTGTGTTTTAAGAGCAAAATTTCCATTTTTAGTGCATTTTTTATGAGCTAAAAATTGTTCTGTTAGAGCATATTGCCGGTTGCTTTGGTTGTTATACATTTTGAGAGGGAATTTCGACACAAATTTGAAAAAAAACAATATTTATTAATTTTTAAATTTTTCTACCAAAATTATTAAAAAAAAATATTCAAAAAATATTACCAGCAAAACCTTGGTAATGTGTGCGATAAAGTAATGCATTACCTTGTAATGTATACTCCCTACCTGTATCATTATTTTCCAACGAAAAGTAATGAGTTACCGATAATGGGTTACATAATGTAATTAATACTCCTTACCTTCAGCATTATTTCGAAATAAATAGTAATGAGTTAAAAATATTTGGTTACGTAATGCATTACTTTGTAATGTATACTCCTTACATTCAACATTATTTTGAAAGATAAAGTAAAGAGTTACCAATAATTGGGCACTCATGGGTTACATTGTAATGATACATCATTTCCTTTAACATTATTTCAAAACATAAAATAATAACTTACCGATCATCAATTACATAACGCATGAAATATAAGCATAAAGTAATGTTTTAAAATATTATTTTGAAAATCTATAATTACACACATTACTTTGTGATATTTTGTAAGCATGAGCTAAGGTATATATTTTTAACATCACAAACGAAAACTCGAAGCACAACTATTTATTTATATTTAAAAGAACCCATTATTATATGTGACGATAGTTTAGAAGATAGAGTTCTCGCCTAGCAACCAGAGACCCCAGGTTCGAATCTCAGCGCAAACACGTTATTTATTTAATTAAAAATAATATTTGTAATATTTTTTATATAAATTAGTTTTTATGAAAATCTATTTATAGACACATTACTTTGCCGAATCCAGTAACAATAAAAGTAACCAATTACTTTACCCCCTACTATAGCCCCATGGCGATACATTACTTTACCCATTATTTGGTAATGTGTGGTTTTGCTGGGTTTTTAAACTTTCTTTTAACATTTCGAAACAAGAATTACAACATTTATGCAGAATTTTACCATTTTCGGATTAAAGTACATATTTTAATAGCGATCATAAATATTTAAACATCTGATATCTTGTTTAACAGACTTTTTCTTATCAAATTACGATATTTGAAAATATTTAAGGAAATGTCCTGGTTAGGCAACAAACAAAAATTTGAATGCGCAAAGCCTTTTTAATTTAACCATGAATTAAAATTTCAAACCGTGGTATTTTAAATTAAATTTGTGTCGTATTATATTTTATATTTTTTTTTCAACCGGTTTGGTGGTTTATACACCCCCCCACCACCCTGGATCCACGCGTGGTTAATATAATTGATGTGTTTGGACGTAAACGTGTAAAACTTTGTGGAAAGGTGTATTTTGGTTAACTACATCGTAATCAATCAAAAAATTAATTTAGGATTTCTTGTTAGTTACGGCCATTTAGATTTAATGTGACGATATATGTGTTACTAAAAAACATAGAGTTTTATTTTAAGTTATTAATTTCCGTTATTTTTTTATAAAAATTCCAAGTCCAGAGTAATTTATTTGCTGGCCTTTTAGACCCAGAGTTTATCTGCATGTTGGTTTTTATGAAAAAGTTAATACTTCTACTTAAATTTTGTATAAAAGAAAATGTTTATTAAAGGTTGCGCTAACTTTTATAGTAGAGAATAATTATTTCCTCTAAATTAACTTTAAAATGTTTAAACTTTACTGGTGAAAACAATTGGCAAAGTTTGTGAAATATAGGGCAAGTAATTTTATGTTCTTAAACATACACCTACAAAATGCAGCTAACAACAATAAATATGCACTAAAAAAAATGCAAAATATGCAGTTAAACCATATATGGTAATCGATTCGACGCCGGTATCGGTAAGGGTAACGCTATTTTCTTTTATTTGAGTAACGGTATTTTAGGAGTAACTATATTTCAGTTATTTCGGTAACGGGTTTTAGCGTTAACGGTATTTTACTTATTTCGGTACCGGTAACACCTACAAAATGCAGCTAAAAACGATAAATATGCACTAAAAAAATGAAAAATATGCAGTTAAACAATGTATGGTAATCGATTCGATGCCGGTATCGATAAGGGAAACGCTATTTTCTTTTATTTGAGTAACGGGTTTTTAGGAGTAACTATATTTCAGTTATTTCGTTAACGGATTTTAGCGTTAACGGTATTTTATTTATTTCGGTAACGGTATTTGAGTTATTTCGGTAATGTTATTTTAAAGATAATGCTTTTTCACTTATTTCGTTAACGGTATTTTAAGGGTAACGCTATTTTAGTTATTCAGGTAATGTCAATTCAAACCAATATTATTCGTCCCATTATGCCAATTATGCCCAAATTCCAATAACTGCCTAGTTTATGATGAAAATTTGTGAAAATATATATATATATGATGTGAGCAAGATTATTCGAGTTCAAGATCATTTGTTTTTTGTTAAACAAAAAACCGTGCAATATTTATTTATTACATTATGCTCGCTAACTTATAGCAGACTTTCTCTACTGACAGGTCCTTACATGTTTCATTTCGCGTCACCGAAAATCATCAGAGAACCAATGTAGAAGGGCTAGAATATTCTACCCAAATTTTGAAGGAAAAAGATCAATGCTTTACCCGTATTGTTATATTTACTCGATGAGAAGTAAAAAACAAAATTGGAAGAATTGAACTAATTCAAATCAAAAATAAAACATTTTTAACTAACTAATAAACATCCCAGGTAGAAATTTGGGATGGTACAAAAAACGAAGAGTTTTCAAAACGTTTGTTTTTGATGGTACTAAAATAAAAGCGTTTCCAAAGCGATAATTGCAAATAATACGAAAAAAAGCATTTAAAAAACATTATTTTGGATTGCTATTCGAACGTTCGGACAAAGTATTTTAGGAATACTTTTTATACAAAACTTACAAATATTTGTGAAATAAAAACACTGTAAAAACATTGGTTCAAAGCGTTTTTCCAACGTTTGTAAAAAGTACTTAAGAAGTTCTTATCGTACAAAATTTACAACGGTTTATTAAATAAAACCAATGTAAAACCATTGAGTTAAAGCGTTTTTCTAACATTGCCAATAGTACTTTAGAAATACTTTTTTTTTTGCGATTGCAGCTGTTCTCTCTGTTATAATGTCAAACGAGTTGCAACAACAGTTTAGTGGATGCGGAAAGCCAAATAAGGGTGTAGGCAAAGAAAATTTCAGTTCAACCCAAGTATATGAAGAATTAAAGGGTAATAAGTACATAACTTGTGAAAAAAGTATTTTTTTACAACATTTATTTTCTACAGATTTTTTATTACATCAGTTTGAAACTGAAACACCATCCAAAATTTTGACACAGACAAGCCGCTGGTTGGCGACTGCTAAAATCAAATTTTTCTTTCGAGCGTTTTGACAATGTTCAAAATTACAACCCTCAAAGCGATTATCATTTGGGTCGTTTTCATAACGCTTAATAACTATAAGCCAAAATGTTCTGCAAATACTTATTTAACGATTGAAAAAGCATTTCAAAAATTTTGTTTTGCAATGTTTTGAGAACGTTATAAAATACCATCCTCAGACCGTAAATTTGGGTTATCATTTTGCACATTCTCAAAACGCTTTAAATTTGTAATTTGGTATGTTCTGAAAACGCTTGTACCATCATGAAAAATGCTTTTAAAACGATTTAAAGATTGTATTTTTCTACCTGGGATTGTTCGTGTATAGACTAGAATCTCTAGTCATAATACACTGTGTTTTTATTGTTTATTAAATAAACAACAACACTTTCTGACTATAGTATTAGGACCATAAATCAGCTTTGCCGTACTCTGCAATTTTTAAATGTTTTACTTTTAAATTTTAAAAATTAAAACCAAAAGTTTATTTTTCGATCTTTTATCATACATTATGATGTGAGCAAGATTGTTTGAGTTCAATATCATTTGTTTTTTTTGTTAAACAAAAAACCGTGCATTATTAAAACAACAAATGATCTTGAACTCGAATAATCTTGCTCACATCATAATGTATGATAAAAGATCGAAAAATAAACTTTTGGTTTTAATTTTTAAAATTTAAAAGTAAAACATTGAAAATATATATATTTACAGAGATTATTTTGTCTGATCTGCTCAGATTATTTCGGCAACGGTATTCTAAGGGTCTTGGTATTTGGGTTATATCGGTAACTGTACGGATAACTGTATTTAAATGATTTCGGAAACGATAATTTAGGGATAACGATAGTCAGTTGAAAGGGTTTTGAATCGATAACTGTATTTTAGAGTTAAACCAATATTTTTTGCAGAAGTCACACACTTTCCAGCACAGCATTTCGAATGCTTATATAACTAACAAGGGAGGTATTCCGACCCGGACCGGAAGATCGTAAAGAACTTCTGATATGTTGTAGAAAAAAAAATTAAAGGACCCGTGTTTTTTTTTAGCTGCCCCAATGTCATGCTTATGCGTTACTAAATGGGTCTAAAATTACCCAATTTTACGTTTCTTCGGTTTATGTCATTCTGTTTAAAGTAACCCCAGTTAAAAAAAAAGTAATATTATGCAACAAAGAAATGTATTAAATTTAATATCTTATTGAAATACAATTAACAATCCGGAAAATGGTGGATTTTGTTGTATATAAATGGATTACTTATATAAGATTAAGTTTGATATAATTTGATACGATGCACAGTGGGGAAATAGGACTATTTTTGAGTAAATTTGCCTACAGCCCACAGTTTTTAACGAAATTTGAAAAATAATTGAATAAACTCCAGATCGTTCTTCATGGCCGATTTTTTAAAGACATTTATTTTTAACATCTTAAATAAATCTCCAAAATCAGCGAAATTCCCATATTTTTGGTATATCAACAAAAAAAACATTTAAAAGTTGTGGAATATAAAAGAAGTCTATCTTAAATTAAGGCTCACTCTCTTCATACTTTTTGTTAGATACTCATACTTTTTGTTGATAATAATCAAATACAATTTAGAAAATTAATTTTTTGCTTTTACTACAGCATCTTAACTATCTTATCAAAGTCATTGAACTTTACTTTATTTAAAAAACAATATTTTGCTCTATAAATGCCCAACATTAAAATAATTTAAAACAATTTCAAAGTCCTGTATTTTTAATAATTTTTTTTTAATTTTTTTGAAAAATACGTAATATTTGTAATAAATTTCATACTATTTCATACTACTTTACTCATGTCTTTTAGGTAAAAAAGTTAACAAATTTGTTAATATAATTTTGTAATTTTCTTTGCTCTTTAACAGCGCTTCAATTTTATTTCTTGCATATTGTAAAGATGCACGTCGCATTCATCTCCATAAAAGACCAACACAATTGGTAAAGAAGATATTGTACTAAAATTAAAAAGGCTCTATTTGCAACTAAATTTGTTTATACGCAGCAAAATAAAGAAGTGACCGCGGATAACGATTGTCAAGGGAGAATAAAACTACACTTAGGAAATTATGTTGGTAAAGACGACAGCAATTGTATTCAGAAACAAATGAAATTTCCAGGGACCGTAAATAATGATTATTGCTCGTTTTTTTTGAATCAAAAAATCAATCACTTAGAAGAGACATAAAAAAAAAATTATTGCACCATTATTATTATTTTTTGACAATCTTTGCATATCCGTCATGATTTTTAAATTTTTGATTTTTAAAGTTTTCTTCAATGGTAATGATTATTTTTGAGTAATAATAAAAAAAATCAGCCATAATCATTATTTTTGAGCAAAAAAAATAAAACTCAAAAATAATCATTATTTATGATTTTTATTTTTTTCGCTCAAAATAAAACTCACTTTCAATGTGTGGGATTGACATATCTCAGGAAATAGGAGGAGCTTGTCGAAGATTATGGTAGCAATCTCTTCTTTGGAAGATTCTCTAGCAGATTAATGCATCAATCATATTTGTGGGTGAGGTTTAAGGGGTTAATTTTTATTTCAAAATAGGGCTTTTTTTTTGCCGTATTTTGTGAAAGTAACAATGTGTGGGATGGACATATCTCAGAAAGGAGGAGGAGCTTATCCAAGATTATGGTATCAATCTCTTCTTTGGAATATTCTCTAGCACATTAATACATCAATCATATTTGTGGGTGGGGTTTAAGGGGTTAATTATTAATTTCAAAATAGGGCTTTTTTGCCGTAAAGTCAAAATTTGGAAGCTCGATTTTCACCGTAGACGTATGTTTTAGTGGACTTTTTTGCTCAGTACAATCCCAAGAATCAGAAACGCGAAGCGCCCATTAAGATTTTTTTCCTTCCATACTAATCGCCCCACCCTAATATGTATATATATTTACACCTACATGAAAGTGAGTTTTATTTTGAGCGAAAAAATAAAAATCATATATAATGATTATTTTTGAGTTTTATTTTTTTTGCTCAAAAATAATGATTATTGCTGATTTTTTTTATTATTACTCGAAAATAATCATTACAATTGAAGAAAATCATTAAAACTCATAACATAATCATTATTGTGTAATTTTTTTTATAAAACTCATATTGATTACGGTCCCTGGAAATTTCATTTAAAGAAAGAACGACTTACATTTCATTAAATTCAACTAACATTGTCATTTGTTTTTTAATGTTCGAAAAATGACCAACAATTGTAGTAAAAATGAACCACATGGTAGTAAAAAATAAACAAACATTTATTTATTTTTATTTTTTTAAATAACAAAAAACAACTGTAAAAAATGAATGTAAAATCATAAAACAGTCATTTGATGTGAGTTGTTTTTTTAAATGAACCACAAGGTTAGTAAAAAATTTAATTTGTTCTACAAATGACTGACATTTACATTAAAAATAAAGAAACTGTTTTACAACCCAAACAACTACATATTTTTAAAGCAGAAGTTCCCTGAGTGTACTTAAAAGTTGAGATACATTTCGTATGCATCCCACGGTTTTTAAATTTTTTATAGCAGAAAATGCTAATTTGGCAGAATTTGACGATTTATTAAGGATATAAAATAATTTGCTTCTTAAAATCGGCCACGAGGAATCGATCTGGAATTTATTCAATTATTTTTAAAATTTTATTTATTTTTTAAATTCGCTTAAAACTGTGGGCTGCAGTTAAATTTGCCAATTTTCCCCACTGTGACAGGGGCTAGATATTATGGTCCGATTATTAAGATCCCAATTTAAATTTAACGTACAGTTAAATTAAAATTTTATATGCTTAACATTAACATTAAAATTTTTGGAGTTTAATATTTTAAAATAGTGATGTTCATTTTTGATATTTTCAATATTACAATTTTTAGTAGGATGGTTATGGATTTCAAAACGAAAACGTAAGTTTTCCACAAATTAAAAAAAAAATATACTTTTTACATGGGAGAATACATTGTTCTGTTTGATCCCATATATTAATTTCATTCAGCCAATTATATATTGCCCGTCTAATAAAGTATGGTATAGCATATTGTAAGATACAATTAAATATGCCGTTTTACGAAAAAATACAGGGGAAAGTAAATTAGTATCTTACTATAAATGATGTCATACTTCACTATATTAAATTTTACGAAACTGGATCACATTATATATAGATTTTATAACATTAATTTTACTCGGATATAGACAAATTTGGTATCAAATGAAATGTTTGTTAAAGACATATTCACTGGTCTCCAAATTATGTCCAAATTCAAGTATTCAATATTTTTTCAAGTATTTTTGGTATTAAAAAAATGTGTTTTGAGTAACATTTAATCTGGCATTTTATGCAGAAATTGTAGTTTTATGCAGAAATTGTAGTTGCTTAAAATAATGCATAGTAAAGTTTAATTTAGTCGAGATGGTGTCTGAGCTTTTTCCGTTATTTGAAATCGTTTGATTTTATGTGACTTTGCTCGAAGAGCCTTTTCCCCTATATTTCAAATAATTCAATAATGTGGCAGCTCTGGATTCACTATATAGACGATATCGCACACCCAGTTCAAAAGTGACTCAACTCAAAATTTAAATTTTTCGGTTTTATATGCTTAAACTATGCACAATATACTTGTTTATCTATAAAAAAATATCAGTTTATTTTGTTATTGTTAATTGTTGCTAAAAAACATTTATGTCTTTCTTTTAGTTTCAATTTGTATGAAGTTGCAAATATTTTTTTTCGATTTCTGAAAAATGGAAAATTTTGAGTTGAGTCACTTTTGTACTAGGTGTGCGATATGAGTATCAACAAATTTTTTTTCTTGGCTACTTTAACCCAGTGTACAAATAACTATAGTTTTCGTAAATTAATGAAAAGTTTTCATACAAAAAGAAATACATTTTTAAACCCACTTGTAAACCCATAAACCTGAGATTTGTAGTTATTTTTCAAATATGAGAAGAATATAACGCTTTTCTTTGGGACAGCAAAATTAAAAAATAATTTTTTTTTGCTTAAATCAAAATATAAAAATGTATACATTATTAATGAAAAATTTGCATTAAAAATGGAAAATATGCAAAACAAAATTACAAAAATGCATTAGGAGTTAACATATGCAAAATAATGTATTTTTGTAGTAATATGCAACTACAAATTGTTGTCATTTTGTTATAAATTTGTTGATACATATAAATAACACAGTGCAACAGCGACAAAAATGCACGGACTCGACAGTATAGGCTCGTTTGTACTACCAAAGGTTAGTAAAACCCTGTACTCGGTTTGGTCAGTTTGACTACCAATTTTTTTTATGGACCTCAAAAGATTTTGAAAATCAGTGCACCACTCAAAAAAAAGGCGACCTCAGTTTTTGGCCAACAGCTAATTCAGACTTGATGATATTGCTTAACTATATTTAGCAATAATGTACACGGTGCGCCTTAACTAAAATTAAATAAAAAGGTCTTACACCCAGAAAATTAGTAGAGATTCTGAATTTACAATGTTCATAGATGAGAAAAATCAAAAAACTAAAATAATCTGTGGAGAGATTTTTAAATAAATCCACTTTGAACATTTTTGCGATTTTAATAACGAATGACTAGTTTTGACTCCATTAAGAAAATTGTGCAACAGTTTTTTTTTATCTCTTATGGTTTAAGATATACAGACTGAGTTTTTTAGACCCAGTAGGCCAATGCGTATACTTATTTTTTACCTAATAATAGACAAAAAAAGTATTACAAATAAAATGTATTTCTTTATTCAATATAAAGTCCGTTTCATTTTTATAACGCATGTATGAAATTATACTTTAGAGCTCTATAAACTTAAAACTAATCAAGTTACCTTGAATTTTTTAATTGGGTATGAATTGGCAAAAAGTCTGTTATCAAAATATTCTTTTGGTTTGAATTGTATATTGTTGTTAGCGATAACGTTGCGTCGCAGATTGAATTATTTATCAATTGTTTGGTATCTAAAAACTATTAAAACGCGTCTAAGAATTTTTCGGTGAATGATGTCGTCTAAAGCTTGGACTCACGATCAAGAATCAGTTAGAGTTTGAAGCTAGCGAATATCTTGGCAGGTATTATGTCGCACAGTAGTGCATACCCGTGCACTTATTGTTATGCCAAGAAAGATGAGCTAAGCAGCTGTGGCGAATTGAGATCACCCGAAAATGTTTCATTGTATTATACAAAATGGCTGACTGAAGGAAATGGCTTAAAAACAAAGCGAAAGATTATTTCAACTGCATTCATCCACCGCTAATTACAACTGTTGGAGGCAAAACATTCCTAGTGAAAAATTATGAGTCCCTGTAAGTTATGATGAAAAAAAGCAAAAAAAAAAAATAATTTTCTCCTATATTTTTTTTGCACATAAAATGTTTATAAAATTTGTTCAGTAGACTCTTTACTACGTTATTGCCAAATATAGTTAAGCAATATCATCAAGTCTGAATTAGATGTAGGCCAAAAACTGAGGACACCTTTTTTTTGAGTGGTGCACTGATTTTCAAAATATTTTGAGGTCCATAAACAAAAAATTGGTAGTCAAACTGGCCAAACCGAGTACAGGGTTTTACTAACCTTTGGTAGTACAATTGAACCTATACTGTCGAGTCCGTGCATTTTTCCAAAAGTTTTCATTTGTTGCACTGTGTAATTAGTTTACATCAGTTTCGGATTATCGAGAAAATACATGCAGTTGTATGAATTTCCTTGCCCTAGTGATTAACCTTAACAGTTTTGTTATCAAGAGTATCTAAAAGTTTTTATGGAGTCGTTTAGACTTATTGATATTAAAACATTTACTAATTAAAACATTTAAGTGTTAATGCAACATTGCATTTATTATTGGTTTTGAGTATATGATGCTGCATGCATTACTGGGATTGCGTGCACTTATGACAATGGTGCACTCAAAAAAATAAGTTTGTTGAAAAATTTGTTAAACGTCGTTTTAAAATATTTAACTAACTTTCAGAAGCTGCCAAAAAAGCCGTTGAGACCAAAATCTTGGATGAGCTCCTCCTACTTCCTGAGATATGGCCCTCCCAAACATTGCTTCTTTTTAGAAAAAAGAGAAGCAAAAATAGCAAATTTTTTAAATCAAAAATTAACCCCTTAAACCCCACCCAAAAATATGAATGATGCATGAATCTGCTATAGAAGCTTCCAAAAAAGCCATTGAGACCAAAATCTTGGACGAGCTCCTCCTACTTCCTGAGATATGGCCCTCCCAAACATTGCTTCTTTTTAGAAAAAAGAGAAGCAAAAATAGCACCTTTTTTAAATCAAAAATTAACCCCTTAAACCAAACCCACAAACTTGGTAAATGCTTACATCGCTTTTACCAAAACACTAAATTTGAACTATCGTTTAACTTATTCACGTTGCTGCCAAAATTGTGCTGATAAACCTATTAATAGCATGGATAACAAGTAAAGAGACTAGATGTAGATGTCGCAGCTTGTATGGGCGATGTAGAGAAAAAAAGAAAAGATACAAACAAACACAACCATTATAAGACTTACACAAAATGCAAGCGAGATTGATTTCGTTCATTTAATTTTTTCTTTTTATACTACACATCAAACAAATTTATGCATGTGCTCATACAAATTGTACAAAAATATAAATAAAACGATAAATAAATTAAATAAACTAATTTAAAAAAATAACCAAATGAATGATATTTTAATAAATTTGAAAATTGAAGATACTTTGATGCTGCTGTACAAAACAATATTTTAATAAATTTAGGATGTATGCAGAGATAAAATATAAACTACGCTTTGGTCCGACAGTACAAAATAATAAATCCGGTCTCAGGAAGTTGTTTTTAAAAGATTAAGGGTTTTTATGATATTTAGCGATATTTTAAATATTTATTTTTTGTATTTTTGAATTATCTTCATTTGAAAAATGTAAAATTGCGTCAAACATACATATAAAGGCGATTTATTAGCAACTTTCTTTTTGGCAATACTGTTTTTTGCAGCTTAACTGTTTTCGTGTAACATGTTACTGATAAACATGTTCAGTTTGGTCTATAATTTAACCATGAATCGACTTGCAAACGAACAACGTTTGCAGATTATTGAATTTTATTAACAAAATTCATGCTCGGTTAAGAAAGTGCATCGTGCATTTCTTCCAATTTCTGAGGATTTCGAAATCTTTACAAATTTACATTATTGGACATTAAACCACCAACACGCATACGTAGAGTGCGGACAGAGGAAAATATCGCAGCTGTTGAAAATATTCGCAGCAATTTGGCCCCTGTTACTCAACTACGTGGAAAATTTTGCGGAAGGATTTGAGTGTAAACCTTTTAAAATACAGCTGGTGCAAGAATCGAAGCCACCTTGAAGCGACCTACCACAACGGCTAAGTTTTGGTGAATTGGCGCTGGCAAGGTTGGATGAAGATTCACTTTTTAATCGGAAAATTGTGTTCAGCGACGAAGCTCATTTCTGGTTGAATGGATACGATAACAAGCAAAATTGCCTTATTTGGTGTGAAGAGCAGTCAGAAGCACTACAAGAACTGCCAATGCGTCCCGAAAAATGCATTGTTTGGTGTGGATAATGGGCCGGTGGCATCATTGGACCGTACTTTTTCAAATGGAAGAGCTGGCCTTAAGTGACATGTGGTTTCAACAAGACGGTGCCACATACCACATAGCACGCTGAACAATGGCCCAATTGAGAGGCGAGTTTACATGAAATCATCTTTAAACATTGAATTTTATAGATCGTTCTATAGACTAAAATAAAGATTTCATACATTTCTAAAATTTTATTTTTTTAAATCATATCCGAAAGCTTCGAAAATTATTAATAAAATATTTTGTTTAATTACAGATTTTTTTATTTAATTTCATTATGTTAACGATATGGAAGTCCTGACATTTTTATATATATTTAAAACAATTACAAAACAAAAAATAGATTAAAATTTCAGCAATATAAATTAACTAAACTAAATATTTTATACTAAGTTTTTTAGTTTTTTTTCAATCTACTAACTAAGCTCTAGCCGAAAATTTAGTTGATTTCAACAAGTCAATTTTAATTTGCAAAACACTTTTGCAGATATTAGCAATTTTTCTGCAAGGATTCTTCCAGAAAAAAATTTTGCTGACTCAACTAACTTTTTTGCTAACTTTACGAACTTTCTTTTTTGAGTGTACGTAAATACATAATACAAATAATAATAAGCAGACTTTTATTAATTAACCCATTTTTTGCCTAGCAAAAATGTAAATTAACTGCTCAATTTCCGGTGAAAAGCTACTGTTTCAACATACTTGCAAATAAGTCATTATTGCATCACTTACATTTACATAATTTGATAATGAGCCATTACACACAGAAAATAGAAACAATATTAAATTCAATACTCTTCTGCTTATTTAAATGCTAAAAAGTTTATTTTAACACACTTATTTTTAAAAGATTCGTACTTAATTAAAAAAAAAAAAATTGTTAAAAAATAAGATCCCGTATAAAAATGTTAACATATAATTACACTATAATAAAACACACAATAATACAATATATTATATAAATATATATGTTACATTGCTCTGCGATCTTAATGAAATTTGGATATGTGATAAAGAAAGAAAAATAAGGGTCAAGCATTTTTTTTAGCTGCCCAATCTCATGTTTAGGATCTAAAAAGTGGGGCAAAAAATTACTCAATTTTTCTAGATGATGTCCGATAACTTTCAAGTATTTTTTTTGTTAAAAAAAATCAGTTTTAAGTGATATTAAAACTGGCGTTTTGTTAAAGAATTATAGTTGGATTAAGCGAAAAAAATGTGTATTAATGCATATTAAATTTAATCGAGGAGTTTCTAAGCTTTTTTCGACATTTGTAATTGTTAGGCTTTTATGCGATTTTTGCGAGAAGCAATTTAACCTATATTTTAAATATATTCCAAAAATGGCAACCCTAACATACTACATTGGCACTCTTGGTATCAACATTTTTGTTTTCTCGATATAAAAGAATCAGAATTTCATATGTTTCAGACACGCTTCCATACAAAAATGTATTAAATTTAGTGAGATTGGGTCGATAAAAAACACGTGACCCTTATTTGTTTCTTCTTTTTATCACATATCCAAATTTCATTAAAATCGGAAAGTATCCATAGGGAGACTCCCCTTGTAAGCGAGTTTAGTTTCTAGATTCAGCGGTTTGACGATGCTGTTAGTGTGTGACAAAAATCCCGCCTAAGATGATGTTCGGAATTAGTAACCCACATACCAAATTTCAAGTTCCTTGCTTTAATAGTTTGACCAGGCCGAAAAGGGGGAGAGTTTTCCTCATTTTTCCCCTTCCCGTAGAAATTTCGAAAAATCCCAACTAAGCTGGTGTTCACGCCTGAATTTTTCATTTTTGCCCCTTCCCGTAGGAATTTGGAAAAATTACGTCTATTCGATATTTAAGCTAAACATGCCAAATTTAAAGTTTCTCGCTTAGGCGGTTCGTCCAGAGGTCCAATGGGGAGTATTTAAATTTCATGCACCTTGCCGGAGGAATTTCGAAAGATCCCGACTAGCCAAAGGAGACTTTTCCCCATCAAAAATCTTAGCGGACGTCTAAGCTGGAGGATGAACTTAAATGCCAAATTTCAATTTCCTAGTTTCAGAGTTATAGGCTGGGCGATGTTGAGTCAGTCAGTCAGCAACGTAATCCTTTTATAAATATAGATTAAAATAACGATTTCACGATTTTCGTTCATTAGACCCACCAGTTTTATTGCAAATGGTTCCAAATGGAAGAAAACGATTTTTTTTTTTTTTTGGAAAACGTTAACCCGTGCCACAATACGGCCGAAAATGGCCCATTTTGGAAATAAGTGCATTATTAATAAAAGTTCTTAATATATCATTTTATATACTCAAAATTATTCAGATATATAAGGTGGCGCAAAAGTAATCCTCCTATCAGAAAATGCTATACATAATAAACACATAATAAAAAAAAAAAACATCGGAAGGTTATTTTTGCGCCACCTTATATATATATTCTGACTTCATCGGATACACTTAACCCACTTTAGCCTGGAATCCAAATGACCTAAGAATTTTTTAATTTAATTAATTTTAAAGATATTTTAGAATGCCTAATTTAAAGATGTCGATTAATATATTTTTTTTTTTTTTTATTATTAAGCACAAAAATAATAAATTGGAAAAAAATAAAAGTCCTTTCCAGGACATTTTATGAAAATAGCTTATTTAGTGAAAAATTGGACAAAATTTAAATGTGTTCAACAAAGTCTGCATAGTTTTCGGTGAAATATCACTTAAATTTCTTAAGATTATAATTATCTTTACTGTTATTTAAAAAATCTTTAACCCTTAGTTGCCTGGGGACTAAAAAGACCCATGCAACTTAATTTTAATTATGACTACAAGATTGTAAAGCTTTTAAATTGAAACTAAAAAAACTCAACATGATGAACAAAATTATTTTATTTTATGTAACTTCATCCACATAGGGTTAATTTGTTCACTTTTGGCCAACAAACCCACTATTAAATTTGCAGAATAACACCTTTCATAATTTTCCGAAAAATATCACTTCAATTTTATAAGACTATAACTATATTTACTTTTATTCCAAAAATCCTTAACCTTTAATGGCCGGTTTATTTTAAATTATGACTTCAAGATTAAAAAACATTGAATTAAGTTTCTTGGGTCCTTTATATCCCACGGCGATTATAGATATATTGAATAAAAGTAAATACTATTATAATCTTATTAAATTTAAGTGATATATTTCCGAAAATTGTGAAAGATATTATTCATGTAAATTTCCTAGTGGGTCTTGTTTTTTGGCCAAAAGTGTAAAAACTAACCCTATTTCCAATATTTCGTCTCCACATTGGGTGACTTCTTCAGGGAACAATTAATACAATTTGATTGAAGAACTTGTTTTAATAATTAATATATATATTAAGTTTTTCATAATTAAAACAAGTTTTTAATCAAATTGTAATAATTGTTCCCTGAAGAGGTCACCCAATGTGGAGACGAAATATTGGAAATAAATGATTATAATTAATGAATAAATGATCTTAAGCTCGTGTAAAATAATTAGAATTAAATAAAAGAAGAACAAAAAAACTTAACTTTTTGTGTTATTTTTAGAGTTATTCTAATCAGGCTTTCAAGGTCATGGATTTTCTAAACGTAAATAAAAGACTTTTTTATTTCATTTTTCGTATTCCTTAACATTTTAAAAAAGTTGAGATTTTTTTTTTATCAATTAAAAAACTCTACATTCTTGTAGTCATAATTAAAATTTAGTTCCATAGATCTTTTTTATCCCCATGCAAAAAAGGGTTAAACATTTTTTAAATAACAGTAAAGATAATTATAGTCTTAATAAATTTAAGTGATATCTTTTAAAAAATTATGCAAACTTTGATGTAAACATTAAAATTTTGTTAAATTTTTCCGAAAATATGTTTATAAAATGTCCTGGAAAGTAGTCGCTACAAACTCGAATTACCATTTTTCCAATTTTTTTTTTCTTTAATAACAGCTTACGTAAGGGGGAAAAAAATACGGAAAAACACAAAATACTAAAAAAAAAAAATAAATAAACAAAGTATTCTTAGTTTAGTTTAATTTAAATTATTAAAATTACAAAAAAATATTGACCATATAGCGCATTGCCTCCGAATTTTTTCGGTACTTTAGCCATTGAGCTCTAAATTTGTATCTTAGGTTTTAGCCCTTTGTTGCTTTTTTGATGAGTTAATCTAATTTTTTTTTGCCAGATATCTGTTTCTATATAGTTTTCTCTTTAAGTTTGTCAAAACAGTTTCCATGCGTCTCAGTTCGGCAACGTTTAGTGGGTTTATTTTTTTCGGCACATATTGGATTTTCGACGATTTAAATTGTCTATTTTGACTTTGGCGTAGCGGGATTACACGATATCTGGCCAGAAAACTATTTTATCATTTTGATGATGTTTTTTGATAAACTTTTTAAGTTCTTTAATACATTTTTTTAAAATAAACGTTTGCATTTATTGCTACTCCGCCCGCACGGAACTATTTTGAGCTACTACCCACTGCTTCAGCGTCAAATTTTTAATCTTGCAGCCGAATTTTTATGCCCACACCAGGTTTTCTCTATGTTCTGTTTTTATTTTTGATTACAAGTTTTTTTTTAAATCCCTTGTCCAGAAAATTATTAGAAATTTATATTTTTTTGTAATGGCTTTTCTTTACAAAAAGGTTTTTTTTTTTTTTTAAATCCCTTGTCCAGAAAATTATTAAAAATTTAATTTTTTTATAATGGAATTTCTTTACAAAATTTACAAATCAGTTTGCGTCGATCGAGTTTATTGAGTGACATTTTTAATACTAATTGATTAATAATGAACGTGCTTATATTTTTTAATAATCAACTTGATATTGTTATTATATTTTCTAAAAAAAAAATTCTTGTAAACAACCCTTTTTTTTTTAAATTACCTTATTTAAACAATTTCGTATTTTTTTGCCCATACGTTATTGTGTTATAAAAATAGCAATCGACATCTTCAAATTAGACTTTTTAAAAAGTCTTTAATACTAATTTCAAAAAAAGAAGGTTTACATTTTTATTAAATTTGTGGGTCATTTTGGATTCATGGCTTAAGTGGGTTAGTGATTTCCGATGAAGTCAGAATTCCATATCTTAATAATTTTGAGTATATTAAATGAATTATACATGAGACTAATTAATTAAATGGACTAATTAATTGATGATTTATTACAATTTCATTGACTTCAATTTTAATGAAATTATTTTCATTAGCATTTGTTTAAATTATGATAATAAATTTCACCGATTTGATTCCATTGACTAGTGGAATTAATTTAAGGACCTAAATTGCAATTGACTGAATGCAAATATGCAAGGTCTGGGAAAGATTGCGATAGATTAATTTTTTATGAAAAAACAATTATTTGCTTACCCAAAAACGTACGTGAATATAAAAATTCAATCACTCCGATAAAAGAATGGAACATTGGCCCAAAATGGAACGATATGGAAATAAACGGGGAACGATTGGAATCGGAACACTGTATACAATTGTGTTGTCGTACGTGAAAATAAAAAATTTAATCACTCCGATAAAAGAATGGAACATTGGTCCAAAACGAAACGATATGGAATGAAACGGGTAACGATTGGAATCGGAATACTGTACATATTTGTGTTGCCGAAACTGAAGTTATTATTAAGTTTTCTAAAATTTTGTTCGTTTTGCGATATTTTGCTTAGTTTTCGAGATACAAGCCATTTTACAAAATGACGACATTTTAAAATGTCCAGTATCTCCAAAACTAAGCCAGATAGAGCAAAACGGACAAAATTTTTGCTCCATAGTAGTATTAATAAACATTTATAATATAAATAGGCTAGGTTCGAGAGAGATCCCTAGTGATCAATTTTTTAAAAAAACATCCACACGGTGATTTCAATGTTTAACTTATTTACGTGATAATAAAAACATAAACATATGTTATCGGATAATAGAAAGTTAGTTCCTCGTTCCATTTCCCGTATTCAGTGTTACAATTTACATTTTTTTTCTAAACAAATGCTTTTTTGCTCAATTGGAATTAGTTTCATTTGGCATTAGTGTGATTTCATTAGCATTACTATGAAAAATGCTAATGCAAAAAATTTCATTACAATAAAATGGTAATAAAATTGTTTTGGCATTAGCATTATTTTACTAAACTTCAATGCTAATAAAAAAATCCCACGTATGAAATGAATTAATGAAATACAAAGGAAATTTTTTCGAAATTTGTAATTTTGGGAATTTTTAATAATTTTTTTTTTCCAAAATTGGCCAATGTAAAAGCTAAGTACTTACCATATATCTAGACCGTTCTTGGCAGTCTTGGTCATTCGAGCGTTAATGTACATGCACAGACATAAATATCGATTAAAATCCATTAAAGGGATATTCTGCACTTTCAATTAAATAAAACCATAAAGTATGTTTGCATACATAATTGATATCGAACATTTTCAAAGGCCATTTTAAAGATGACCTTTTTGAATAATTGAATGAAACTACTGTACGTATCTTTAATCAAACAGTACGTGTATGTACGTATTAAATTACTGCCTACACACAAAGTGGCTTAAAATTACAGTTCATGCATAAATAATGAAGTGTATTAATAGATTTACCAAAAATTTAAATTGTGTATAAAAGACTTTAACTAAAACACTATCAATAACAATTATCAATTGCAAATCAATTAATAAACCTAAAACAAAATGTTCAAATTCGTAAGTTTTATTTAAAAAAATACAATTTATAACCAGTAATTAAAAGGTTTTCTTCTTTTTTTTATAGATCGCTTTCTGCTTCTTCGCTGTTTTGGCCGTTGTATCCGCTAAACCTGGAGTGGTATCTCCTTTAGCCTACGCCTCTCCTTTGGCCTACTCTGCACCGACTCCTTTGGCTTACAGTTCCTCTTTGGCATATAGTGCTCCTTTGGTATATACTGCTCCAGCTGCCGCTGTTGTTGGTCATTCTGCATATGTTGCTCCATATGCTTCTAGCTATAATGCTCATACTGTAGCCCACTCTGCTGCCTTCCCAGCTGCTTATACTACATATGCGGCTGCTCCTGCTTTTGCCGCTCCAGTGGCCACACCTTTTGCAGCTCCTCTCTTGTTAAAGAAGTAGATTAGAGAATTGGATTTGAATAAACAATAACACGATAGACTGAAAATTCGCTTTTTATTTTTTAATTTAACCAACCATCTAACTGGCAAGCCCGCCTCCAGGCCTTAAGTGTTCCAAAGTGTTAGCATTAAGTGTTCCAAATAAGTGATTTATAATAACAATTTTAGATATTTCGATAGGAAAACAAATTTATAAAATATTTTGTGCAGTAATTTTTTGTGTGCATGGCACGGTTTGGAAGCGTTAAAGATTCGTACAATTTAAAAAAATAAAGTATATTTAGAAATGAACAAAATTTTAAACAATCTAAAAAACATATTTATGTTGACTAGAAAGTAAGATTTAAGCATAAACTTTAAAAAAAAGCGCAAATTGTGGTCCAAGGACATTCAGGATTCTAAAGGGATACCTGTAAAGGACATCGCCTTAAGTTAAAAATTTAAAAAAATCTATCAGAAAGATTATTTTAAGTAGTATTAGCAAATCGTTTAAGTATAATCAATATATATTGAAGTTTAGGTGCGTTTTCGCTCAATTTCGCGTTTTTTCGAAAAACGACAATCGTCATATCTTCTTAAGTATAAACACAGAAAGTTACATTTTTAGACTGTAATTATATCTTGATAAGACTTATAATTTATGCCTAAATTTATTAATTTTTATGGATTAGTTTTTGAGATTCTCTCTAAACATATTTTGGCCCATATCGCCTAAAATTGGCAACGAAAAAAAAAAAAAAATTGGTAGTAGAACATATTGTTTGTATTGTAAAAAAGCTTAGGTCAGTTTGAGGGTTAAAGCACACGCAGAGAAAAAATATGATTAAACATGATTGCCGACAAAAATTATCATATTATGATCCTAGCAATAATAAACATGATTCTGGCTGATGATATTATGATCACTGGGAACGATTTTATCATAATCTAGAATCATAATATGATTATGGGAATCATATTATGATTGTTACATGTTTCAATCAGAACATGATGGTCTTAAACTATCATAGATTAGATTAGATTAGATCAGAAGGCACTATGCACCGCGACCAATATAGGTCTTTTGTGCTGCCTAAGATTACCTACAGATTCAAGCTACCTATAAAGCCAATTATCCTATTAGGCAAAATGTTCGCGATGTCGGAAGGCGAAATGAAGCGATCACCTAGAAACCTAAGCCTCCTATCACAAAGCCTGGGACATTCGCAGAGAACATGCTCCGAGGTCTTAGACACCATCTCGCAAAACCTACACAAATCCGCGTCCGATTGACCCTTCTTGTGCAGATGGTATCTGAGATTACAATGTCCAGTTAAGTACGACGCCAGGGTCCTCAAACCCCCCCTTTCAAGCGACAAGAGTCGCCTCGACCCCCTACTGGAAAAAGAGATCAATCTTTTAGCCTGGCGCTGACCAGGAGAGTTTTCCCAGTAACCAGAAAATTCAGAATTTCTCCATGCCCTGAGCCTTTCCCTAACATACCCTAACATACCCCGCAGGTATTCCACAGAATGGTTCAGGACCAATAAAGGGCTTTCGGGCCCCGCGGTTGGCAAGACAATCTGCCCTCTCGTTGCCCTCATGCCCCTCATGACCAGGAATCCACCCCAAGGTTAGAGAGTTGCCTCTACCGAGCCTATTGAGAGTCTGAATGCATTCCATGACCAACCCGGACGACACCTTATAGGCCATTAAGGCCCTCAGTGCAGCCTGATTGTCAGAAAGAATGTAGATGCGAGATCTGCGATTTCCCCTTCGCAGGCATTCCAATGCACAGACACAAATGGCCCAAATCTCCGCCTGAAAAATGGACGGATATTTACCCATAGGTAAGGCACGCTGGAAGCCTGGTCCGAAGACGCCCGCACCCGTGTTCCCATTCGACTGCTTAGAGCCATCAGTGAACCACACCTGAGAACCATCTTCCGGTTCCCAGGATTGATTGGTCCACATGTCTCTGTCAAACAATAACACATCAAAATATCTATCAAAGTAAACTATCATAACATGATGCTCTATTTTCTGCAGGGTTCACCAATGATCAGAATTGAGTTCGACTTTAACCCGCAAACGTAATTTTTTGAAATGAAATTTATACTACGTGTTCGGCAGGAAAAATAAACAACATAATATGTTCTTCTAACAAATTTGTTTCGTTGCCTACTTTGGGCAAATATGGGCCAAAATAGGATAAGAGTGAATCTCAAAAGCTAATCCATAAAAATTAATAGGCAAAAATTTCACTATGTAGCACTCCGAAAAAACACCAGTAAAAATGACTGACTTTAAATAAATGAGTAATTTAAAAAAATTTCGACACCTGTTGAATTTTTTATTTATTTTATTTCTCAAGGTTTTTTTAATTGGAGAAACGATGGACATGTTTATGTAGACTATTTTTAAAAACTACAACATGCATAGTTTCATGTTGAAAAGTAGCGATGAGAGATCAGTGATTATTCATTAACACCGTTCTCAGTGAACGTGATTTTCAAATCACAGTTCTTTTAAACAATTACAATGATAACGGTTTTTAAATAGGAAAAGAAAGCGATTTAAAAAAAGAAGTCGGCGATTTTCAAAAATATTAAACATTTGTGACTGACAACTTAAACATGATAGAAAGAGGCATTTATTTATATTTTACCAAATATATTATCTAGTAGAATGGATGGAGCTAAAATACTGATAGAGCAATATTTAGAGCAAACTACTACTTGAAAAATTCGATCACTATTGTTAGCAGTGATTTTTCAATCGCGGTGATTAAATCACCGGTATTACAAAATCGCTCCTTTTATTCAAAAGTCTCTGCACCTAAAGAATAGGTGGCCATTTAAAATTCAAAAAATTAAAAAAAGTTCTTAAAACATACAAGAGTTTTTTCATTCATTTTTAATTTTCTGAATCAAACCAACACAAAATGTAGTCACTAAATTTGGGAGGCATATTCACTAAAAAAGTTATTTCCATATGGATGTTTGGTGAAAATTTGTATGGTAGTTTACAAGTGAAATCAAAATTTCCTGACTATTTAAATTTTGCAGTTTTTTCAATAGAATTTTACCCTGTTTAATGGAATTGAGTTTCGAGAACAACCCAGTCAAAATTATGCAAACGGAACACCGCACCGATTTTGTCAATTTACGACACCAAAACCTGAAAAAAAGTATTTTTTTTTAAATAAAACTATTAATGGGAATGATAAAAAAATAAATGCAACAAAAAAAGTGAATGCAAATAATAAAAAAACTAACTAAACTTCAAATATTGAACTAAAGAATGCTTACGAAAAAAGTTTTACATTTCGTATTCATCATAACTAGGTTCAGGAACTAAAGAATAGTGTTTAAGGCGCCTATAATATGCATAAAAAATCTTAAAATATGCACTAAAAACTAAGAAAATATGCACTTACATTTTTTAAATTAATTATTTAAATATTTATAAGTAATTAACACAAAATTTTAATGATTTGTATTGAAAAATACGCATATAAAACACCACTTTAACCTGTGAGTTATTCTGTATGAAATCACCAAATCGACAAAGCTGGCATATCTTAGATTTTACTCAAACTAACTGGAAATGATATTTAGGGTTTGAAAACCCAAAATCCAAGAGGATTTAATTTTTGCACACGGCACTACCGGTTCCCGCAAAATAAAAAAACTAAAAAGTCTTGTTTTTGTGCTCAGTGGTTTGAGCTGTTAAAATTTTTCTGCTAGAGATATCTACATGATGAAGGCATCGTTTTAAAGCTAAAGGATTATAGTTTTTATCAAAAATATAAAATTTGACTTAATTCATACACCCGAAAAATAACGTGGTATTGAAAATAAGCATATTTCATTGGATTTTTGTGTTTTTCAATGAACTCCAGTGTCGGCGCTAATAAATATAAAAGCATAATAATTCTCAGATACAAATTAGACATGTCGGAGAAAAATACAAAATTAAAATTGGCTCAATCTGGCAACTCGTTATGAAAAAATCGTTACTTGAAATTTTGAAATTTTAAAAATTTGCATATTTCAGGCTACAATTTGGTCATGTTTGTTAGCAGATATAAACTTGAAAATTACAGAGTACTTATTCGCTACTTCTAGCTTTATAACACTTCAAGACCCGTTTAGTTATTTTCACTCTTCTTGGATTTACAGGGTTTTAAAGAAAAGCCTTTTTGATTTTTTGTATGTATTTTTATACTTTCCTCAATTGTTATATACAGAGAAATTAAAATAAAAACAAGTATTATTATGAAGTAACAAAGAATAATTATGGACTAAAAAATATATTTAATAAATTCAATAGATTTTTTATGTTAAAAAATTTTACAGTGGGGCAGAAAATAGGCACATGGTATTTTTTAATCATTTAAAGTAGAAAAGTTATAGTTTAAATGTGGGTAATTAAGAATCGTCGAATAAGTTTTATTTTAGTAAAGTACTTGTTCCTTTAATATTCGGAGTGTCGAAGTTATCAGAAGCTGAAAACTTTCGTACTTTTAACTGACTGTTAGAAATCGGAGAGAAACTGTGGTAGTTTCTTGTATTTTTAATTGTGCAAACATCAATAAATATTTTTGACAAAAAGTTTTCGATAGCATCAACATCAGAAATGGATACAAAAAAAAATTTTATACCAGGAATTTGGGTGGAACAAAAATCAAACATTGCTGTAGGTGTTAGGATATGATGATCCGCAGTCCGCTGTAGACTTGCTTTCCTTACAGTCCGCTTAATTGTACCTCCTGCTCCGCCACAAGGACTTTTACCGTGAGAAGTGGCAAACAAGTGCTACTCTGCTTCTAAGCCGAGATCGTCTTTGTGAATTTACTTCTGATCGTCTTTGTGAATTTACTTTGTCATTATAATTAACTTCTGACTTATTTTTTTTTAATTCTTCGATACAACGTGATATTAACAATTGATATAATTTTTAGTCGTTTATTTAATACAAATTTATCATTTTCATTTAATTCATATTTACTTATTAATTCCGCTGATCGTGAATACATAAAGTTATGACAGTCGTCTTGTACAAACAAGCCTATCGAGCATTCCATTGTTTTTAATTATTTTTTCACTAAGCACAGCACGTTGTGGATCGATTGAACAATACCAAAAACTAAATGATTGATTCTTCACAAGCAAATAAGCAAATATCGCCGCCTACTTAGTGAAGCTATGTTATTTTTTTACCTTTAACTTTATAACACTTCAAGGCCCGTTTTGTTATTTCCACTTCTTTTGAACTCACAGGTATTTAAAGAAAAGCTAAAATACAGAAATTTTCTACCTTACATGAAGTATATTCTCTTCATGTGGCAATTTTCTGCCACCACTGTATTTATTAAATATATTTTTTAGTTCATAATTATTCTTTGTTACTTCGTAATACTACTTGTTTTTATTATAATTTCTCTGTATATAACAATTGAGGAAAGTATAAAAATACAAACAAAAAATCAAAAAGGCTTTTCTTTAAAAGCCTGGAAATCCGAGAGGAGTGGAAATAACTAAACGGATCTTGAAGTTTTATAAAGTTAAAATTAGGGAGTAAGTACTCTGTAATTTTCAAGTTTGTATCTGCTAACAAACATGACCACATTGTAGCCTAAAATATGCAAATTTTCAAAATTTCAAAATTTAAAGTAACGATGTTTTCATAACGAGTTCCCAGATGGAGCCAATTTTAATTTTGTATTTTTCTCCGACATGTCTAATTTGTATCTGAGAATTATTATGCTTTTATATTCATTAGCGCCGACAATGGAGTTCATTGAAAAACACAAAAAACCAATTAAATATGCTTATTTTCAATACCACGTTTTTTTTCGGGTGTATGAATTAAGTCAAATTTTATATTTTTGATAGAAACTATAATCCTTCAGCTTTAAAACGATGCCTTCATCATGTAGATAGCTCTAGCAGAAAAATTTTAACAGCTCAAACCACTACGCACAAAAACAAGACTTTTTAGTTTTTTTATTTTGCGTAAACCGGTAGTGCCGTGTGCAACTATTAAATCCTCTTGGATTTTGGTTCTGGGAACCCTTAGGAACATTTCCACAAAATTTTAACAAAATCCACAATGGTCCAGCAACAATTTTTCATTTTTTTCGGGGTTTTCATATAGAATAACTCCTGTATTTCTTAAATTCAGTTTGCAACTACAATTTAAGAGAAAACTTAAAGGGGCTTGAGCAGCTTGGATCCTCTTTAGTCTGTATGCTCGTTGGTCAAATATAAAATAATACTAAAGTGATGCTTGTCAGGAAAAGACCTAACCACATGCTTGATTACTAAGAAGACAAGAATGGAGCAAAATTGATTATTAATAGGTTTTTTGTTAAAGTTCTGCCTATTATGGAGGCTGTAGCTTTTCTAAAACTTCGGGTTCTGATGAGATCTTTAGCCAGACCGAAAAACTAGTATCAACCTAGCTAATATGTTTGATTTGCTTTATTTTTGTAAATATACAGAGTTTGAAAGCTCGTTATAAATTGACGTAAACGTAAACATAAAAATAAAAAAAATAGGATGAAGCAGTTTCATAAATTTTTATGAACGTTAAATAAATTTTTATGAAATGTTTCATAAATATTATGAAACGTTTCATAAATGTTTCATATTATATTTAAAAAATCATTTTTCAAATTTAGAACACATTAAATTATATTTTATTGACTTTTCAGAATTTCCAATAATTTGTGGTAGTTTTTGAGTTTTAAAAAGTCTAGATTGCAAATATTATTTTCTAAATTTCAAATCAAAAATAAAAATATAAATAAAAAGCTATCGTTTACTTTCACAAAGTTTGTGAAGCTTTTTTATGAAATGATGAAGGTCTATTAAACATTTGTCAAAATTTTAATGAAACTTTTCATCATATTTATGAAAACTTCATAAATATTATAATTAATGACAAACGATTAATGAAACAATATCATCAATATGACGAAACTTTTTTCCCTGAGTGTAGGGCGATTTTAGCCTGAGGCATGCCTTTTTTCAAGATGTCTCGCCTGGAAGCACTGGATTTCGACTTTCGACCACCTAAATGTCATGAATTTCTTGCTTTTACTTATTGCTTCTTGTTATAATAAAAAATGTTGGCAAATCATGCCATCGCGAAACGACATTAAAAATATATTTAAGTGCAAGAACTTAAGGGTGCCCCACCCCCCAAAAAAAAAAGACTGCTGAAGTTTAGAGCTCCACAAGGCTGTCCATGTTACAATAGTGCTCAGTCCAAATTTCAGCCAAATCGGTCAATATTTAAAGGTCGCTATAAATGAACGATTATTTAGTGTTAGACCGAAATTTAACATAAATTCAAATTTTATATGGATATAGAAACGTTTTTGCATAGACTTATAATACAACTTTTTTTGTAAGTATTTTAGCCTTCTCAACAGGAATATGAAGTCAAAATACCTAAATTAAACAAGATTCCCGAAATATAGGCCTTGGTTACTTCTGTAGGTGATTCTAAAATATTTTATTATTCAATTTTAAACTTTGATAAAATGTACTTTGTATTCAAGAATATTTTTAATCAACAAATAATTCTTAATAGGGTAAAAACAATTTCAATTAAATATTCATTTTTCAAATATTATTATTTAAAATAAAATTTTAATTTGATAGTTTTAGTTGAAATGATTCTTCCAGCAAAAACTCGGTAGTAGGTTGATATTACAGAACATGTTACCTGGTGATAAGTTACTACGCAACTATTATTTTTATATATTTATTAATATTGTTCTTTACAAATACCCCACTGAGCATGTACTTAATGAGTTAAGATTGAAGATACACCTGCCTTTTAGAGTCCTTCGCTCCAGCAGTATTCGCCATAGTAGCTAAATACAAGGTGGCGCAAAAATAACCTTCCGATGTTTTTTGGCTGTAATTTAAAAAAAAAAAATTAAAAACTTTGATTCTTCTTGTGGATTATTTTTATTTGGTATTTTAATTTTTTTTACATCAAGTCGAGAATATGATGTCATGTAAATGGCCGCCGCCACAGTTGATTGTCATTTGAGCCCTTTTTATGGCATTTTCCATCACTTTAACCAAAACTTCCGGCGATAGGTCCTCACATTCTTGACGGATATTGTAGGAAGTATTTCCTGAGTGTTGCCTCTCTTTTTTTAAAAAAAAAAAAAAAAAAAAAAGAGCTGCAAGAGTCTGAGGCTTGTTGACATAAACACGCGACTTCAAAAAGCCCCACAAAAAGAAGTCTGGAGCGGTCAAATCAGGCGATCTTGCTGGCCAGTGCAAATCGCCAAAACGGGAGATTAGGCGCCCGGGAAATGCATCCTTCAGCATATCGGTTGTGGCACGTGCAGTGTGTGCCGTTGCACCGTCCTGTTGGAACCACATGTTTTCCAATACCAATTCATCAAGTTGCGGCAAAAAGAACTCGTTGATCATTGCTCTGTAGCGCTCACCATTCACAGTAACAGTTTGGCCCGCGACGTCTTCGAAGAAAAAAGGTCCGATGACTCCTCCAGCGAAAGCAGCACACCATACAGTGACTTTGAGCGGGTGTAATGGCTCTTCGTGCGTTACACGCGGATTTTCAGTGCCCCAGAAGCGTAAATTTTGCTTATTTACGTACCCGCTAAGATGGAAATGGGCCCATCACTCATGATTATTTTTGATGAAAAATCAGCTTCCTCTTGGTGGTGATTAAGGATGGCTTGAGCGTATGTTACACGCGATTGGCGGTCAGCAGCTAACAGCTGATGCACCGTCTGGACTTTGTACGGAAACATCTTCAAATCTTGTACCAAAATTCGCTGTAAAGACCGTCGACTGATACCCATTTGCGTGGCACGTCGTCTGGTCGATGTCGACGGCGCTTCCATGACATCCTCGGCTACAGCAGCAATATTCTCTGCAGAACGGCTACTCCGGGGTCTGCCACGCCTGGCAGCATCTCGTGTTGTGCTAGTCTCTTCGAGGCAAGCGGCTAAACGTCGCAGTGTTTCACCAGTAGGCGTTGGACGGCCAGGAAATCTGCGACGAAATTCACGTTGTGCCAAAGTCACCGATCGATTATTGGTCAAATAAATAGTCACCAATATTCCGCGTTCTGGAGCAGTGTAGCGTAACATTGTTTATTAACGTGTATTTCGCATGTGTTTACTACACAAATGTCAAAACAGAACTGACATTAGGGGCCAATCGCAAAATTTATAGCATTTTCTGATAGGAGGATTACTTTTGCGCCACCTTGTATATCATTGCTACTATTGTTTTTCAAAGTATTACTAACAGGACGTTAACTCAACGTTAATTGGCGATAATTATATTGAATTTCTAATCCTTATAAACTCAAATAAACATGTATTTACTTTTATCATATCTTAATACAATTTTTATACGATGTATTTAAGGAGAAGTTAAGAATAATAAGCACAAAACACAACATTTTAAACTTTAGCTCTTCTGATTTAAGTAAATAAATAATAAACATTGGTATAAATTTGAAAATCCATTGAAAACACCAGAAACCTTTTTGCACGGATCCAGCCTGCTATAGCGATAATATATTCTGAAACAAACACAGACATGATTGTACTGAAATGAAAGATAATTTTGTGTAGATTTATATTCTTAAAACAAAAATTCATGATTTTGCGGTTTAGTTTTGTAAAATTAAGCAAAATATACGAACAAAATGTGGAAAATTGTGTAAATATAAAAACGGCGATATTTCAAAAACTGCAAATGAGAAAAATCTTTGTTTTTTTTTACAGATTTGGGTTCAGCTATTAAAAAAACAGATATTTCCAGAGAAGGTTCTGCAAAAAATTTAAATTTATCGAGTGGTGTAATATATTAAAATTTTGTTTGTACATGAAAATTTAAAATCTTTGAAAATCTGAGTACAGAGTTTGCATAACTGTGTTCTCCTATTTTTGACATGCATAATATCGATTTTCCCATGTGTGGAAAAAATATTGAAATTTGTTGAAAAAAACCGCTTTTTTTGAACTAGTCTGATTCCTAATTTGAAATTTTTATATGCTGTAAGTGATACTTTGAGCTAATCGAAAAATAAATTTCAGAAAAATTAATATGGATTTTTTAAAATAATCGAAAATTAACGTAATTTTTTCAAAATTTAAAATAACATTATCTTAAAGGTGTGTCGAAAGGTTTTAAAGCCTCCCTTTAACATCTTTCTAAACGTTAATGCATACGCACATACTCTATTACTAGGAACAAAAACCAAAAAAAATGGATTTTCATAAAAGGGTGTTGCTCCTTTTGTGCTCATTTCCTTTTGTTTTGACTTCTTTTTTTTTTTGAATGGAACATAACATGATTTAGCATGATGCATTTTAATTACACTCATTATGCAGAGTTTTCATTTTCGAGTTGCAGGGGGCGGTAGTTGAGGAAGATTATCTCACTTTAAATGACTGATTTTGATGGTTGGTTGGGATGGTTTGCCTGACAGGCTGCAGATTTTTTTTCCATGTAAACATCGGAGTTATTAATGTTTGATTTAAGATTTATTAAGATTATTTTTTTTTTTGTTGTCTGCATAAATAAAGTGCATCAAACATGATATGAGATTGTTTGTTTAAGGGATTTGTGGTGTTTATTAATATATTAAAATTGAAAAATTAAATAACCACAATTTTAAAGCGTACTAAAAGGCGTTGTACGGCTTGCCAATGACTAGGGCAAGGAATTCCATGCAAATGCATGTTTGTAGTCAGTAGTCCAAACTCGATTTTTTCACCAAATACTGTTCCGAATCAAAGAATTTGCAACAAAATGGCATCTATTTGTTGTATCATTTGTTTGCATATTTTGTTATAGGTGCATATTTTCAATTTAATTGCATATTTTTTAATATATGCAATTAAATTGAAAAAAATTTATCTATTTTAAAATTAAGTTAAAATAAAAAATAATCAAAAGAAAACATGTGTTACCCTGAACATACCATCCAGTTTTTATTTGTTAGACATTCACATTGGATTTCATTATTAAACCAACAAACTTGAGTTATAAATCAACTTTTAAAAACCCAAAACTTGTACGTGATCTTTTTTTTTTTTGATTTTTAGTGTATATTTTTGGATTTTCAGTATGCAGTGTTTTGTTATTTTACCTATTTCGATTTAAATGCAGATTTTATGCACTTTTTTGAATTCTCTTATGTATACGTATTTTAAGTGCCTAATTTTCCTTTTTTAGTTGCATGAAATTCATTGCCCTACTAATGAATTTTAACGTTTTCTAACAGCATGACAAAATTTTTAACAAGTGGAAATGGTGTATTAATTTTGCAACTTACATACTTTTTCCACATTTTTCATTTATCAAAAAAAAAATTTCGCATATTCGAATTTCGAAAAAATAAAAACACGCCAATTTTTAAGTGGCTCCATAGAGTCTCTGTGTACATGTACACTCTGTGTAAATCGGAAGATCCAAGGTCAGATTTTTGCCGATCTATCGTGGAATGGTAGATATATATTCTCTTTGTTTGAAAATTTTAAATTTTTAGATGAAACGCTCAAGTCTAAGATCAATTCCGATATGGCTGAAACTTTCCAAAAATTATTTTTACATCATACAGGGAAAAGATCAGTGGGAGAAGCATTGCACTTGCCATGTTAAGATTCGGTTGGACCAACTATTTTACATTATAATAGTATAGAAGATATAACTGCAAATGTCGGTTGCTACAAACGTATAATGTGATAGTACATGGGACTACCAAAATTAGGTAGGCAACGAATTCGGTTGTCACAACGAATTTGTTCTGTGTGTGCACTTATCTATAGATAACTTGTCTACCTCTACCCTAACTTTTTTAAGAAGAGACTCTAATAAAATCTAAAAAAAATTTTCCTGATTTCGGTTTACCGTATTATTTTAAAGAAATTATGGACAAATGGGGTAACAAGTGGTAGCGTTTTGAAGATAGATATAGTGGAATACAAAACATGACCAACTTTTTTTCATTCAACTATTATTTTTTTCGAATAGCAAAATTGTTTAGGAAATTGTTGTTAATTCGCGTTCAAATTTACGATTTATAATGCTTATTCAATTTAATCGAGGGTGTCTCGTAGATTTTTCCGATATTCGCAATTGTTTGGCTTGAAGGCGACTTTACGGAAACATTTTTTAACCCATATTTCAAATATTAAAAATAAGTTACTGCCCTTGGTTCAAAACATAGGCAATGTGGATATCAAAATTTTATATTTCTGCAGTACTTCAGTGTACAAATAACTCTAAGGTTAACAAATTTCCGACACATTTTCTTATAAAAATGGGTTAACTTTTCACGCTCTCTTTTTAACACGTAAATTTAAGATCGTGTGTCTCTCATTTTCTTCTATGTGCTAGAAGGAAATGTGCCGAGAAAATCCATCGGAGTAAAGAAAGTAAAAATTCATTAATGTAAAGAATATGAAATCCTTACACTCATAGACTGACTGACTGACTGACAGACAGATAAGGCTACTAAAAATTAGTTAAAAATTACGTTGCAGAAAAAACTGCTGCAATTAGTAAATTTTTTTTTGCTAAATATTGGGCGCTGTGGTGTAATGGTTAGCGCTTAGGACTAATAATACATATGGGTTTTCTTTTCCTCATATGTATCGCAGCGCCCGCCTTCGGTGTTCCCATATCACTTAACCCCACCGAAGTAAAATAACGAATCAGGGCTATGAATCAAAAAGCTTCAATAAGTTCGCCAAATCTCCATCAGGTGGAGAGCAACAACTGTTCTAAGACTTATCATCTCGCGCAATTACAGTGTTGCCATGTTTAAAGCCCTTCATCTTTCCCCACCTTATATCTCTCCACTATCCTCTTACCAAAGAAAACAACACATAAATAAATAGGAAGAATTTCCTGAATGTTGCTTCTCTTTAAAAAAAAAGAGCGGCAAACACTAAAACTGTTTACTTTACAAAATTTTAGTTATATTCGAGTTGAATTTTAATTAATTCAAAATAGCAATTTACTCTGCAACAAATTTTACAAATATCAGTAACATTATTGCTTTAGTTTGCTAAAATCAACAGACATTTTGGTAAAAAGAATTTAGATTAGTAATTTCAGAAGGGCTGATTTTTATTCGCATTAAAAAAATATAAAATATCATTTAGTTTTTGTCTACTAATTTTAGAAAATTTTGCTGATTTTAGTTACTTTCAATTACTTTCAATTAACGAAAATTTAACTCAAAATTAGTAGATTAAATTTCATATATTTTTGCAAAAATTTATTGCTAATAATCTCACTAATATTTAGTAAAAAAATCTGCTAATTTTAGCAGTTTTTTCTGCAACGTAGTTTTTAACTAATTTTCAGCTGTTTTAGCAAACAATTTTAGTAACTTTTTCCTATCACTAGATTAGTGAAAAGAATATAAAAACAGTTAAATAGGAAACATTTTAAATCTTGTTGCCTACTTTTAGGGTTTATGTAGCAAACAAACAATTTTATTTTGACCACAAAAAAATAGGAAAAGAAAACACTTTTTATTGTATAAGAAAAAAAAATGTATTTACTACCCGAGGGATTGCCATTAACGTTTGTTAAATAAACGTATAAAAACAAACGAAAAAAATAAAGTTAGAAATATACAAAATTTCGTACTCATAAAATGTTAGTTACAAGTATTAATATGGTGGTAAAGTCATAGTGGGATTTTGTTTTGCCATGGATGCTATTTGATGGTGCTGTTTAGTTGGTGGAAGGCTTAACGGTTAATAAACCTCTTGTTTTCCTAATTAGCAAAAGCAAACCAGCACCAGAGTAATGACAAACAACTAAATTGTACCATATAAAAAGGAGTTTTTTTGTTTGTTAGTAGGCAAAAAAAAAAAAACAACACTTTAACCCATTTTATACCACTCATCGATCCTGTTGGAATTTTTTCAATATGCTTTATTGCACATGCTTTTTTTACTGCTTTATTATATCTCCCACCCATTCAGAATTATCGGGCCAATATTTGTAGGTGCTGCTTTAAAGCAACGTCAGTGTAAAATGGGTTAAGGGTTACAAACATTGTATAACTGAAAACCATAAATGACTGAATAAACTTACAAAGGGATAGAAAAAAAAATAACCACAAAATATAAAAACCTTAGAAAGTTAATTATTAAATAAGTAAAACAGTACAAATGAAGCAAAAAAGCCATACATGAGAATAATTAATTGAATTAAATAATTAATTGATGATTTCATTACAATTTCAGTTGTAATGAAATTATTTTCATTAGCATTTGTTTAATTAATGATAATGAATTTCTTATTTAAATTTATTTTCATCGGGATAAACATTAATTGCATTTATAGTAATTAAATGTGCTAAAGTCCCAAAACTTATTTAACAAATTGTGAAAAACAATCTGATGTAGGCGTGTCCCTATCCGGATTTCATTCCTGCCCAAGGAAATCTTGACTTGATTTCCTTGACTAATGGTAATGATTTTAAGTTTCGTTACCATTAGTAATGAATTAATTAAAGGAAGAAAATTGCAATTGACTGAATGCAAATTGAACGATATGGAATTAAACGGGGAACGATTGAAATCGGAACACTGTATACCAGCGGTCACCAACTATTTTCATTTGGAGTCCGTTTTTTAAAAAATCAATAATATGTTTAGATACTGTATCAATGGGTTTCGGTGCATGATTTTATTAAATAATAAACAAATGCTTTGAATAGAAAGAAGTAAGTACTAAGGGTTTTACAATATTAATGAGAAAAATTGCATTTTTTGTCTCCGACTATTCGTCTGAAGTTTGAAGTAAAGCTTGTGCAGGCTATTCTCATTAAGTCTTGCAGATGTTCATCGGCAAGTCTGTTCCGGAATTTATTTTTTATGAAGTTCATCTAAGAAAATGCTGCTCATAAACATATGTTGACCCAAACAAAGTGAGAAGTTTCAAGGCAATTTTTTTTTTAATTCTGAGTATTTATTAGCACAAACTAATTTTATCCAAAACTCTTGACAAGAAACTTCCTGTTTTTGGTGTTTTAAAACTGTATTTTCTTGGAAATCGATCATTTTCATCTGAAGAGAAGCTTTATTACTCCCGAAAATATTTGCAGCTTCATTACTCCATTCATCCCCAGGATTCAGAGAGTAAATGTTACTGAGGATATCGACGACATTCGCAATTTTCTTAAAATCTGCGAATCTGTTTTCAAATTCCGATTTTAGATCCTCAATGAACGTCTTGTATTGGCCGACGTCAAGCTCGTTGTCATTGCAGATTTTTTTTTTTTAAATTAGGGAAGTGCAGGCGTTCATTATCCAGATCAATGTTGAAAAGATCGAATATTCGCGAAAAGCTTTTTACTTCTGTCTGGAGCTCTCATACAAGCTTTCCTTTGCCTTGAAGTTTAAGGTTCAGATCATTGATGTGTTTAAAAATATCTGATAAGAAAGCAGTGGAAGTTACGTTTTCTTTATCGCTAAGAAAACTTAAGTAATCGAGATGCAACAAAATCTCACACATACACTTGTCGAACAAGCTGTGTTGATAGTTTTGAATGATTTGATGAGCCTGTCCGACGAGTGTATGTGTGTGATTTTGTTTCACCTCGCAGATGAGGACAATATTACTAATGGAATTGTTTGTGTTATCGCTCCCAAATTATATTTTTTTTGGATAGATTTTCCTATTACTTGTCAGTTAACGGATCATCACCAAAGGCTGATGTCGAGACGAAAATATTTCTCATGAATTTGTTGTTACATAATGTAAAATATTGGTGACAACACAAGGTTGGTGACCCCTGCTGTATACAATTGTGTTGTCGTACGTGAAAATAAAAATTTAATCACTCCGATAACAGAATGGAACATTGGTCCAAAATGGAACGATCTGGAATGAAACGGGAAACGATTGGAATCGGAACACTGTACACATTTGTGTTGTCGGTACAGTTTGTTTTATTAAGGCTTGCAAAAATTTTGTCCGTTTTGCTATATCATGCTTAGTTTTCAACATACAAGCCATTTTACAAAATGGCGATATTTAAAAATGTACCAAAACTAAGCGAGATAGACCAAAACGGACAAAATTTTTGTTCTACAGGAGTATTATTATACCCTTATAACATAAATAGGCTAGGTCCAAGAGAGATCCCGAGTGATCAATTTTTTAAAAAACAGAAACAGGGTGATTTTATTATTTTACTTGTTTACGTGATAATACAAACATAAACATATGTTATCGGATAATAGAAAGTTAGTTTCTCGTTCCATTTCGTTTCCCGTATTCAGTGTTACAATTTACATTCCATTTTTTTTTGTAAACAAATGCTTTTTTTGCTCAATTGTAATTAGTTTTTCAGGCATTAGTGTGGTTTCATTAACATTAGTAGGACAAATGCTAATGCCAAAAAAATTTCATTACAATTAAATGGTAATGAAATTTTTTTGGCATTAGCATTAGTTAACTAATGCTAATGAAATTCCAATGCTAATGAAAAAATCCCAAGTACGATAAAAGCCAAATAAATAAAAGTTTATTAAAAGTATATTTAGGGGGTTAATACTTAAACACTACTGTTAGGCGTTATTCAAGAATTAATTAAACTTAAATCTAAATTGAATAGATTTTAAAGCATACATTTAGGGATTTTTATTTAAGTTCTACTTTATAAAACAAATACACTTTATAGCATTTGCCTGTTTGTTATTTTCCTTTAAGCATTTATACAAAATCCTGTTTTTCAATGTAGTTTTTCTGTTTTCCTATTGATTTTATAATGCATACTTTAGAATATTTCTCATTAAATATATTTTTTCATCAATGAGCTTATTTCATTTCCGTTTTATATTACCTTTTTTTTCCTCTTTGCTGTACTGTTAATTTTGTTGCCATATTATCAGTGGAAATGTACTTTTTGTTATATTCAAAACTGCAGCAGATTTACTTTTTTTTATTTTATTTTCAACAGTGTTTTTACTGGAAAACTTGTAATATTCGCTAGACTGCATTTTGTGGAGTAAAACTACCGGAAACGACACTTAATTAAAAAATTTGCTTTGTTTGTTTAATGTGTTTATTTAGCTTTAATTTTTATTTTGTTTTTAAATATAATAATGTAAGATAAAGGATTCATATTCTGCTTCGAAATTTTTCATTACTTTTCTGAGTGTAACAACGACTATTTGACGGAATTCAAATATTATTTGTAGTAGAAGATAAACTTTCACAAGATAGGTCTCTGGGGCGACACATCTTATGTGCTCCTATCAAATCCGGTTAAAAATGGAAAATATAAAACATAAAAACATACAAAATATGCAGTTAAAATAAAAGTTTTGGCAAAACTCACTTTAAAACACACACTCAGAATATTTTAACATTCGTTATACCCCCTCCCCAGTTTTATTGCAAATAGCTTCAAATATATCAAATCGTTTTTTTTTTTGCAAAAAATTAACCCGTGCCAAACAAAACAAACAAAGAAAAACTTGTTTTACAAATTACTTGATGTCTTAAAAATATAAGATTTCAACGGATTCGACATCTGATCTGAAAACAAGTTCTTCTGGGTGGCGGTCTTCGGCCGGTCTTAGGGGTTTTTTTTCCTCCGTAGAAATAAAGTTTTTTTCTGCGTGCGACATAAAAGAAACTTCAAAATTACTACACGGTATAATCTCACTTACTAATAGCAAATAACTATTTACATTAAGAACTTGATAATTCATGCAGTAATTATAAATGCGAGATTAAAAAAAAATTTTTTTATTGTTACTCCTTTAGTATAGTCAAAATTTTCAGATATGGAATTCTGACTTCATCGGTTATCATTAACACACTTTAGCCTGGAATCGAAAATAATGCACAAATTTGATAAAAATGCAAAAACTGTTTTTTTTTTAAATTAGTTTTAAATTTTTTTTGAAATGGCTAATTTAGAGATGTCGATTGCTTTTTTTTATTAAAGCAAAACAAAAAAAAAAAATAATAATTTGTGTTTTTGGAGCTTCCCTTTCCCGGACATTTTATGAAAATTGATTATTTTGTCAAAAATTTAACAAAATTTGAATGTTTTCATCAAAGTTTCGGAACAATATTACCTTAATTTGACTAGCATATAATTATCTTTAGTTTTATTTACAAAATCTTTAACCCTCAGTGGCATAGCAACAAAAAATACACATGAAACGTAATATTCGATTTTCATTAAATTTGGCTATATGATAAAATGTATGAAACTAACCAATTTTACTTTTAAACATTATATATGCGGAGTCCGAAATGGCCCCAGGAAATAAATTAAATATATAGGCTGGTTCTTAAAAAATACGTCGAACTTTTGCCGGGGCAACCCTGTTTTAGATTAATAATCAAAAAAAAAAAGAATTTTTCAAAATTTTCGAAAGCTGACTTATATACCTTTCTAATGGCACCAATATCTTTGAAATCGGTTGAGCCATTCCGTAGTAATCGCTGCTTAAAAGTGCCTATTACCATCATTTTTCAAATATTTCGATACCTTGCCACGCCCACAATTTTTCGAAAATGCAATTTTTAAAAATGAGGTTGTGTTTGTATAGGTAAAATGTAGCTGAATGCAAAATTTAATCATTTTTTTTATAATTTTTTTATAGGTTTTGATATGAAATTCATCATATACAAATTTAATCAAAAGCTAAAAAAATCATTCTGTAAACTTTCTAGTGGGTCATTTTTGGTCAAAAGTGGTAAAATTAACCCTAAATGGATCAAATTGCATAAAATAATTATTATGTGGAATTTTTTTTTGCAATATATAGAAAAATCCTCAGATTCTGAAGACTTTTTCCTATAGAAAACCCTCCGATTCTGAGAACTTTTTCCTATAGGTAAAATCCTCGTATTCTGAGAACTTTTTCTTATAGAAAAAACCTCAGATTTTAGGGACTGTTTGCTATAAAAAAAACATTAGATTCTGATTACTTTTTGCTATAGAAAAATACTCTAATTCTGAAGACTTTTTCCTATAGAAAAGAAGCTTAGATTCAGAGGACTTTTCGTATAGAAAAAACCTCAAATTCTGAGGACTTTTTCGTTTAGAGAAACCTTTAGATTATGAGACCTTTTTGAATAGTGAAAACTCTCAGATTGTAAGGACTTTTTTATATAGAAAATATAACAAAATAATTCGTGAAATTATTTTGTATTTTTTATTATTTTTTATAAAAAAAATATAATTAAATAAAAATTTGTATTATTTGGGTAATATTTGCAATATAAAATATCTAAAACTAATGTAATATAGCTTATATTTTAATTTTTTAAAGTTAATTTTACAACGCTTACAGATGATTTTTAGAACATTAAAGTCAAATGGAAATTACCTATTTTTTATGGCAATATTGCCATAGAAAATAGTCAATGTTACCAATTTTAGGCAATGTTACCTATAGTTTTTTTTTGTGTGTTGTGCTTCTTTTAGATTATTTTTAATATTTGCTTATTGAGGCTTATTTTCTAAATATCAGATTATTTTTCACTATTTTCTTTAAAATTCAAGCATTTATTCCTTTTAAAATATGGCTTTTGCGCTGTTTTTTTAATTGAAAGTAGAACATTCAATGTTATACAGGCGCGAATCCAGGAAAATGTTTTGGGGAGGGAAGTTAGAGTACTTTTGATCAACTTTGTAAATATGTTTCACATTTTTGTATTGAAAAATTTTATTTTGGGGAGGAAATGTCCCATTTTCACAGCTCCTTGATATTACATGAGATAGAGTTGACAGTAAATTGGTTTATCAAAATATTTTTTAAAAAAGTTTAAACTTTAAAGCTTGAGGAAACCAATTTCTATATTGCAACTTTGTTTGACTGACACAGTTCCAAGAAACAAATTTAATTTGTAGCAACGATTTTAATAAAAAAAATTATGAAATTTAACAGTTTATTTTTTAATTTTAACGGCTTAATTTATGTTTATGGAGCTTTTTAAAGCGCTTAAAACACTGTTTTTAGAGATATTTTTTGGTTGTTCTACTCATGTGTTTAGCAGCGCTTCGGATGACTTAATTCGATTTGAGCTTAATTCACAAAAAGTTGAATTCAGAATTAAAAAATGCTTATATTTCATTCCGTTAATCCGTTCCCTAAGAATTCATTCACTAGCTTCATTCAAAAGCTTTAATTGGATTGAATGTATTCCTAACTAGAATGAATTCACTTATATGTTCATTTAACATTTTATTAATTGAATGAAAAAATTTTTTTTATTATTCATTTAATACAAAGAAATTTGACATAAACACGAGTTATTTTTTGTTGGAGACTAATTTTACGTAATTTGCTTTTGTATTTTAATTTTACGTAATTTTCTTTTTTGTGTTATTATGATGACAAATTTCTTTAATTATTTGACTAAATGAATGAAAGAAAATCTTGCTGCATTCACCCTTTTACTAAATGAATTAACATAATTTTGAATCATTCACGAGAGAATTCATTCATAGTATTTAAAGCTTTTAAGAATTAAGCATAGAATTTATTCCTTACGAATGGTTTTTTCTGAATGAAAATTGAGTAAAGTTGAATTAAAGAATTAAGCCTTTTCAACCTTTGGTGTTTAAGTATATCAAAATACAAGAGTGCAATTAATTTTGTCTTTTTTGATTATTGATTTTAAAACTGTGTAATTTCAGTTTAAACCGCATAAACCAAGACAAAATTAACAACGTAGCACTCGCTCATTAATTTCAAACGAAAAACCACAAGTTTTATCAATGTTTACCCACACATTAAAATTAATGTTCTACACATATACATAAGTTAGTCGTCACATAAAATACAAAAGGGCGTAACTAACAAAGTTTCCAAATCCAGTTTTATTTATAATTATGATTTATTTGGCTACACAAAATTTTGGAAATCTACGATAAAAAAATGGCGGTTTCAGAAATAAAGTTCGAATCTTATATGTTTTTTGTTTTCGAGCATTTTTTGGTTGCCCTGTAAAATATTACAGTAGGGTTAAGTGATTATATAATGCATCGAACTACATTTCTCCACAAAATTTTTTCGTTCTATCATTTAAACTATCAGTTTTATTAACGATATTTACAGCAAATTTCCAATTTTATTTTGGAAATTTTCTGTAAATTCAAAACTTTTATTGCAGTATGCTGTTTAAAATTATCTAATTTGTCTGAAATTTTCAGCAAAACTCGTTTTTTATCAAAGTTTCAAATATTGCGAAAGATACATCCCTAAATTTGACATATCGCCAAACATCTGCCAACCTAGTATTCATTTGTAAAAATAAAACCATAAAATAAATAATTGCATGTAAGTATGTGGTATATTCAGTATAAGAAATTCCTAGTTGAAAATACCAAAAAAATTACTTAAGAATTATAAAAAAGGTGTAAAATGAATATTACAAATTATATTATAACCCACTTTTATCCCACTGTGTTGGAAGATATACATCACATTGTCATTCCCTTTCTAACTTATCGAAAAAATTCTCCGACCCTAAACATCGATTATGCGATGTCCGTTTATCTGTTCAAACGCGAAATTCTCCGCCAATATTAAAGCGAATTTTCATGTTTTTAGTGAAATTGTTTAATTTGCCTTTTGTGAACTAAAAAAAGAAAGTTTTTTTATTTGATTTGCTACACTCAAAAAAAATAAGTTAGTAGAAAAGTTAGTAAAACATCTTGTAAATCAGGTATATTATTTTTCAGCAAATTTTTTGCTAAAATTATGTTTTAAACTAAAATTTTAGTTATACTTAGTCAGCACTTAACTGTTTTGAACTAATGTTTTACTAACATTTTACTAATGTTTTACTATTTTTTTTTGCTAAAAAATTGTGCTGATTAGCACATCACCAGTGTGAATGACAACCATATTAAAAGTTAAACGCATATTGAATTAGATGTCAAGATGTAGTAGTAACGATTAAAATTATACTAAAAAGTACAACTCTAGTAAGACACATAAAAAAATCAACCATATACGATTTTTGTATCTGTTTTTCATACATAAAACAAAATTGTGGATTGACACAACTTAAATTTTGCGTTTTCACCGGCTTATGATAGTAATTGTCTACTAATTAAATAAAAGACAAAATAAAATATTTAAAAAAGATCAAATGTGTATTTGTAGTCAAATTGAGTGGCCAAGATGATAACAAATATACAACAGGTAGACAGACTAAAGCGGAAGACAAAGACATACATACATCTTAGGTAAATTTTTATGTTACCTTCTTCTTATTGCAAAAAAACATTTTGTTATCTTTTCGTTTCGTTTCTATAATTCTCTGCGGCATTAGAATTCCTTTAAATAATAGCATCATTTAGACAATAATTGATGTAACTAGTTGAAGATAATTTTGTTTATGCTATATATAATTATTTCTATTGTTTCTACATATTACATTAATTCATGACGTCAATTTGGGAGAATGAACATTTTTATATTTTGTGACGTCTTGTAAATTATTTTAAAAAGAATCACAAAAATATATTTTATGATTTTCAGCAAAATAAATTAACTAAAGTAAAAATTTTCTAATTTTCTAAAATTTTTATTGAGTTTTTTTCAGTCTACTAATATTCAGCAAAAATTTTACTAATCCACTAAGTTTTAGCAAAACTTTTGCTGAATCTACTAATTTTGTTGCTAAAAATCAGCTCGCTGATTTTCAGCAAAAGATTTTACTGACATTAGCATTTTTTTTGCAAGCGCCATCCTGACTAAAATTTTGCTGACTCAGCAAATTTTTTTGCTGACTTTACTAACTTTTTTATTTGAGTGTACGAAATTTAATTTTCTCGAGTTTTTTGAATTAGTTTCGAAAAAACAGCTTTTTGTCTTTTCAATAAATGAAGAATTTACAATATTCGGCACAGTTGACTTTAATGTTTCCACATGTTATTTTTTTTCAGCAGAGATAATCACATAAAATTCTTATTAATATACCTTGAATAGAACTGGTTATATTAGTTTTTAAATAACGTATTTAGCTATGCAATTATTTTTTTTAACATTTGTTTATATAAAACTTTTATCAACTTTAGCAAAATTAAAGATAAACTATATATTGTTAAGGTAAACTAATAGCATCTCCCTGACCTTTAAAGAATTAATTCCTGCAGAGATAATTTTAAAGAAGATTTTAAAAAAATATTTATGATCAAAAATTGTGTTTTAATTTTTGTATTAAAAATACAAAACTTGTTTTTTTGGGACTTTCTATATTTTAGAATATTGTTCTACCGCAAGTCCAAAAATCTAATATGATATTGTCATATCAGATGTTATTTGTTGCTTTTCAAAAAGTTTGATCATCTTCTGATAGACAATACAATTGTTTCATTGGCATCACCCAAATCTTCGGTTGTCCGCAAAAGATAACGATAATTGGCATAACTGAAACCGAGACATTGCTTACAACAGACAATATCATATTAGATTTTGGACTTGAGGCAGAATAATATTCTAACTAAAGATATGAAAATATTTATGATTCGTCAACTATGTTTCTAAATTTTGAGTCGCGAATTAAAACTGTTTGGTTTTAATCCGCAAAAATATGTCATGTTTTTAATTCGTTAAAAGAACTTGATTTTAATTGAAAAACATTAAGTGCTGTGTTCACAAATGCTTAATATACACTAGGGTATTCAATCGGTTAACCGTTACTCGATTAATCGATGAATTTTAATCAAACAATTCTTCGAGTTACTAAAATTGTCCAATTTCAAGTAACAAATAACTCAAACAATCTTGGTCGTTTAATCAAATTACTCGAGTAAATCAAAATATGTTTAATTTCAGATTGTATTTTATAAAAAAATTTAAATATTTTTTTATTTTTTAAAAATTATTTTTTAAATAAAATATAAAGTTTCAATTTATATATTATATTTTTTTAGTAGGGGTATAACTTTTTTACATGTTACCACGATGCCGGCAATACTGCACTGATAAAACAAATTTATTTGTTTGTGTTCATTTTGGAGAAAAAATGTTGCGCACTTAGACCAATGCCTAATATATAACACTTTTGGCAATTTCTGAAGATATTTTTAAAATATAAATGAGCAATAAATAACAGGTATTATATACTCAAATAAAAGGATAGTTTTGATAGACATCGAAAGTATAAAATAAATTAAGACAAAAAGGTCCGATTTATTGAAATTGATTTACTGGAGCTGATTTATAAAAATAAAAAAATCAGCCAATCGAAACATTAGATCGTGTTGAGGTGATTAATTCATCATCTTTAGCTCGGATTGGGAAGTACACTTTTTTTATTCGAATCTGTATTCAACTGAAACACATAAATTAAGAACTATCTATCTTACCTAAAAATGTTGAAACGGATTTTAACAACCGTTCATATATTCAAGTAATATAACATTTTCTGTTTATTTTTTCAAGATATATATTGCTGTTCCATTTTATTTTTTATATGTGTAAAAAAATGCTAAAATTTATATCCCAAGTTTTCTTAAAGTCAAACATTATAAAAACGAAAAAAAACTTTAAGAAGTTAAACACTACAACTAAATACTCTTTAAGATCTTTTCAATTTTAACTGTTTACTGCAAAATTACTGTTTCGGTAGTTGTTTATTAAAATACTAAAATAACTACTTAAAACAACTGTAACAGTATTTTTGGTTAGTTATTTTTGGAAATGACTGTCAAAATTAGTCGTTTTTAATTTTCTCATAGAAAAATAACTACAACAGCAGTTAAAACAACTACTACTGTTTACTACCCGAATGAGAGTAATGTTAACATGAGTGAAATGTTAACAGACGTTTATTTTAAATTTTGATAAAAAAAAACATTTAGGAACTGCTGATATTGTATTTATTTTGTATGAAAAAAACAAATTTTTAAAGTTATTCGAGTTACTCGAGTAATTTCAAAAATGTACTCGATTGAGTAAGAGCAAACTTTTATAATCGAGTTACTCGTTTACTCGCACAAAGGCAAACCCGAGTAATTTGAAAATAATTTAAAATACGTTACAAAATATATAAAAATGTTAATTATCCCACATTGACGACATGAATTAATTTAATATCTGAAAATATATAGAAAAAAATATTAATAAAAAAAAACATAAAAAAATTTTCTTTCAACTACTTACATCAATGGTTGTCTAAATGATGCTATCTTTTAAAGGACGCAACTGCCGAAGATAATTATAGAAACGAAACGAAAAAATAATCAAAAACAAACGAAACGAAAAAAACAACCCTTTTTTTGCAATAAGAAAAGGAACCATAAAAATCTACCTAAGATGTGTGTCTTTGTCTTTCGCTTTACTCTGTCTACATGTCTGTATATGTTTGTTTGCAATTTGATAACACTAGATTAATTATCTACAAACATTTAGTTTAGAAATACATATTAAAATATTTAAATATTTTATTTTGTCTTTTATTTAATTAATAGACAATTATTTTCACAAGCCGGTGACAACGCAAAATTTAAGTTGTTTTAATCCTGAATTTTGTTTTATATATGAAAAACAGATACAAAAATCTTCCATGGTTGATCTTTTTATATGTTTTATTAGAGTTGTACTTTTTAGTATCATTTTCCTCTTCTCTATCACATCTTGATATGTCGCGACATCTGCTTCATTCTGCGCATATCTTTCAATCTGGTTGTTGTCCACACTATTAATGTGCTTATCAGCACAATTTTTTTTAGCAAAATTAATTAGTAAAACATTAGTATAATATTAGTAAAACATTAGTATAAAACAGTTAAGTGCTGAATAAGTATAACAAAAATTTTTACTGAAAACACGATTTTAGCAAAAAATTTGCTAAAAAATAGTATACCTGATTTACAACACGTTTTACTAACTTTTCTACTAACTTATTTTTTGAGTGTAGTTAATTTACCAATGAAATATATTTTCTAAATTTTCTGTCTGTTATTCGATAAACAATATTAGTTGAAATATTCAGTTAATATTTTCTATTTAAAGAAAAGTTGTTATATTACATTGAGTATTAAAATAAATGAAAATATTCTATTGTTTTTACCGATTTTGCCAACTTATTTTTTAACAGTTGAAAATAAACAAAAAAATACAATTGTTTTAACCGAAACGATAGTAGTCTTTTTTTTTACTGATTTTCAATTAATTTAATGTGTATATTCAGTAGTCTTTACGGAAAAAATATTGTGAGTGTAGATAAAAGAGGTTTATTAAAAAAATTTTTATTTAAAATTTATTATTTAAATAAAATTCTTTAAAATTCTTTTTGAATACAGGCTTGATTTATTTGGAGTAAATTTTTCTTTATTTTAATTACGTACATTTTATTTTGTATTTAAAATTTAGATTTTCCAATATAGTGTCAAAAAATATAATTTTGCTCCGATATCTCCCCTATGGGGAATGAGGAGCCAATTGACCTAAAAGTGACTGGTTTAAAGAAGGACTTATCACAGGGCTGGTATAACTTAATACTGAATTGGGTTAAGCCGTGTCAATTGTCCTAAAATTACCAATCCTGTGACTGGTAAAGGGAGGACATACCACTTAACCAGAATGCTTATTAAGAAGAAAAATCCAGTTGGCCAGAATTTTACCCATTGGAAGCTGTTTAGTTTTCGTTTATTTTATACGACATGGGCCTTTTGCAGTCTTGTGGTATGCTCATCTTTGGTTAGTCCAGTGTCATGCCACTATGTGGTTTAAAGCAGGACAAATGACCCCCTCCTAAGACAAGCCAATGTTAAAGTTGCCAGTTGTTTACATAGGGTAGGGTTTAGCAGAAGACCGGTCTCTGGGCACGAAGGGACCGATCCTGTGGCACACGCAGAGCCGGTCCCATTCCCCATATGGTCGAGAGATACAAATTTTTTAATTTAATTCATTTTTAGAAACTGAATAATTATTGATGATTATAATAACATTTTAAAGGTCTGGCATCTATAAGGTGGCGCAAAAGTAATCCTCCTATCAGAAAATGCTATACATAATAAATACATAATAAAAAAAAAAACATCGGAAGGTTATTTTTGCGCCACCTTATACAATTCCATGGAAAAAATAGAGCAAATTAATTTAACTCATTCTAATGACAATTTCAACAAGTCTTTTCAATTAACGGTGACATTTATTTACACCTGATGTCAGTATGTATTTATTTGTGTTAGTGGCTATTATCAACATGAATATTTTACACGGTTGGCAGGCAATACCGCTAAAATATCGTTATCGATTCAAAACCCTTTCCACTGACTATCGTTATCCCTACAATACCATTGCCGATATAAATAAAAACCGTTATCGGTATAATACCGATACCAACATAACTGAAATACCGCTATCCTTAAAATACCTTTACCGAAATAACTAAAATACCGTTGCCGGTAAAAGATTGTTACCGAAATAAATGAAATACCGTTACCGAAATAATCTAAAATATCGTTTTATGTAAAACGTTAACTTTAACTACACGTAGGGTTAAGGGTAAGAGAATTCCCATGAAAATTTTTCAAAATTCCCGGAAAAACGGGAAAAATTTTATTAATTAATTAATGCAGAACTATTTTATTTTGCAGCATTTTTATTTTTATTTGGCTAGGATTTATTCATTTTCAAAGGCAAGAAATGCGGATTATTTGACTTAGCAAATTTTACCTTCTAACCGGCAAGACCGCATTCCGGCAGGATATTTTTTAATTGGCCATAAATGCACAATGTGAGTGTTTTATAATAAGAAGTTAAGCCTTTTCAATAGAAACCCAGGTTTACAAAATATGATGTGAACTATTTTTTTGAAAGCGAGAAAGTGTTAAAGTTCAAATTTCGGAAAATTTAAAAAAATAAATATTTTGAAATGAACATAATTATCAAAAATCATAAAACATAAATATTTATTTTGACTAGAAACCGTTGGTATTATTAAACGCAAAGTGGGATTGAAGCTTAAGTATTTAAAAAAGCTCTTATTTTGGTCTAAGAACAGGATAACTCTAAAGGACATCTCCTTAACTTAAAAACGTATTTACGGATTTTCATGAAAAATTATATTTGCTACTTGTACCAAAGCTTTTAAGTTTGAACAATATATATTTAAGTTAAGGTGCTTTTTCGCAAAATTTCGCATTTTCCAAAAAACTAAATTCGCCTTTCTTCTAAAGTAAAAAATACAAAATGTGTTATTTTAGGATTGTAGTTACATCTTAGTAAGAATACTTCTCTTTAAAGAATATTTTATACCTAAAAATATTTATTTTGAGATTCACTCCAAACTTTTTTTTTTTGGCCTATATAGCTTAAAGTAATCAACGAAAAAAAATTGATAGAAGAACATATTGTTTAGTTTTTGTGCCGAACACGTTTTACAAATTTCTTTGAAAAAAGCTTAGGCCGGTTTGAAGTTTAACACGTGCCTGTCCTGAAGAAGTTTTAAATCCCATAAAAGACGCACTGAGTCGATGAGATTATAAATTCTTAGTCAATTAAAGCAAACTAAACCAAATGTTAGCATTAATAAATTATTTAAAAACTCCCGATAACTTTAATGCCATTTCTAAAACATACAAAAGCTCTTAACAATTGTATGCTGAACCAATTTCTAAACGCCTGTTTGATCAATCCATTTCTGAAATGTCCAGCAGTTACAATGAAATATCGGAAACCCCAGTCGATGAATCTTTCAAAATTAAACTAAAAAATGCTATAGACAATGCAAAGGCCAATCAAAAAAGCAAATATCAAATCTAGCGAATTTATTAAAGGGAGAAATTGCTTTATATGAAGCAAGCTATATGCGGATTCAAAATTTAGATAATTTATATAATGCTCTAAATGCAATTAAGCCAACATTTGAAGATAGTGAACGGATTTTCTCCGTGCTAGGAACATTTCGAAATCGGATGTCAAGCGAATAACTAAATGTTTTAGTAGACTTAAAAAAGTACTTTTTTTTTAACGAATTTTAAGTAAAATCTTCCTTTTAACAAAAAAATTAAACATTCGTAAGGATCAATATACTGGTTTTAAATAAAAAAGAATCAGTTTCCCAGGATTCCTACGATTCCTAGGAAATCTATAATTTTTCCCGGGAATCCCAAGCAAAAAGCTTCAATAAGTTCGCCAACTCCCCATCTACTCTGGGGGGGGGGGGGGGTCTGCTCCTCTATATACGGCTATAAAATATTCGATTGCAGAGTTTAAACGAGACCGTACGAACAGCCAAGACAAACACCGTCGTGTCGACCAATTGAGGTGTCCACGCCAGAAGCGGTTAAGAAAATTCATAAATTGGTATTGGATGATATTCGGCTGAAGGCTGAAATGATAGGCATTTCAAAAACTGCTATACATCGCATATTGACCGAAAATTTGGAGATGAGAAAGCTGTGCCGAAGATGGGTGCCGCGTTTGCTCAAAATAGACGAAAAACAGCGTTGTGAAGATGTTGCAATAAGTATTTGGCGAGGTTTCACCGCAATAAAACCGAGTTTTTGTGTCGATTCGTAGTAACCATGGATGAGACATGTGCCGACCACTTCACACCTGAGACAAATTAACATTCAAAAACAGGAATGGAAGGGACATGAATGTGATAATTGTGTCCAAGAAGGCGAAGACGTTTCTATCTGCAGGCAAGTTTATGGCGTCTGTGTTTTGGGATGCTCGTGGGATTTTTTTTTATGGATTATCTTAAAAAAGGAAAAACAATCAACAGCGAGTATTATGTTAACTATTGTATCGTTTAAGTGATGAAATTAAGAAAAAAGGCCGCATTTGTCGAAAAAAGTGTTGTTTCATCAATACAATGCACCAGTAATCACATCCACTATTGTGATGGCCAAAATCATTAAATTAAAGATTGCATTGATTTATCACGCACCTTATTCGCAAGATTTAGCTCACTCGGATTATTTTCTATTTCCAAACTTAAAAAAGCATCTCGCTGGTAAACGGGTTGCCAACAATGAGAGGTGGAGTCTGCGATTGATGGATAATTTAAGGAGCTAGCCATTTCTTACTACTGTATAAACACGGTATCGAAGCTATTGAATATCGCTGGGAAAAGTGCATCAAGCTAAAAGCACATTATGAGGAAAAAGGAAAATTATTCCCAAATTTGTTGTGTTTTCTTTGTTAGGTCGGCGAATTTAGGGACCGCGCTCGTAGATGTAAAAATAACTAATACAAGAAAAAACAAAAAAATTAAACACTGCTTATTTTTAAAAAATTGTTGACTATGTTCAAGAGTTGTTTTTAAAGGATTCATCAATTTTAAACATTAACTTTAATTTTGATTACTAAAAAATTTTAGAATTTGTTTGAAAAATGTACAAAAACATGAGACTTTACGAATTTTATGCTCGTACTCTATATACTTAAAATAAAATGAAAAAGAAAATTATTCAAGTTCGAGGCCATACTCTACACTGATAGAAATTTGTGCGTAGTATTAATGAATTCCTTCATTAATCCAATGAATTTTTTCATAAAAAAGTCCCCAAAGAAACATTTCATTGAGTCAATGAAAGGTTGTTTCATAAAATCAATTTTAATGAATGGTTTCATTGACCCAATGAAAATTTCATAAAGTAAACATCACAGACTGTTCTGCAAAAGCGATGGCAGATTTTTATTGAACTCAGCCGGATTCATCAAATTTTCGTTACTTGGAATAGGATGACATGTAAAAAAGAAATCCAACAAGAGAGGTTTTCCCGGGCCACCCACGAATGTAGCACAGTGGGGAAAATTCTATTGTTTCTCAACAAATTTGCTAAAGCTCATAATTTTGACGAATTCGAAAAATATAAAATTTGAAAAGTAGCTGATTAGATTTCAGATCGAAATTTTGAAAACAAAAATGTTTTATCCATAAAAAATAAATATTTTAATTATTGTACTATTTTTAAATTATGTATATTAAGAACTTTAATGATTGAAAAAATCGTTTAAATATAATTAACAGGCATTAAAATATTAAAAGCTGAACTAAAAAAAACAATTTTAATGTATTTCTGTTTTTATTGTTTTATTTTTACAAAATTGTTCAATCTTTCTTTACATTTTTTATAATTTGTGTTAAAAGATTACATATTTTCTTATATGTCGGTACAAAATATGTATTTTTTTTTCTGGCTTGGAATTCGTAGAACGTCGTACGACCATATAAGATAAAAATGTTAAATATAGTTAACATTGTTGTTAAAAACATAAATGTATTATCGTTTAGCATAACGTTTTTGTGTAACATCGTCAAAACAATAACAATTTAGGTCTCGGTTTGAACAAAAACTATATCGTTTTTTCTTAGAGAATATGTTCCCTGGAATTAAGTGACCAACTATTCAAATTCGTCAAAAAGTGTTAGCTCTAGGCAAACTTATTAAAAAAATTTATTTATATCAAAGTTTGGTTAATTCTGTTTAAAAGAAATTTTTGAGTTTTTTTTTATTTCAAAATGGTAGTACAAAAAAATTTTTTTTTCTTATTACAAGTCAAAATTTTTATTGAAAAAATTTGAAAATTTTTAATTGATTTTATGATTTTTTTTTTATGAAATTATGAAAAAATCATAAAAAATGTTAATGAAAAAAATACCAATATTAATGGTTTTTCATTCAGGTAATGAAATTTTCATTAAACCAATGAATCGATTTGAATGAAATCGTTTCATTAATACTATGAAGGAAAATTCTATCAGTGTATATTTCTTATTAGGATATTGTACTAACAAACAATCTATAGAGTTTTTTTGTTTTCAAATTTATTATTTGACCCTTTCAGGAATGTGTTGATAGATCTATTTCGGGAATTTTCTAGGTTCCCATGATCAGAACACGTTTTGAAAGAAGTAGTCATATATGTACTTACTAGAGTAGAAAAAAATGAGTCTAACTAAAGATTTTGGGATCATTACTTCAAATTGAAAATTATGATAAAAATATGTACTTATGGGTAACGCATTGTTTCTTGTATTTGAATAATGGGAAAACTAACTAGGTATTAGCAAGTCCACATTATTTATGTTAAAGTAATGCAGAGAGTAAACTGGTGCCAATACTGGTAGTGAGAAAATTAATGGTATGCCATTACCGTTTCTACACTCCGAATGTTTTAATGGATTTGATTGATTTGAACATAAAATTTAATTAGCTCTAACAAAGCTCGGATTCGATTTTTATAAATGCGGCAGTACAAGTGGAAGTGATTTAGAACCAAATCTTAAAAAAAATATCTGAATTAAATTAAAGAGCTTTTAAACTTATTTGATTATCGTTCAGTCTTTATTCAAAATCCATTTCTCTGATTTACTTTTTCAACAAAAGAGGAGCAGCAAAAGGCGTGGCAATTGGAGCGGCAAAAGCTGGAGCAGCAGCATATGTGGTGTACGCAGCTGGGAAGGCAGCAGAATGGGCTACTGTATGGGCATTATAGCTGGAAGCATATGGAGCAACATATGCAGAATGACCAACAACAGCGGCAGCTGGAGCAGCATATGCCAAAGGAGCACTATATGCCAAGGGGGAACTGTATGCTAAAGGAGCACCAGCAGTATAGGCCAAAGGAGAGGTATGTGCCAATGGAGCTACCACACCGGGTTTAGCAGCAACAACAGCTAAAACAGCGAAAAAGCAAACAGCGATCTAAATAAATATCCAGAAAATTATTGTTATTAAATCTTTTTAAATATGGACATTTTCTGTATTAAAAACTTACGATTTTGAACATTTTGTTATGTTTATGATTTAGTTACAAACTGAATTGAATACTATTTGTGAAAAGTATAACGGTTTAAATACTATTTTGTGTAGTTTTTTTATTTAATAGATCACACTCTGATTTGGATTTAAAATTATAAATTCCAAACATGTATATTTTTACGCCCGCATTCATAAACAATCTTAATTATGATTTCAAAAACAATTTAGTTAAAACACATATTAAGCTTTAAAACTCTATTCATAAACCAATATTAGCTTTGAATACCTATTTTAAACCTTTTGTAAAAGTTAATATTTGTTTATGTGTTTTAACTAAAATGTATGTGAAATGCTGTTTAATATTTTTATGAATACGGGGGTTAGTGTTTGTACGTTATGTAATGCATGACTTTTGAACATAAAATATTTTAGAACTACCCTCCCATGTGAAAGTTGATTCGTATATGAACATATATGATCATATATGGGCTTGTATATGATCATATATGGGAATAGCTGGCCATATATGTCCATATATAGTTCAATATATGACCATATATGGTCTCATATATGACCATATATGTTCGGATCCGAAATTTGAGGGTATATGGTCATTAGTGTGCGCCTTGCTTATATGGGGCAAAATTTTTTGCGAGATTTGGATCGTAACTCCCCCTAGAAATGTTCTCTTTAGTGAAAAAATATAGTATGCGAAAATTTAGTGCGATCTGATAACGGGAAGGCGTGACACATCCGCCCTAAAGTTGCTAAAATACGAAAAATTTGTACAAAATTTACACTAATGCTTATTTTTTTTATGCCTTTGCAACAATCTTATATTTTTTTAAGTGGATCATAACGTACTATTTGGTGATAAATCTGAATCTGTCATCAAAATTATCATAACACATCAACTTTTTAAGTTATTCTATTTTTTTTGGAAATTATGTATGTTTTTTTAACTTGGGAAAAGAAAGCAAATCTGAAAAATATAACCATTCTGCTTAAGGAAAATATTTGAAATAAGCCAATATTTCTTCATTTACTAATTCAACATACAAATTTATACAACAGTGAAACTTCCCAATGCAGACACCCCTAAAAATTTTATGGGAAACTAATAAAGTTTCACAAAAAACTATTTTCTAAAAAAAATCACCTTATACTTATTATATTTTTTATATAAATCTTATTTAAATAAAACTTTCATAATTATTTGCATTTTTGTACTTTATTTTATTTTAGATTTATGTATTAATTTAATAAAGTTGATTTGGTTGAATCAGGATATTTTTTTCTATAATCTGCAACAATTTGCATTATTAGTTGCTTCTCTTCTTCGTCTCGTGACAAGACTTGATTAAAGTCTTCCATCAGTTTGACTGCCCGTTCTACAGTGTCATTAACCACTTTCAGTTTACTTACTATGCACAAACCAATATTGTAACAGGTGTCATTCTTCCATTCTTCTGGTTCTTTCTTTAGAAAATCCGTTGGAATAGAAAATCTTTTGAAAAAATTTAAAGCTTTTTGCGAGATAAAATCTTCAATATTTTTATCGATGCACTGGTTTATGTGATGAGAAAGAATTGTAAATTTTTTGCTGTCACTTTCATTAGGTTGATTTAAAGCCGCTACCATAAGTTTTTTTGTTGTATGAGAAATTTGATCATCGAAAAAAGCGAGAGCTGCAGATTCTGGTGATAAATACCATAAATGATTGCAGAATTTCCGTTGTAGTTTTAATCAAAGAGTTTAAATCCTATAAGAGAAACCATCTTGACAGTGAAGGGAAATGTCTTACTACTCGTTACTCTTTTTCAATGCATTTTAAATGTAAACTAACGAGTGGCAAGACACTTTTAGTTGGCAACCCAAGCCGCTTTAGCGACTTTGATTTATCTTGACATAAAGGTCTTTGTTTTAATCAGTGTTGCCAGAAATTTTCTCTTGAAATATGCTAAATCACCCGAAAATATATGCTAGATCGTGAGAAAAAAATAAAATATGCTAAAAAACCGCCAACGAAAAACTTCAAATATTTTTCCAATATTTATTATGCTAAAAATCTGCTAAATTACTGCACAATTAAATATGCTAAAATCTGCTGCGTAAAAAATATATAAATTTTTACCGTAAATCCGGCATTTTTTGGTATATTTTCTTGTTTAATAATCGTTTTTGGCAGTTATTTTGCAAGTACGCTATTAATAACTTAAAAAAGTAGTAAAATTATTACTCAAAAATACAATGAAAACTCAATCTTTTTTGAAAAAAAATATGCAAAAAAAATCTGCTTTTAACAAACGAAATATGCTAAAAAGCATTAAGCATATTTTTTAGAAAAAAATATGTAATTTTCAAGCTCAATCTGCTAAATCTAGCAGAAAATATGCTAACATGGAAACACTGGTTTTAATTGTAACTTTTTCAAAAAATTTGTTCACGTATTGAGCTCGCAGACTTTGACAATTTATTGTCCATAAATAATGGCTTGTGTTGTTAAAAAAAATGATTTAAGTTGTTACTTTTTCAAACGTAGTTTTATTGCTATTAAATGTCATCAAAATTGCATTTCTGCATGAAAAAAATAGCATAATAAAAAAAGCTGATGTGTTATGATAATTTAATTAACATAATCGGATTCAGAACACTAGATCTACCTTAAAATAGTTCAGTTTGTTGCAAAGGATTACCATAGGATTACATTTGTGCAAAATTTATAAGAATTTGTTGGAGTTTAAACATTTTAGGGCGGATGTGCCACGCCTTCCCGTTATCCGATCGGACCTATTTTTTGCACACTGTATTTTTTCACTAAGGAGAACATTTTTTGGGGGAGTTACGGTACAATTTCGCAAGTTGAAAAATAAGGTGCACCCTAATGGTCATATATGATCATATATGAGCATATATGGATCATATATGTGCATATATGAACATATATTATCATATACGACCATATACCCTCAAATTTCGGATCCGAACATATATGGAAATATATGAGATAATATATGGTCATATATCGAACCATATATGAACATATATGACAAGCTATAACCATATACGATCATATACAATCCCATATATTATCATATATGTTCATATACGATCCCTTTTTCACCTGGGCCTGGTAAAAATCGACATATATGGATACATATATGAACACACATGCTTCATACATTTCCACATGCATTCATACAAGAATTATATGTGTTCATAAACCATTATAATATGTTGATATAAGGAATCATATATGCTCATATGTCTACATTAACGAAAATTGAGGTAATATTTATATATATGCTCACATATGAACTCTTATGAACATATATGAATACAATATGGTGGTATATGGACCTTGAACCATTTCATATATGAGCATGAATTATTAAAATATTAATGTGTAATGAAAATGAAAATTATTCAAGTTCGAGGCCATTCTCTATATTTCTAACAAATAATCTAACTGTCCTAACAAATAATCTATATAGTTTTTGTTTTCAAATTTATTAATTGACCTCTTTCAGGAATGTGCTGATAGATCTATTTCGGGAATTTTCTAGGTTCCCATCATCACTACACGTTTTGAAAGATCCCATCCCAATCCCATGCAAACATCAAGCATTCGTATAACCCTTTACATTTTGTTTTTTTTTTTTTTTTAAAACTAGAGTAAATATAAAAAGGAGAATAAAAACAAAAACCTGTATTGTATATCTACCAAAGGTAGAACTTGCACATGACGAACAAGTTTTCAATTTATTTTTGATCATATGGTGGTTTTTAACATCGAGCTCATATATTTGTTCTCAATTAGTGGGAATACTCGGTTATATGAATGTTTGATGTTTTGCATGGGATTGTCACTTCTTTCAAAACGTGTTCTGATGATGGGAATCTAGAAAATTCTCGAAATACATCTATCAACACATTCCTGAAAGTGGCTAATTAATAAATTTGAAAACAAAAACTCTATAGATTATTTGGTAGGACAATGTCCTAATAAAGAAATATAGAGTATGGCCTCGAACTTGAATAATTTTCATTTTCATTGCACAATTAAAGGTCGAAAAAACATAAATTTTATTTTTTATAATATATTTTATTTAATTTTTAAAATAAAATGTTCAATTTAAGGCAAAGGCATTAATAAAAAATCATACTTATTTAATTCTATCCAATTATTTTAAAACTTTCTTTTACTTAACATGGGCAATTTTTTCGTGACAATTTAACTTTCATACACATTTTTTAAAAAATTACCATTTAAATTCAAGGTCATGGTTAATATATTCCACAAAATACTTTAAGTAGCAGGTATAATACGAGTACTTCTTTAAGGCAGTTTTGCGAATATAAAACTACTTAAAATACGTAAAATAATTCGTGAACGTGTTAAGCATATGTAAAATAATTTTTAGATTTTAAAATTGTCTATATAAAAACTTTAGTATCAAATGCAATTTAAAACATTTTAATGAAAAACATTAAATTAAAAACATATTCACCTATTAAATTCGGTTGGTGCAACCGATTTGGGGGTTGTGACAACCGAATTCGGTTGTGACAACTTAATTCTGTTCGGATAACCGAATTTACGAGGATGCAGCAACCAAACCAATTCGATAGGATGAAATTTTAAAATTTTTTTTAAAGTGCACAGTGGGGTGTTTTAGAAATATTTTGCAAAAAATTCAGTTATTTCTTACTGGCTGATCGGATTGCCATAAAACTTCAGACAGTCGTAATCAATGTAATTTAAAGCTTACAATTCAAAGAAAGGCCCACTAGACATCTGGGGTATTGAAAAATGTTGAGAGCTTGCCAATTTTATATTTATCAAACGATTTTAAAAAATGAAACATTTCTGTAATGTGCTTGTAATTTTCAACAATAATACGCTTACTCTTCAAATCAAGTCCGATTGTTTTTTTTTTTTTTTTTTTTTAAAGAGAAGCAACTCTCAGGAAATTCTTCCTATTAATTAATGTATTGCTTTCTTTGGAAAGGGGATAGTGGAGAGCTGAAAGGTGGTGAAAGATGAAGGGCTTCAAATATTGCAACACTGTAATTGCGAGAGATGATAAGTCTTAGAACAGTTGTTGGTCGCCACCTGATGTAGAGTTGGCGAATTTATTGAAGCTTTTTGTTTCATAGCCCTGATTCATTATTTTACTTCTGTGGGGTTAAGTGCTATGGGAACACCGAAGGTGTGCGCAGCGATACATATAAGTGATAGAAAGCTCATACATATTATTTTTTTTTCTAAATTGATGTTGTCGTCACCGAGAATTGAACCCGGGACCATCTGTGTAACAGTCCAACGCACTAACCATTACACCACAACGTTTATTCAGGAACACATATAGTGTTTATATTTTTCTGAAAGACTACTACATATAGTTGCGTTTTATGAAAACTGTATTCCCCAGTTGGTTATTGTTAACCCCCCAGACGACTCCGAATTCGACCATTTGTTTAAGCACATTTAAACTTTAACCAATTTTTTCTCTGAGTGCACCACCGGAATTGGAAAATGAAAAACCTTTGCATATTCTCCAATTTAGGTAAGTATTATAGCATTGTCCTTTTTTAACATTGCTTCAAATGTGGACAAGATAGCCGTATATTTAAAAAATTCTGTTTTAGGAAATTTTTTTTACAGTTTTTTGGGAATTGTGGGACGATAGCAATGTACAGCGCACAGTGGCTGGAAATTTGATTTCACTGGCCAAAAGTCCAATTTTCTTTTGTCACCGATTTTTTAAATTTTAACGTCATTTTGTAGCTAGTATATACAAAATAAGGTAGCCAAAAAATTAAGTCCAACTATTGCTGATTGTGGGCGTGGCATACTGTCAAACTTAACTGTTTTTTTAATTTCAGAAAAAGGTGATTTTTTTGTTTTTTTTTTTATAAAAAATAAATGGTTACTACTAGCAAGTTATCATCGATAATGACCGGCGGTCTTTTTTATAAGGTTGGTAGGATTGTAGTCTTTAGTTGTTGTAAGTGGTCACAGCACTACCGTTTATTATTAGGCTGTTCTGAAATATTTATTAAACTACTAAATTTTTGTCAAATTTCAATTTCAATGGAATAGAACTTCTAATGGAAATAAGTTGGCAAGAAACGTGTACCACCTGGAAAAAGGTAAAAGTGTCCTCTTTAACCCTATATATACTTTTGCACCCGCCACGACCCGCCGGTAGAACACTTTTTTCATTTTAATAAAATATCTCAAAAAAAAAATTGTAAGTAAACAATGGTGTGTTAAATTGGTGCTTTATGTATTTTATAGCATCAAATAGTCATTATTTATTATATTACCAGTAATAATATCTGCTTACAAAACAAACCACCCTTTTTATATATTTGTAAGTAAGAATGAAAATACACAGGTAATTCATTTCTAACCTGGGTTTTTTTATTAATCCTTTTTATATAATTTTTTTTACCTATCAATGCACTAAAGAATGTAATAAAGGTTTGTGCAATACCAAGGCGGAATTTCTACGTTGGGGGGTTTTTTTTTTTGCCATTTTCTTACCTTTTTATTTTACCTAGAAACATAGTATGATGGCTTATGAAAAAGCATATAAGAAAGTGAAATTTGACCACAAACTCAATTGGTATAAAATATTTCTGCAATAACAGTAGAAAATAAAAATATTCAGAAAAACATGGAGAGCTTAAGTTATAAAGAACTGCCCGAAGAGTATTTTAGAAACAAAAACCAGGAAGATGTTCTTAGTTACGTTAAAATAAAATTAAACTTAAATTCGTGTAGCACCGAAATACAAGGGCAATTATCTAATTTCGTCGAAGCACTAAAAAAACGCTACAAATAGGTTAGCTACAGTAAACAAAAATTCTATATAAAAAGTGCAAACTGGTTAGATGGCCAACTTACTGTCGCTTCAGAAAAAACAAAGCAAGATAAGGCTGGAAGACCACACAAATCAGTGGACAACTGCAGCGATAGATCTAAGAGGCGGAAACTTAAAAATATTACCAACAAGGAGTTAAGAAGTTCAAAAAAGAAACATGTTCAAGATGAATATCGCAAATTTGGATTGATTACACAAGGCAACAATTTTGAAAAAATTTTAGGGGCTTTGAAAACCACTATACAATTTTGATGTATTGTGGTCCCAGTAGTACAAATATGGTTCAATTTTGAAATTCTATGGAGAGGTTTTTTTTTAAAAAATTTTTAAGTAAAATTATAAATTTTTTTAGACGTTTCTCCACATAATTAATGATAACTAAAAAAAAATTAGTCCGATATTATTCAAATAAATTTAGAAAAACTGAAATTTACATAGCCTTTAATCCGTTAATATATTGCGTTTCAATCGGCTCAGTAGTTTCGGAGTTATAATAAAAAATTGAGGGAAAAAATATTTTTTTACGTGAAAATAGCAAATTTTTTTGTTTTAAAAAAATCATAAAAATCGAAAACGGCAAAAATCGTTCAGATTTATTGCTTTATCGCAAAGCCACATGTAATAGGAACAAAATGAGATATCGATCATAAAAATCGATTGATTTTTTTCGAATTTATTCACAATTAAGTGAATTCGCTCATTTTCACCAAATTTTAGTTTTTTGTCTGATATACATAAAATTGAGTAGTTAATGTTCTTCTTTCGATTGATTGAATTTTGAAAACATTTTCCCCATGCTATGTACAAATTTTCACATCAAAAATGCATTACATAGTAACATTCGTGTATTTTTTGGCAAAACCCTACCTAGAATATACTGATTCTATTCTTCGGAAAGACATTTGTGTTGGATGAGCTTAAATGTAAATAAATAAATAAATTAAATAGTAGAAAATTTATATTTTATTATTCACATTTATTATAATAAATAAAACAAGAAATTTCTTTTAGTCGATTTTCTACTATTGTTGAATAACGAAGTGTTACTCTGAATACTCCAGCAAAAATCAGCCATCATGTGTGCATCCCAGCGACCCTGGTATCGTTCCTCCATTGTCCGGATATCTTGGTGGAATCGTTCGCCCTGTTCTTCACTCAAGTCTCCTAGATTTTCAGGAAAACGATCTAAGTGACTGTGCAGGTAGTGTACTTTGATGCTCATGTTGCATCCAAGATTCTGGAAGTGAGTTAACATCTCTTCAACGTGCGCAACGTAATCATCACCCTTGTTATTTCCTAAGAAATTTTGAATAACCCATACAAACGAATCCCATGCATTCTTCTCAATTTCTGACATTGAACTGCCAAATTCAGTATCGTTCACCAATTTGCGAATTTGTGGGCCATCAAATATGCCTGCTTTCAGCTTTTCCATACTTAGATTGGGAAACTTCCTTGAAATATACTGGAAACATTCACTATCTTTGTTAAGTGCTTTAACATATTGTTTCATCAGACCAAGTTTAATGTGAAGAGGGGGTAATATGATGCGATCTCGGGGCACTAGAGCCACATTTATAACATTTGGCGTACCTGGAACTAGTGTTTCCCTAGAAGGCCATTGTTTTCTCTTCCAATGTTCTGTTTTAGCTCTGCTGTCCCATAAACATATAAAACAAGGATATTTTGTAAAGCCGCTTTGTTGGCCTAAGAGGAAATTTACCATCTTAAGATCAACACAAATTACCCACTTATGTTCATCATACTTTATCTTCTTCATGACCAATGCAATTACAGAGTATTCTTCTTTTACTTTGGTTGAATGTGCGATCGGCAAGGAGTGAAATTTATTTCCATTATGCAAAAGGACACACTTCAAGCTGCGTTTTGATGAGTCGATAAATAAACGCCATTCGTTTGAATCATATCTCTGTAAGCCCATGGCAGTCATCAAACCAGAAATATCTGTGCAGTACACAAAGTCATCCTCTTCAGCAAAATAATGAAGTAAGTCTTTTTCTCGAGTACGGTAATACGAAACTTTAGTTTCTTTAGTTATGAGATCTGTTTCTTTCATCCGGGACGCAAGTAATTCAGAAGATCTTTTCGACAATCCAAGGTCTCTAATTACATCATTAAGCTGATCTTGATTCCATGGTCTCGGCGAGAAATGTTTGTGTGGGATGAACTCGTCATTTTCAGCTGTAGATGGTAGTGCTGGAAAAAAAATCATCCGTTACAGGTAGCTAACGGAAAATAAGAGCACTTCAGCGTACACGCACATTTATGAGCGTTTTATTACTATCCTACCGCAATCGTAAAAATTAAACAATCTTTTGTTTATTACTTATTTTTTTTAATTATTAGAATCATAAAAATGTCATAGAGGTTTTTCCCAAAGGGGTTTTGCCAAAATGCGTGTCGTAAAATGCACCTGAGTTTTTATGTTCTGCATTTTCATTATATAGTAGGTACAATTTTCTACAGTGCTTGTAAATATGCGATACCTTCAATTAATTGTAAATAAAAATGTAAAGCATGCATCGATTTTTATGATCCATATCTAGTATAATTCGCATGATATGTAGCTTTACTACAAAAAAATAAAAAGTAATATTTTTTGCAGTTTTCGATTTTTTCCAGATTTTTGTTTTTCAATTTTTTTTTTTTTTTTAGCATTTTTTTTTTTTTTTTGCTAACAATTTGTTTCATAACTTTGAAACTATTGATCGCATTAAAAAAATTTGTACACGTTCTTTAAAGATATTGTAAACCTTAATTTTTGTAAATTTAATTTGACAAAATCGGACTAGTTGTTTTTGAGTTATGACAACATAAGTGGAGAAATGTCTCAAAATATTGTCAATTTTACTTAAAAAATTTTAAAAAAAAAAATTATCCATAGAATTGAAAAATTTTACCATTTTTGTACTTAGGCAGCCATGATGCATCAAATCTATATAGTGGTTAGTCAAGCCTTTTTTTGCTGTTGACCTGTGTTATAGATCAACCAAAACAAGGGTGCGGCATTACAAATGATGGCAATACTGCAAGAAGATTCTTTTCAGATCCAGAAACAGCATCTGAAATCACAGGAGTGGATTTAAACCTTATTTTGAGATTTAAAATAATCCTAGAAGTACTTGCGTGCAATGAACAAATTGACTCTAGAAAATTTGGAGATTATGCTAAGGAAACTGCAAAAATATATACAACCAAGTACCCATGTAGAAATATGTCTGCAACACTTCACAAAATCCTTTATCATGGAGAAGATGTCATTAAATATCATTTGGTGCCACTTGGAGATCTATCAGAAGAAGCTCAGGAAAAAAGGAATAAGGATTACAGATTTTATAGAGAGCACAATACTATAAAAATTTCACGAAATTCCACAAATGAAGATCTATTTAATATATTATTGGCTACGTCAGATCCGTTCATCTCCAGTATTCGAAATCAATGGAAAGTGTAACATCGGGATTTAGATGAAGAAGTCAAAAAACTACTACAGCACAGAAATAACACAGAACAGAATATGGAATATTTGCAATCAATATTTGAATCAAATGAATAATAATTATAATTGCCTTTCATTGTTATTTAAGTACGAAAAACATAGAATTATTAAAAAATATTGATAAACATAAACCTCCCATTGATACAAATATTTTAAAATCTATTGCAGTTTTTATTTTTAAAAGGTTTTTTTTATCCACATATGAAATGTTTTAATAAATAAGAAAGGTTCAGTAAATAAAAACCCATATTTTCATATCAAAATTAAAAAAAAAAAATCGGAATAATTGCGCTAATGTTCAGCAGATTTATTTTGCTCAAATGCACAAATTTCTCAGAAATAATAAATTTTTCTATAGTAATAGCAAAATTTTTAGATTATATTACTAACGTTTTTTTAAGTGTAAATATTTTTTTAAAGTAAATAAATTTGCAAATTTGACAGCAAAAATGGTTAGTTTTTAAGTAATAATAGCAACATTTTCAGTTGATTTTACTATTTGTTTTTTTGAGTGTAAACATTAAAAACTCACATTATCGCAAAAAATGTTTATAATTATAATTAAAATCCAAATGACATTTTTTAATAAATAAAAAAATTAAAAAATATATATTTTACGCTAAATGTTAAAAAAATCAGAAGTTCAACTTTGACCTTGAATTTCTTAAGAAGTGCTCAATCAATTTTAATGAAATTAAAACTGAGCCAAGTTCAACTAATTACCTGTCCTTTAAAAAAAATTACTAAAATATTTTAATCGGTTCAAAAGTTACAGAATATTGGTCAATGAAAAATGATTTTCAGCCAGTATTTTTTTCCCATAAAAAGCACAATTTTAATTTTCAGAAGATTTCCTGCGATTTTAGGGTTTTCATTTTTTTGACCTCAGAACGAAAATATACAGATATATAAAAGTTTGTACCAAGTTTTTAAATTTTTTTTTTATTAAATTGCATAAAAATAGCATATTTATACAATTTTGTTTGGAAGTGGTCGAGTTTATTCGAGTAGTTGTTCGTCGAATGCTTAATTTTGATCAAGACACTTTAAAACCTTAAATGAGCTTTCTATGAATATAGTCAAATCATAAAAGTTCTAAGTGGCATAAAAAAAAATTCTTGAAATTTTTTGTGACCTGATCTAGTTGTTTTCGAGTAGTAGTTAGCCCAGGACACAATATTCAACCGATTAAGGTGAGAGTTGCAAGGAATATTCATTGAAAATTTAACTTTCCACAAAGTATACATTTGTTATACTTATTTTCAATGTTTACCTTTCACATAAGTTTAAACGGAGAAAAGGCGCACTTTCACTACTCGAGGTACTTGACGAGTAGTTCGAATTCGCAAACTACTTGAATATCGAGTTTCATGGTGCTCTCGAGCTATTCTAGTTTAATCATAGGCTCTGAAATGAATGAAGAAATTCAGAGGTCAGATTCAAATTGAGCGCATCTTAAATCTTCAGAAAAGAATACTCTAGTCTCACGTTCTGGACTTTTTGCAAATTTTGTCGGCCTGTGTAATTAAAAAATGTTGTAATGGATTTTACTGAATTGAGCTCAAATTCAGTACAAGTGGAGGTGATTTAAAACCAAATCTTAAAACAAATATAAGGTGGCGCAAAAATAACCTTCCGATGTTTTTTTTTTTATTATGTATTTATTATGTATATCATTTTCTGATAGGAGGATTACTTTTGCGCCACCTTATATCTAAATTAAATTAAAGAGCTTTTAAACTTATTTGATTATCGTTCAGTCTTTATTCAAAATTCATTTCTCTGATTTACTTTTTCAACAAAAGAGGAGCAGCAAAAGGCGTGGCAATTGGAGCGGCAAAAGCTGGAGCAGCAGCATATGTGGTGTAAGCAGCTGGGAAGGCAGCAGAATGGGCTACTGTATGGGCATTATAGCTGGAAGCATATGGAGCAACATATGCAGAATGACCAACAACAGCGGCAGCTGGAGCAGCATATGCTAAAGGAGCACTATATGCCAAGGGGGAACTGTAGGCCAAAGGAGCACCAGCAGTGTAGGCCAAAGGAGAGCTATATGCCAAAGGAGCTACCACACCTGGTTTAGCAGCAACAACAGCTAAAACAGCGAAAAAGCAAACAGCGATCTAAATAAATATCCAGAAAATTATTGTTATTAAATCTTTTCAAATAAGGACATTTTCTGTATTAAAAACTTACGATTTTGAACATTTTGTTATGTTTATGATTTAGTTACAAACTGAATTGAATACTATTTGTGAAAAGTATAACGGTTTAAATACTATTTGTGTAGTTTTTTATTTAATAGATCACACTTCGATGTGGATTTAAAATTATAAATTCCAAACATGTGCCTTTTTAGTGTTTGTACGATATTTAATGCATGTCTTTTCAACATCAAAAATTTAAAAACTACTTACAAATTGCTAAAATATTAATGTGTTTGATTGACTAAAATATGCAAAAATAAAATTTTGTTTATATTAACCATGACCTTGCTTTACATTGTGAATGAAACTGTTAATAAGGTCCGTTTCATATTTATAACCCATGTGTGAATTATACTTTGCAGCTATATACAATTTAAACTTATCACAAGTCCCCTTGAATTTTGTGATTGGGTACGAATTGGAATTTAAAATATTTATTTGGTTTGAATTAATTTTCACAATTATATCATACTCGAGATTTTTTGCTTATTTTTAAAAAGAATCCACCATTTTTAGATACTTTTTTTTTATTTATTAATAATCATATAATTACAAATTATATACTATTACCCTAACCGAGCACTAGCTACTATTGCCTTCGGCGCGTTGTAGCGAAATCAGACCAGTGCCTCTGGTGGGAATCGAACCCACGACCCCCGCACTGATAAGCCAGCACGCTACCAACTAGCCTACCGGGGCGCACAACTTTTTTTTATAATCAGTATTTATTAGTGAAATGCCAAAAAGAACCACCCTTTCTAATTTGGAAAAAGGCTTTTACAACACAAAAACTATGAATTTCCAAAATATCGCAATTTATTGACCGAAGTCTAAGGGTAATTGCCAATTCTTTGAATGATAAGGATAATTATGGAACGAAGAAGTGAGTTTTAAAAAAATCCAATTCTGTAATCGCTATACACGCAGAATTTTAAGCGCTGCAAGTAATTCCACCATAAATTGCAGATAACTAGTTTCCCCTTCTGTGACCAAATCAACAGCTTGGATAGTTACAAATGCTTCTGAAAATATTGTGCGAAATAAATTGAACTTAGTTGCACGACTTTGGGAAAGGTACAAAATCAAATGTATGCAATTCCCTGAGTTATACATGACCACAACTTGGAACATGCTATGACAAAATTACGATATAATCTTTTCATAAATCAATCCTTTCTTTTACTCAAGGTGATATTTTCGGACCAGAAACAATTTAATTTGGATGGACCTGACGGAAATACCCACTATTTGCGCGACCTACTAGGTTATTCAATCGGTTAACCCTTATTCGATTAATTCATGAATTTTAATCAAACAACTGTTCGAGTAAAATAGCTCGAACAATTTTGGTCGATTAATCGAGTAAAACAAAATATGTTCTTTTTCAGTTTATTTTTTATTAAAGACAACTTTTGTGGAAATTAGATTACATATCAAAAATTTGCTCCCTGGCAACTCTTCCCTAACTACGTGAATAGCCAAAACTACCGTATGTACAAAAAATACATCATAGTTGTCGCCAACTCACAAAAATGTGGGAAATAGTGGAAATTAGATTACATATGATTTTCTAATAATTGTGAATTGTTGTGGTGTTTGTCTTAGCTATCTTCTGCAATTACAATTAAATGTAAAAGTCGACCCCGTATAATTGAAACTGGTTTTAAGCCACTGCAAAAATCGACCTGACTTTAGCTCAAGCGGATAAAACGCCTGTCTAAAGTGTAGTGTAAAGTGCATGTGGCAAATAATAGCAGGTTCAAGCCACGGTCAGGATTGCATTTAATAAATAAACATTTCATATAGATGCAATCAAACAATAAAAACCATAACAAATAATTACAGTATTGTCAAAAAAGGATTACTGATGAAGGTTGTGTTACCAGAAACTGCGCAGTCTAATTCAATAAAAATTTACAATGTAGTTATGATTTTTAGAAAAGTATGCTTAATCTTCTCTACCACGCCTATCTCAAACAATTGAAAATGTGTGCATATTAATTATAGTATTAATTGCACACTGTCTAAGAAGACGATGAATAAAATTCAAAAATTCCCAATAAAACAACTTTAATTGTTTCATATTTTTTAAAAATATTTTTTTTAATAAAAAACTACATTCACACTGAACTCCAAAATACATATTTTCACATTTTTTTTTATATTTCGACTTTTAAATTTCATACAAATTTTTAATCGAAAACGTATTTTGGTGTTCAATATAAACTAAGTATAAAATATAGAGTAAATTGCCGTGTTAATTTACATATTATATATGTGTAGTAGGGCTATAACTTTTCTACGTGGCACCACAATATAGACATACTGATAAAATGCCTTAAATATACAATTTTTTAGCAATTTCTAAAGATATTTTTAAAATATCCTTAAACAGACATTATTATACACAAATAAATGGTCGAAACCACAAAAAAAAAAATTAAGACCAAAAGTACCTAAATATTTAAGTATCTAAATATTCAACAAAAAATAAAAATCACAACAATCGCATAACCATTAGATTGTGTTATTTTTTTTGTAAGATTCGAATTGTATTTAACTCATCATAATTTTTTGGTTATACAGTTCGGATTTAGTAGTTCACTCTTTTCACTCTTTAGATCTTTCGGATCTAAAAAACTAAAATTTTATGTAATTCAATTGATTTGTCCTCTACATTTTTCCGAGGCACAGACTGCTATCCCAAGTAAAAAAGTTTTTATATATTCAGATACAACTAGATACAATTAAATGTTTCAATATAAATATTTATATACACTGATAGAATTTCACTTGAAAGTATTAATGAAAAGAATCCATTACAATGGATTCATTGATTTAACTTAATAAAAATTCATTAATATTTTTAATTTTTTCATATAGTTTTTTTTTTGATTTTTTCATAATTTCATTAGAAAAATTCATTAAATCAATTCATTAATTCAATACAAATTTTAACTTGCAATATGCAAAAAAAAGTTTGTTTAGTGTATAATTTATAGCTCCAAAGATTATTTTCATTAAATCTATGAAGAGATAATTTATAAAATCGAATGATTTTTTTTATGAAACTGTGAAATTTTATGAAAAAAAGTTTACGAAAAAAGTCTTAATAACATAGCATTACATTTTTCTATGTAATGAAATTCTTCATTGAATCTACGAAAAAAATTCTATGAAATTGTTTCATAAATATCATAAAGAATAATTATTTCAGTGTACTGGCAAACCACTGTCATTTTTGTAAAACCCACAGTGTTAAAAATTACCACATATATAATTAATATTGCACTATGAAACCATTTTTTTTTTTTTTTTTTGGAACGAATTTGTTTTGGCAGTACCACTAGCAATATTCTTAGCCAGTATTGCTTTTACCAATAATACAACCAATTAGAAACATTAACTTTGCTTAAAATTTTATTATATTTCACACTCGTATTCATAAAAATATTAAACAGCATTTCAAATACTAAACTTGATATCATTATATATGCTTATATGTGTGGCAATATATTACGATATATGTTCATATCTTATAATTAGTTTATGAAATTTTTTTAATATGTTGTAATATATCATCATATATCATTGTATCTTATATTTAGTATTAGCATATATTGTGTATCTGATCATATAAAATAGATATAGATCTATATATGACCATATATGATCATATGTAAGTGTATATGGTACAATTAATCAAAAATAATTCACTTTTATATATAATTTAATATGGCAAAACAGATCATTATATATAAATATATATAGTAAAATTTAATGAAGAAAATTGTATCACTTTTATATCTTCTTTAAGCACCGTTTATAATTAGAATATAAATGAATTTCAAAATTTACTGCTAAAAAAACATGAAAAACGACGGTTTTTTGTTTTGCAATGATTACACAGAGTTACAAAATTAGAAAAAGTCTATTTGGTTTGAACCGCTATATATATTTTTAACAGATTTTGTGTAGCTGATTCCAAATCTTTTTCCATCTCATCTCACAATTTTAAGAAAACCGCAATTAAACCACTTTTGAAGCATTTTTGCACATACGACTAGCTTAAGAATTTTTATTACGATAGTAAATATATTGAACTTAATTCTCTACAACGAGTCACTCACATACGTTTAAAATTTGTGTATAATTATAGGTAACAATTGCATTTGAAAAATAATCCATCAAAAAAATTACCAAATACTACAATGCTATTTCAAATATTCTACCTTAATTTTATTTCAAATATTAATTTTTTTTTCAAATATTATCAATTTTTTGAATTTAATTGATGGTTTTTTTCAATATTTGATATTTTTTAAATTTTGATGATTTTTTTACATTTTAAGATTTTGGCATTTTTTCACTTTGTTGTCATTATGGGCTATAAAACCGGAAATATTGTGTTATGTTGAATTTCAATCAAACATTTAATAGATATTATTAAACTTTTCATTTAAAGTGAGGTTGAAATCAAACAAATGTTTAATTGAAATTTTGTTGCCAATATTTTTTTCTGTGTACGTAATAAAAATGGTAGTTAATTTCATTAAATGTTGTTTCTGTTCCTCATCTTTTATTATTTCGCCATCGTGTTCTCGAATAAATTTAATGCCACTTTGCTTTGTTTTTATTTTCAATGTAAGTTTTCTAGTCACACGTTTCTTTGTGAACTACACTTAAAAAAATAAGTTAGTAGAAAAGTTAGTAAAACATCTTGTAAATCAGGTATACTATTTTTCAGCAAATTTTTTGCTAAAATTATGTTTTAAACTAAAATTTTAGTTATACTTATTCGGCACTTAACTGTTTTGAACTAATGTTTAACTAATATTTAACTAATGTTTTACTAATTTATTTTGCTAAAAAAATTGTGTTGATTAGCATATCAATAGTGTGAACGACAACCAGACTGAAAGATATACTCAGAATAAATTAGATGTCGCGGCATGTCACGATTTAGTAGTGACGAGGAAAATTATACTAAAAAGTACAACTCTAATAAGACATAATATGAAAAAATCAACCATGGAAGATTTTTGTATCTGTTTTTCATACACAAAACAAAATTGTTGATTAAAACAACAACCTAAATTTTGCGTCGTGACCGGCTTAAAAATGTCAAAAAAAAAAAATATATATATTAATAATCTTCCGTGGTCTAATTGCAAACAAATATGCAAAAAAAGGGTTGTATATGTTATATTTTGTTATTTTTTCGTTTCGTTTCTATAATTCTCTGCAGCATTTACGTTCCTTTAAAATATAGCGTCATTTAGACATTAATTGGTTTTAAGTAGTTCAAAGATAATTTCGTTTATGTTATATATAATTACTTCCATTGCTTACATTAATTCATATCGTCAATTTGGGAGTATGAACAATTTTATATTTTGTATCGTATTGTAAATTATTTTAAAAAGAATCACAAAAAAAATTCAGCAAATAAATTAACTAAAGTATAATTTTTCTACAATTTTTTGAGTTTTTTTCAGTCTACTAATATTCAGCAAAAATTTTATTAATTTTTAGCAGGGGTTTTTTAATTTCTAATCTACTAAGTTGTAGCAAAACTTCTGCTGAATCTACTAGTTTTGGTGCTAAAAATCAGCTCGTTGATTTTCAGCAAAAGATTTTGCTGACATTAGCAATTTTTTTGCAAGCACCCTCCAGACTAAAATTTTGCTGACTTTACTAACTTTTTTATTTAAGTGTACCGAGCCATTGCATTAATATTTTTTTGTATTTTTGAATTTCTATGAGCAATTTAATTCGAAACTTTTTTTCTCTTCTAATTTGGCATTTTCATCGTCACAGGAAGGCAACATCCCAAATATGATTCTTTGGAAGTTTTTCTGCCTAAACAACTTCTTTGAAGTTACGAGTATTTAGGCATAAAATATTCCTAGGAAGTTGTTGCTGCATTAAAAGAATGATTCCTTTCTATGAGAAGCCAATGTTAAATTCATCAATGAAAATGCTCGATTAGAATCATTCCTTGGCAGAACAGTTTTTGCTAAGGAATTTGTTGGTCATTTTGACCTAAAAAATGTCACAGGGTTAATAAGAAAATTGTTTTTGTAATTCATGTATTCAAATAAAGAAATCTACCAATTTCCACCAAACAATGACGAATATTAAAGACTTTAGCGAATATATAGATTGTGGGTCACTTTGACCCCAAGGAGGTACTAGGGTTAATTTACAAAAAAAAAATTTTTCTGTTCTTTTTATAAAAATAAATAATCTACATATTTTCTTAAAATAATTTGAAAAGCTAACCAGTTTCAGATACTTATTTAATACAAATAGTAAAATTTGCATATATCTGTCCATTGACCTCAATGCAGGTCCCAAAGCATTCTCCGATTTGGCTCAGATTTTTAGCAATGAAGTTTTAGACATATTGTCACATAATTCCGACCCGCGCACCTTGAAATAAAAAAAAAACCAGTCGGCTATCACCCTAATAATGAATGTATGTATGACGTAGTTTTACATTTTTCAAATTATACTTCCAAATACAAAAAATAAATATAAATATCATAAAAACTACTTACACAGAAAAAACTAAAAACGGGTTTTCAATTAAAAAATTTTTTGAATCAATTAATATTTTAATTGATTTTGCACCTACCACGGCAATGATCAATTAAACCTTTTATTAAAATTAAGAAGGAAAAAAAGTTATAAATAACTTTTACAAAAATATGATACTCACAATAAAAGTGTGTGATCTATACGTTGGTATGTGTGTTTTTTGCAATGCTGAGTCTGTTTGTGTGTGCACACACACACACAGACTCAGCATTGTTCTGTTTGTTCCCAATGGACCACAAAATAAGTAAAGTATAACAGTACTTTAGAATAAGCTTTTTTTAAAAAAAATACTAAAGCCTTTTTCAACCGTGTTTGAGAAAGTAGTATTCTTTACAACGTGCTGACAACATGTCGCTGCAGCAAAGTCCCGTTAAATTCTGTATGTACGTCGTTGATTACTTTGCATTGTCATTGTCAATTTTGATCGAAGATAGTGCGGTTGTCATAATTTGATAAATAAAAAATAATAACAATAAGTGAAAACAATAAGTAAAAAACTTGAATTTTTAATGAATTGATTTTTTTAAAATTATTTTTTAAGTGTTTTTCAATTCCAAAAACTTAAATAAAAATTTCTTAATAAAACAAATTAAATAAAATGTGAATTTCTTATATTCAAACATAAGGCCCGATTCTTACACATTTTTGTAATTGTCCTAAATTTGTCTGACTATCTTACCTTGAAAAAAAAAATTCTAGGTAAGAGTCACAAAAATGTAAGACAGTCACAAAAATTTATGAAAATCGGGGCGATAATAAAAAAATTTACAAAAGTAGGCATAAGCTAATTCTACAATTGTTCTAAATTTGTAAGCATAAGCTAATTCTACAATTGTTGACATAAGCTTATTCTAAAATTAGCGGCATAAGCTTATTTAAATGTTATTTCAGTAATATCATCACGAGGGTTCCGTTTTGATTTTTCTACAATAAAATTAAAGCGTTTTTCAATACTTTCTAAAGTCTTTTTAAAGCTTAACGCTTATGCTTGCAAGCTTAATATAATATTTTTCTAAAGGGTTTTGGTCCATTGGGTTTGTTTGTATCAGCATTGTTTTGTTTGAATGTATTTATTATTTATACTGCAAATTTTCTATTTATGCATACAGTGTATGAAAAAATAATATGATAATTGCGTCTAAAATAAAATATGTATTTATATATTTAAAAGTCAATTAAAATATTTAGAAACAAATTAAATTCAAATCAAATCTTTAATTAGATATTTAAGGTTGATAATTTTGTCTGTGTATATTTAAATAGCAAAAGGAAATATATACATAGTTTGTTGCGTACAGTACACCACGACGTATTTTATATGTAAATATTTTTCGGCCTGAATCAATTGACTTCACAAAGAAGTCTTTATTTTTTAATTTTTCAAAATATTTTCCATTGAAACATCATCATTCGTTTAGTAAATTTTTTAAATTAGTTTATTTAATTTTTTATTGTTTTATTTGTATTTTTAAATATCCACAATTTTTATGTACACACATTTTTTTCCGTGACCCTTTGAGTTTTTAGTTGTGAAAACAAAACAAAAATTAAATGAATGAAATACACCGCGGTTGCATTTTATTGCAAGTCTTGTAATGCTTGTATTTATTTATATATTTTCTGTTCTCTTTACTTCGTCTAGAGAAGCTGCGACATCTGTATCTCGTCTTTTTATTTGTTCTCCGTGAATGAATGTGTTTATCAGCGCAATTTGACGAAAACTGAATTTATTTAAATATTGAAAATATTCTTTTAACAAAATTTTCAACAAACTTTTTTTTTTTTTTTAGTGTAGACTTAAAAGCTTCCTTGACAATTTTCAATTGTCTTTATACCAGACATGAGTCAGAATAACAATATTTGTGAATTCAATTACAGGTCAATTACTTTATTACATCTAATTACATGCAATTGTATGTAATTGCGTAATTGACCTGTAATTTAATACTCAGATGTTGATACACTCATAGAAATAGCTGAAAAAAGTTACTAAAAATTAGTTAAAAATGAGCTTGCAGAAAAAACTACTAAAATTAAAAGATTTTTTCTTTTTACTTAATTTAGTAATACATATAAGAATAGCAAAAATAAATCTCTTGAATTTATAAATATTTAGTTATATTTAAGCTAAATTTAAAGTAACAAAATAATCTGCTAAAATCAGCAAAAACATTTACTAAATATCAATAAACAAAAAAATTATTAAAAAATGTGAAATTTTTAAAGTTTTTTAGGTTTTTTGAATGCGAATAAAAAATTTCTGCCCTTATGAAATTATCAATCTACAATTTATTTTGCAAACATTTCTGTTAATTTTAGCAAAATAAGCTGTTATTAGCATTCTACTAAATTTGAGGTAAATATAACAAAAATTTTGTTAATATTACAGTTTTTGTTGTTGCAATTTGGAGTCTACAAATATTTAGTAAAAGTTTTTGCAAATTTTACAGAGTAAAATGCTATTTTCAATTAACTAAAATTCACATCGAATATAACTAAAATTTTGTAAAGTTAACAGATTTCTTTTTGCTGTTCTTATTTTATTAATATTTAGCAAAACAATCTGCTAAATTAAGCAGTTTTTTCTGCAAGATAATTTAAACTAGTTTTTAGTAGCTTTTTCTGATATTTTTACAGGTTTATTTCTATGAGTGTACGTTATGCTTCTTCTTTTATTGCTTATTGATTTCAAATATCCTCAATGTTTTCAAAACTCAAGTGGGCTCAATATGAATCATAAATGGGCCAATGTTATTATAACTAAAGTCCCATTTAAGTTCAAAAATAAAAAAATAACTATTTCAATATTACGATAAATGCATTTGAAAAAATAACTATTTCAATATTACGATAAATGCATTTGAAATAAATTGGAAACTAAGAGAAAAAAACAACCATAAATATATTGAGGAAGGTAAGTTGACTTGCCAAATAATAGTTTGTGCGTATTGCCTTAAAGTCAAATTCAGGGTTTCCCAAATAATATTTGTTAGGCAAAAGGCAATTTTTTTATAAAATCTTTGACTTGGCTTACTTTTTACTCATGTTAGAATATCATAACGTATTGGAAGAGTGGCAAATAAATACAGTTTGAGGAGCACTGCCTTTTAATCACCTACAGAAAAGAAATTTAATATGCAAAGTGCAATTTATGTGTAATGTCTATTATTGCTTGTAAATAATTGTATGTCAATAAATACTAGTAAATAAATAAAAGTTGCTTAAGACCAATCATGTTACACCCTACACGCAGAACACGCATGGTGGGGAGAACTAAAAATGTTTTGAAAATAATTCAGCCAGCAATGGTTGGATTCATGGAAACAAGATCGAGATGGGTACGTAAGCAGAACTTTGTGTGATTGACGTGCATCACGCATGATCACGCGTGAGTATATCATAATTTAACTCACGTGAACGTGAGTGAGTGTGAGTAGGAAAAAATTCTTAGTGAGTAAGTGTGCGGGACAAAAATTTTTGCGTGAGTGAAAGCGAGTGAGTAGGGTTTTACCAAAAAGCATTTGTTTTTGCTTTATTAAATGCTTTCCTTAACTTTTTCGCCGATTAAATATTTTTGGGGCTTTAAAACACTAAATAAATGACAAAATTGCATATTCACACCAAATTTAAGTGAAACATTCACAATTTACCTTAATTTTTACATTTTATTTTTTTCCGGCCAGGTTTTAGTAAATTTGCGTGATTCACGCGTGTGTGTGAGTTACAAAATTCTCTTTTTTTTACACTAAAAAATAATTGCAAAATGTCGACAAAAAAATGTTGCTTGCAAGACTCACTTTTATTCTGTTTATATTTTGTTATTTTCTATTAAAATTTTATATACCCAGGTGAAAAAGTTCATATATGATCATATATTGCCATATATGGTTTCATGTATGAGCATATTTGGTTCCATATATGAGCATATATGAACATATATGTAATGTATGGAAGCATATATGGGTAAATATATTTAAATGAAAAGTTTATATATGGATATGTATGAAACCATATATGTTGATATATGATAATATATTGCATATATTGGTTCATATATTGGTTCATATATGCCATATATCTCCATATATGAATTCATATATTATTCCATATATGGTTAATATATTTTAATTTTTGATCAGATATGACCATATATGAGGATGATTTTTTTTTTTTTATTTTTAACCCTTACTCTGCCGGTCTACGAATTATTAACAAAAATATATAAATTAATGTTTTATTAATTTATAAATACCATTGCAGAGAATGAGTTATTAGGAAAAACGCACCCTTTTCCGGGGGGATGGGTTCAAAGTTGAAATTTTGATTTGCAATTTTATACAAAAGTTCTGAAAAAACGGGAAAAAATTAAAAAAAGCAAATGTTAAACTGACTCGCAATGGGTTAATGAATGGGGATATATTACTCTTTGAAAAGACATTTAAAACACATTTCCGATGATGCCTAAATGATGCCAATCCATTTAAAACTTTTGTATAAAATCGCAAAACAAAACTTCAAATTTGAACCCCTCCCTCCCGAATAAGGTCCACCAAAAGATTTTAAAATCGGCAGATTCAGCGTGGAAAAGTTTCATTAATTCTGGAAACATGCGGCTAAACTTTATTTAAGCCAAAGTTTTTGATCTCAGTATTCAGAAACTGGTTAAACCAGATGAATTAATTGGATTTATTTATATTGTTATATTTTGAATTTAAAAATAAAATATTTTCCCACATTCCCATTTTAGTTGTGTTTCAGAATAATTGGAAAACTAAACAGAACTATTTAAATTTTAAGATACAATTGAATGAGCATATATGTCCATATACCCTCAAATTTCGGATCCAAACATATATGGATTCATATATGAACTCATATATGTGGCCATATATGACAATATATGAACTTTTTCACCTGGGTATTTTAATTTTATATTATTTGAAATAAATAACAATTTTATTAAATTACGAGTATTATTTAAAAACTTGATAAAATATAATTTAAACTTTTAAATTTCTGCAACATGTTTTCATTTGATCGCTGCGAGCTTACGGACAAATCAAAAGAGGGCAGATTGAGAGAGGCTGCGGTGGATAGAGACCCACTGATGGAGAACTTTAAAATTTGCATTGCATATTATAGCTATTCAAAAAAAGTGTTGCCAATACCGAATATATTTGTGGCATAACCGAAATGACTTGAGAATTGTGCATCCACTGCAAATTTTTTTTTTTTGGGATCAAGGGTCTTTAAAGCTGATTTTAAGGGTCTTTAAAGCTAAAAAGGATACTTGCGAATATCTTTAATGTACGTGTCCGTATTCGGATAAAATTAATATTATTGCAAAGCTTGTTCAAGTATCTTAAAAATCGTTTATAGTCCAATATCATATCTATAGATGGGAGCTGGCGAAAAGATATTTTTTCTTACAAAAATTTGTTTTAATAAATTTTTTATTCATAGCAAATTTCATATGTTTTAGTTAGTACCAACTATTTTAGCTTTTAATCTTTTCAATAATCTATTACATGTTTCCTTTTCAAAAAGCAATATTTTTTACCAAATAGCCTTAAGAGAAAACCTTTCGTTCGAAGAAAACCACATTTATATAATTGAAAAGCTCAACCAAGGTTAGGTGTTATTAAAATTATAAAAAAAAATTAAATATCGACACTAATAAATGTTTTCAACAAATTTAGTAAAGCATTTAGTAAAGCATCGCCACACCGAAAAAATCCATGCGTTATATATACAAAAATTGACTTACATTGTGCGAAATATTTGTTGTTTCGCACCACGAAATGTAGCAAGTATATACTCTAACACTAAATCTGTGGTGTGGGTCGGTGATGATTATACAGAGGAGTTTGCAACTTGTACTGGTGTCAAACAAGGATGCCTACTATCCCTATTATTATTTGCGCTTTACCTAAATGACTTATATGAACATCTAGAAGGAGGTTTGGAGTTAGAAGAATTAAATATTCCCTTGTTAATGTATGCAGATGACATTGTCATATTAGCGGACAATATAGATGTTTTACAGAATATGATTAATAAACTAGAGGCCTATTGCAATGCTTGGAATATGGAGGTAAACTTAAGCAAATCTGCTATTATGGTCTTTAAAAAATGGGGTTTCAAAGGCGGGGAAATTAGTGTTGTACCGGAATACTGTTACTTGGGGGTAATTCTCACTCTCCAATTTAGCTTCAGGAAGCACTTGGCAAAGAGAAACCTTTCTGCACAAAATAGTATTATGACCACCTGGAACTCATTCTATAGCAAGAATAACATTTTATTGTCAGCGAAATGGAAGCTGTTTCTTGCGGTGTGTAGAGCGTTTCAGAGTTATGCTGCACAAATTTGGGGCTATTATCTCTTTGAGGAAGTGGATAAACTTCAATTATTTTGTATAAAAAGGATATTGAAACTACCGGACAACTCTCCTACATATGGTATAATGTTGGAAACAGAAATGGAAAATGGCCACATATATACTTTACAACTTCATCTTGAATACATCATGAAAATTCTTTTCGTATATGAAGAAGAAAGACTCCCATATATAATGAATTTCATATCAAAACCGATATTCGTTGAACCCGACCCCCTCAGAATTTGATGAAATTTAGCATACAGCTACATTTTACCTATACAAACACAACCTCATATTTAGAAATTGCATTTTTGAAAATATGTGGGCGTGGCAAGGTATCGAAGTTTTTGAAAAATCACGATAACATGTACTTTCAAGCTGAGATTACTACGGAATGGCTGAACCGATTTCAAAGATTTTGGTACCATTAGAAAGGTATTTCAATTAGCTTTCGAAAACGTAAGAGATGCATTTACTTAAAAAAAATTTAAAATAAAAGAAAAAAGAACGCCATTTTAGTTTTTAGATATGTTGTATATATTAAATAGACCCTTCTAAAATTTTTTTTTTTTGAAAATAAACACTTGGCCTTTAAAGTGTTTCCCAGTTTAAAGTTTTATTTTTGGCAAAAAAAATTTTCAGTATAATATAAAATTTTTACAGTATACGTTTCCGAAAGCTAATTGAACTACCTTTCTAATGGTGTAACCATATAAGGGGTTATATGAGTAATTTAGAGCGACACTTTTTTGTATGAAGAAAAACCTTTCAATTTATTGTTAAGGTAGTATTAGGTCTAAAAGTTGTTTCGTGAAAATTTTAGAAACCAGAAACCGAACCTGGGTCTAAAAAACCAGAAACCGAACCTGGGTCTAAAAATACATTTTTAGGAAAACTAAATTAAAAAAAACATTTTTTTATAAATTTTTTTTTTTAATAAAGTGGGGATTCTAACCTGGAACTCCAGGCTGTCAATTAAGCGCTCTACCAGCTGAGATATCTCGACAAGTTGTATTTGATATATAAAAACATAAAAGACTTACTTCCACAAAATGTTATTGGTTGGTTTAAGTGGCAGCTCACGCTACTCGTGAGCATCAAGTAGAGTCAAAAAGCGACTCCGTTTTGAAGAGACCACACTACCCGTAAGGAACTAGTATCCGGAGTACTAGACCCACCCCGTTCGGTTAAGATAACGTATGAGATCACCGAATCCCACACGTGATATTACCGAGAGGTCGTCCAGTATATGGTCACCCAAGATCCGGAGTCGAATATTCTGCAGCGCCGGACAATCGCAGAGAAGATGCTCCACAGTCTCCTCCTCGCCCGGTATGCCGCAGCTGCGACAATGCGAACCGCGTACAATCCCAAGTCTAATGCCATGCCTACCAATCAGCCAGTGACCGGTCAGAACAGCCGTCAGCCTCGAGACATCCCTCCTGCTCCTGCTCAGGAGAGAGTTTGGACGCCCTAGGTCGTAGTTGGGCCACGTAAGTCTCGCGGTCCTACAGGTATCCAAATTATGCCACCTGTTCCCCGCCCTGCGAAAATAGTGCCGGAAAATTTCCCCCTTAACAGTCCCCAGCGGTGCAGCGACTGACACCGATGTGGAGACGTTTAAGGCAGATCCTGCCCTTGCCAATTCGTCTGCCCTTTCATTAACGTAGAGGTCTCTGTACTTTACAGATGACAACAAATCAAAAATAAGTAGGTATATATGTACTTACTAGAATAGAAAAAATGAGTCTAACTAAAGATTTTGCGATCATTACTTTATATTGAAAATAATGATAAAAATATGTACTTATGGGTAACGCATTGTTTCTTGTATTTGAATAATGGGAAAACTAACTAGGTATTAGCAAGTCCACATTATTTATGTTAAAGTAACGCAGAGAGTAAACTATTTGAATAATGGGAAAACTAACTAGGTATTAGCAAGTCCACATTATTTATGTTAAAGTAATGCAGAGAGTAAACTGGTGCCAATATTGGTCGTGAGAAAATTAATTGTATGCCATTACCGTTGCTACACTCATAATTTTTTAATGGATTTGACTGAATTGAACTCAAATTTAATTAGTTCTAGCAAAGCCCAGATTAGGTTTTTATAAATGCGGTAGAACAAGTTGAAGTTGAAGTGGATTGGATCCAATTCTTAAAAAAAATATTCTGAATTAAAAAAAACTTTTAAACATATTTCATTAACGTTCAGTCTTTATTCAAAATCCATTTCTCTGATTTACTTTTTCAACAAAAGAGGAGCAGCAAAAGGTGTGGCAATTGGAGCTGCAAAAGCTGGAGCAGCAGCATATGTGGTGTAAGCAGCTGGGAAGGCAGCAGAATGGGCTACTGTATGGGCATTATAGCTGGAGGCATATGGAGCAACATATGCAGCATGACCAACAACAGCGGCAGCTGGAGAAGTATATGCCAAAGGAGAACTATATGCCAAGGGGGAACTGTAGGCCAAAGGAGCACCTGCAGTGTAGGCCAAAGGAGAGCTATATGCCAAAGGAGCTACCACACCTGGTTTAGCAGCAACAACAGCTAAAACAGCGTAAAAGCAAACAGCGATCTAAATAAATATCGATAAAATTATTGTTATTAAATCTTTTCAAATAAGGACATTTTCTGTATTGAAAACTTACGAATTTGAACATTTTGTTATGTTTATGATTTAGTTACAAACTGAATTGAATACTATTTGTGAAAAGTATAACGGTTTAAATACTATTTTGTGTAGTTTTATTATTTAATAGATGACACTTTGATGTGGATTTAAAATTATAAATTCCAAACATGTATATTTTTACGCCCGCATTCATAAACATTCTTAATTCAGATTTCAATTACATTTTAGTTAAAACACATATTAAGCTTTAAAACTCTATTCATAAACCAATATTAGCTTATTTGAAACCTTTTGTAAAAGTTAATATTTGTTTATATGTTTAAACTAAAATGTATTTGAAATGCTGTTTAACATTTTTATGAATACGGGGGTTAGTGTTTGCACGATATTTAATGCATGTCTTTTGAACATAAAACATTTTAAAACTACCATGTTAAAGATCTGCATATGTGGATACGTACATGAACAGACATGTTTCATACATGCCCACATGTGTGCATACATGAATCATATGTGTTCATAAATCATTATAATATGTTGATATAAGGAATCATATAAGCTCATATGTGAACATTAACGAAAATTGGGGTAATATTTGTATATATGCTCACATATGAACTCTTATGAACATATATGAATACAATATGGTGGTATATAGACCTCGACTCACTTCATATATGAGCATGAATGAGTTCATATATGTTCATACATTATTAAAATATTAATGTGTAATGAAAATGAAAATTATTTAAGTTCGAGACCGTACTCTATATTTCTTTATTAGCATATTGTCCTAACAAATAATCTCTAAAGTTTTTGTTTTCAAATTTGTTAATTGACCACTTTCAGAAATATGTTGATAGATCTATTTTGTGAATTTTCTATGTTCCCATCATCAGAACACGTTTTAAAAGAAGTGACAATCCCATGCAAACATCAAACATTCATATAACCTAGTTTCCCACTAAATGAAAACTAATATATGATCTCGAAGTTAAAGATTATCACCATTGATCAAAAATTAATTAAAAACTTGTTCATTATATGCAAGCTCTACCTTTGTGTTTTTATTCTCCTTTTTTTCTCTCTTGTTTTTTTTTATTTAAAAACAAGATGTAAAGGGTTATATGAATGTTTGATGTTTGCATGGGATTGTCACTTCTCTCAAAACGTGTTCTGATCGTGGCAACCTAGAAAATTCCCGAAATAGATCTAACAGCACATTCCTGAAAGTGGTCAACTAATAAATTTGAAACAAAAACTGTATAGATTATTTGTTAGGACAATATCCTAATAAAGAAATATAGAGTGTGGCCTCGAACTTGAATAATTTTCATTTTCATTGCACAATTAATGGTCGAAAAAACATAATTTTTATTTCTAATAAAAATTACATCAAAATTAATGTGTTTGATTGAAATAAAATACACAAAAAATATATTTTTTTATATTATAAATGACCTTGCTCTACATTCTGAATATAACGGTTAAATTGAATTCGGAAGCTTAAATTATATTACTTTGAATTAATTGTCAGAAATCCATTCAATCCAAATTCAATTTGTACTAACTACATCTAGTTCTGCCAATCCAATTTGATAAAAAACTGTAAATTTTAGTAAAAAATTATCATTTCGAAAATGAGAAAACATCAAATAATCATCATTCCAAAAACTCCTTGTATTTTAACAAAGAAAAAAATTAGAAAGTTTAATAAAACTTTGTTTTAATCACTTTATTTTTAATTATTGCACCATTTTGCTTTCCTTTATTATTAGCTCCCTTGCAAACGCCTCCGAGTCTCAAGAACACAACTCCCAAATACTCATTACTTGGAATCGAATTTTAAACCGATTTATTTTAAAATCTGCAAAATCGCATGACGAATTAAATTTAGGCACAAAAAAAAAAAGAAAATGGAATTCAAGAAAAATATTGATTCATATATTGGTTCGTGGTACTCCTATTAGGAGCATAGGACTAAAAAAAATATTGCAAAGGGTGTCTTTCTACGTTTTGGATTAGCACTAACAAAAATCATGGAAAATTACTCTTTTGTCAGTGATTTAGAAGCAAAATGATTTAAATCATTAAAAAAAATAAAGTTTTTGGATTTGCTATGTATAAAAATTCCTTCGGTTTTTGTTATTTTTTAAATAAAATTAAAAAAAATCTTTTAAAATGATGAAGTTGTTCTTTCAATGGGTAAATGAATAATTTTTCTTTGATCATTTGATCACATTTTCTTTAGATGTTTTTCATAAAAAGAAACTTGATTACACTTATTCAATAAATTATAGAGAAAAAAATTTAAAAATTCCATGCAAATTGCAAATATTTAAAAATCAATGAACAATGAATTTTGCAAAATCGTCAATCGTCAATTTATAATATTTCACTTTAGAAATCGTCAAAATGGAGGCAAATCGTCAAAGTTGGCAGCGCTGGCTACAACTCATACAAAATGTTAAAATTCTCAAGTGTTACTTGAGAAGTGTTTGGGAGATACAGATTTTATATAAAAATTCTCTTTATTTTTTGCTGTCTGTTTCTTTGCTGTTTGTCGGCTGCCGTTTCTGAACCTGGCGGGGCAGCTCCTTTGGCCAATTTAGCTAGTTTAGGGTTTAGCAGCGGCTACTGACAAAAAATCGAAAAAACAGACAGCGATCTAAAATATAGAAATAGAACTTAATCTCCATATTTTATTGTTAATCTTCAGAATTTCTTACAAAAAAAAAAAAAATAAGGAATTTGAACATTTTGTTATAGATTTGTATTGCGAAATTAAATATTGATACTATTTCTTGGCTAAATTAATACTTTTGTACTAAATGCTAGGGTATTCAAATTACTCGAGTTTGGTTTTGTTCGAGTAAACGAGTAACTCGATTTTAAGTGTTTTAACTTACTCGATTAATCGACTAAGATTTTAAAATTACTCTAGTAACTCGAATAGTTTTAATAATTTTATTTCATTAATTTTTCCTTAAAAATATATTATACACACAAAATTAGGAGTTCCGAAAAGTATTTTATTAAAATTAATTAATTTTAGAGTTGGGATTAATCGTTCATTTTGGTGGCTTGGTCATTATCGTTCAATTCGAGTCAGTGATCTAGTTCTTTCAAATCGTTCGATTGCCCTTTTTTGTTATGACCTGTGACTGACCCGTGACTTAACTGCGTATTGTGAACTATGTCGTTCGTTTGACAATTTATTACTCATTTATTACATTATTCGTGTACTACGAGTTTTTTTTTCACAAATTTTACTGTACATAGGCAAAAAGTTTTATAAAATTGCCACTTTTCTAACAAAAATTAGTTTAATCCTAATAAAGAAATATAGAGTATGGCCTCGAACTTGAATAATTTTCTATTTAAATTTATTTTCATCGGGATAAACATTAATTGCATTTATAGTAATTAAATGTGCTAAAGTCCCAAAACTTATTTAACAAATTGTGAAAAGCAATCTGATGTAGGCGTGTCCCTGTCCGGATTTCATTTTCATTGCACAATTAAAGATCGAAAAAACATAATTTTTTTTTAATAAAAAAATTTTTTTTTTATGACTTTAATTGTTTTTGCCAACTTGGAACAATATTATTACTATCGGCTTAAAAAAAATTGTTCTTGCAAGCTATTTGATTGAATAGATATGCAATTGTCCTATGAATAAAAATAACGAAATTAACGATTGAACGAAAAGATCGAATATTGGTAAACGAATCACATCGTTCAATTGAGTGAATCGTTCAATTGAACTAGTTTGTTCATGAACTACACAACTCTAATTAATTTAAAACTAAAACTAAGTTTTTAAACAATATGCAATTGCGATTTGAGAGGTTTTATTTTTTTTTCGTTTTCATAAAGAACGACTTTAAGCATTTTTTGCAAATATTAAACATAATATGGCATAGCAGTTCATGCCTTGGAAAAATATAAAGAAAAATTGTATTACTTTTTTATTATTATTTCATTAATAAACGAAAGAGGTTTGTTCGACTTTATTTTGTTTGCAAAATAGATAATTTTTAGTATAAGTTGAATAAAGATCCGAAAGAAAGAAAAAAAAATGACGGCTAAATCCGACCTGTAACACCAAAAGATGATGAATTCAGCTTAATTCGATCTTGCAAAAACGAAAACGAAAACGTCATTACACGCTGAAAAAACGCCATGCTTTAAATATAAATGCTGGTAATATACCTTTGTTTGGAAAATATTTCCGTTCCCATATTTCTAATATAACATGTTTGCTTGCCAATATAATTATGTTTGCCTTTAAACATGTATATTTTGGAAAAAGTGGCTGATGATATATATAATAAAAATATATATTTTTATTATATGTATGTTTGCATGTCCAAAACATAATATCTAAAAAGTTGAAAATTGCAAACATATCTTTATTTTTATATTTAGGTTGGAAAATTTGAATCCTTGTCAACATATATATAACTACCTGCAAACATATTCAAAAGTGTATTTTTTCTGCGTGTGCAGTCTAATAATTTCGCAGTTGTTGCGGTTTTTCTTGTTGTATATTTAGATACATCAAAATTTTGCTTAATTTCTGGAAATCTGATCTTCTGGTCTTAATTTTCTTATATTTTTTTTTAATTCCGATGTCTACATAACCTAACCCTTTATTTGAGTATAATAATCAGAGAAGACAAACATACATTTTTGCTATTTTTTTCTATTTTTACTCATATTTGCTTTTTTGCCATATATTGATTTTTAATTTTTGTGCTTAAAAATAGCTTTTTCTTAAGATTTTTAAGCTTTAAAATTCCCTTGTTCCAATATTTTTTGCTTTAAATGATTATTTTCTCAATTTTTTTTACGTTTTTTTTTAAAAAGTGTTTTTTTGTTTAATTATTTGCAGATTTGCTATTGTTAGCTTTTTCCCAATCTTTTTTTTGCCATAAACACAACGTATTTTGTAATTTTTTTTGTCTTCTCTGATCATAATGTCTGTAATTGAACAAGGATATTTATTGAATGTCCTTATTATTAAAAATATTATTTAAAAAAATATATATAAAAATGTGATATATTAGGCATGGGTCTCGGACTTTCTCCAAAATAATCAAATAAATATATATTTTTTTCTATCAGTACAGTGTTGTCCATATCGTGGCATCACGTAAAAAAGTTATATCCCTACTAAAAAATTATTACATTTACATTAAAACAGTAATTGCCAAATTTCTATAAACATATATTATAAACAAATCTTTTTTAAAAATACGAACAATTAATTTTATTATAAAATCTTAACTGAAATGAAATAAATTTGTATTTACTCGATTAACTCGATTAAACGAACAAAATTGTTCGAGTTAATCGTTACTCGAAATTGGCCATTTTAATTTACACGAACAGTTGTCCGACTAAAATTCGTCGATTAATCAAGTAACGGAAAACCGATTGAATGCCCTACTAAATGCTTTATTAAGGAATTAATTTTCGTTTCACTTCAATGATAACACTGTGCTACACAGAAAATTCACTAGTGAAATGACCTAGTGTAGGTTATAAGTCCAGCTGAGTGTATTACAAAACCGGTTTGAGAAGTTGCAATATACCCTAAAATTTTCGAGATAACGATATAAAAGTTTGTTTTTTGCAATAGACGCATTTACACAATTGTTACTCAGTCAGTTCTTTATCCGATTGTAAATTATTAAATCTTATTTAAAGAAAAATTACCTGGTCTTTCTAAAAATATTTACTTCCAAGTTTGATATAATTTTTATTAAAAAATAAAAATTGAGTTTTTTTCGACCTTTAATTTTGCAATGAAAATGAAAATTATTCAAGGTCGAGGCCATATTCTATATTTTTTTATTAGGTTTTGGAAGCGGTAACAATCCCATGCCAAACATCAAACATTCATATAAACTAGTTTACTCACTACATGAGAACTAATGTATGAACTTGAAGTTAAAGGTTATAACCATTGATCAAAAAATAAATTGAAAACTTGTTTGTTATGTGCAAGGTCCACCTCTGACGGATATTTAAAACAAAAAAACGTGTATTCCTGAAAGGGTCAAATAATAAATCAAAAAACTCTAGATTTTTTGTATGGACAATATTCTAACAAAGAAATATAGAGTATGGCCTCGAACTTGAATAATTTTCATTTTCAATTTCTTTATAAAATTAATATAAATAAGTAGATATTTTTTTTAATAACAATTAAAGCTTTAAGTTTTTTTCAGTTCAGTTGTTTAAATCGATTGAAAATTGACAAATTTGTAGTAATTTTTATGTATATTAAATAATTAAAATTTCAATTTTTTTTACAACTTTTACGAGTGTTTTTCCGATTCTTTTTTTGAAAGCAAAAATACTCTTAAAGCTAATGTTTTTCTGAGTAAAATGAGCCTTTAATTGTTAAAATTGGTTTTAAATTGACCAAGTTATGGTACTTTCTTCTATACATACAAATTTTTGTTTCTTTCTCCTTCGCATTAGAAAAAACAAAACGCGCTCTGTATATATAGAAAACTTTGTCAATTTTCCACCGATTTCAACACATTTTACTCAGGAAAACACTAACTTAAAGAATATTTTTGTTTTAAAAGAAGATTCGAAAAACCCCTCGTGGAAGTTGAAAAGTTGTAAAATAACCGAAAATTTTAATTATTACTCTTTTACGGTTATCTCGATGATTTGACAGTATATTGGAACTTCTTAAACCGGTTTTGTAATATACTCAGCTAGGTAAACAACCAACACTAGGTCACTGGAAAAGTGATTTTTTTTTTGTTGCCCCGTGTAATTATCTTTGAAATATTAAGTATATGCATTAAGAAAAGCATTTACACATACTGGTAATAAAATTAATTTAATAAACACTTTGAAGGTAATTGTGCGTGTAGGCTGTTTTAACTGACCACAAAATACCCCCCTATTCGCCATCTTAATTCTACTTTGATCCATAAATTCGTATTCATATATGAGGCTTTCCATATAAACTGTCTTGCTAAAACAAAATATATCGTATTCAAGTCAAACTTACAATACCATTTTCTAAAAAGAGATATTGTTAAGTAGTGATCAATTCATCATTTATTATTAATGCAATGTTCGCTTATGTGGACCTATGTATATCCGGATTTTGGGCTATATAAAAAAACTAAGTGGATTATTCCAGCAGTTTATAGGCCAACTATTTGGGCATTTTCTGTTATGGAAGTTATGAATCCATATTTATTATATTGGAAAAACATTTAATTTACTCTAAAATAAGTTTTTGTGTTAAAAATATGCGTCAAAAATAACATATCTAAAGTTTTTAAGCAATTTGTATTTTTGTAACATTTACTTATTTCATATGAATATATACCCTGCGGAAAACGAAGGGTCCAAAGGATCCAAAGTGACAAATCTGAGATATATGATTTCGGGGCACGTCACGAAACTGCTGAAACCAAAATTGTGGTGCACCAAAAAGTGTTAATTTTGGTGAAATGACCAATTACGTGACTATAGTTATGGTGACAAAACAGTCACTGGTTGCTACCAGATATATCATGTAACTGGAGAAAAAGTAACATAACATCAAAGTGTTCTGAAGCAACTAGAGCCGTTGCAGTTGAAGTTATTACTGGTCATTGAACTGGTTCAAAATCGTTAGCAGTGGATGAAAACATGGGAATTAGTTCCAAATGATTCAGTCTCTTGACTGCTACATAGCAGACATAACACTGAAGGAATTTTATCTGTACCGACTATGTGACAGTAGAAATGAAGACGTAACACTCCACTGATTTAAAAGAACTGAACACGGAACTGTGACTAGGGCTGCCAGAAATGGCGATTTCTCGCTAAACGTCGCGATCATAAACTTAGTTTTTTGTTGGGTATACCAAAGTAAGCTAATTATAAAATTGATTTTTGTTGTGCCTTTTTTAAGGTTTTTTTGAACAGGGGGTAAGACACACTGTTTTGGAAAAGTGCATTGATTGGTTCTGGACATACGCTGAATAAAAACTGACAGGTTACTTGCTAACTACTCTTCGCATGTACCCCTTAGACCAGTGCAGCGGTTCGTCTCAAAACTATTTCAGTCAAACTACCCCTATTACACATTGCGCTTAATATGTGACTAGTTTTCCTTCAAAAATTGTTCTCCAGTTCTAAGTTACGTACACCTACACCAGTCAACGTGATCATTTTTTTCCCACTGGTTCTGTTGCATATCACATAAATCCTAAAATGATCATATTTTGACACTACCTACTTCTAACTTGTCCCGTAGTATATTCATTTCAGTCTGTATGGTGATAGGTTACCTTGGTCAAGTTATTCGATACGTCACACAGTGCTCCACAGGTAGCAAATTGTCACCTCCTATGACAAGCCCATGTTAAAAGTACCGGTTACTTTCATATAACAGAACCGAAACTAGGACAGGTTCATACACACAAAGTTCTAGTCACATGACCATACCAGTGACTGGTCCATTTCCCGCAGTTCCTATAGGAATTTCACATATCCTTTTCTTATATCTCCGAGACAAAAGCACGGATAGCCAAGAAAATTGTATATTTTATATGAGGGCTTGTACTCAATTATTAAAAAATTCGAAATTTCTACGAAAGGCTGTTACGAGTGCCTAAAAAATAACGTCACTTTGCTTCTTTGTACCATATACTTTTTTCCTGACCTGTACGCGATCAAAGCCAAATTTGCTGACAAAATGTCTGTTGCGATATTGGTTAACAAAGTTATATTTTTTAACTGCCTTTATATCTGAAAAAACTGGAGTTTGTTCGTGTATCTCCTAAACTAAAAAGTCTACAGTCAGGAAATCTTGCACGTAGCTTCATAACATATATATAATAGCCGGTGGGGTGCAATAACGCCTTACGAAATAAGGCCTTTAAGGCTTTATTTCACTTCCAATTGAGAAATAAGGCCTTTATTGCGAAAAGGGCTTTATTGCACTTTGAAAGTGACATAAGGCCTTTATTGAAATTTAGCCAATGATGCAATAAAGCCTTTATTTTGGATTTTTTTATTCTTTTGTTACACTGTTCAGTTTTTCTGCGTGGCGGAATGCGGCTGATCTTAGGGGTTTTCTCCTCCATAGGACGCGGCAGGTGGCTTCGCTGAATACAGTTTTCTCATTATCTTCCCTAGTGTGACGCGCGCAGGGAAACTTTATTCAGCGAAGCCACCTGCCGCGTCCCATGGAGGAGAAAACCCCTAAGAGCGGCCGCAGGCCGCCACGCAGAAAAACTTTATAAAGCAAAGATTTTCAATATTGTTGCAGTTAAATTTTTTGTTGAATTATTAATGTTCTATTAATTTTTGTTAATATGAAATTTTTTTATAATTGTTCAATAAAATATAAGAAGAATAAGAATAAGAAATTTTATTGCTTCATTTAAAAAAAAATTTAAGTGAAATAAGACCTTTACGGCTTTATTTCACTTTCAAAGTGCAATAAAACCTTTTTGGAAATAAAGGCCTTATTTCACTTTCCATTGAGAAATAAATCCTTTAAGGCCGTATTTCGTAAGGCGTTATTGCACCCCATCATAATAGCCAGAAAGAACAAAACCAAGCAAAGTATTTTTCATTTATTCAAAAGTTTTAGTAGTAAAAAGAAAATCGATTTTCGGTATAATTTTTTTTTGGCGTTTAGGAGGGGCATGTATTTTTAGCGATTTATTCTAATTTGAAGACAATGATCTGCAGTCCAAACAGAAATATATTCACAAACAAAAAGTCAGTATAAAAGGGTTGAAATGTCTAAAGATTGTTAAAAAATCTACTAAATCAAGCCTACATCCTGCACAAGTACGCTGTTAAGTATATTTTCGCTGCAGTATTGCGTTATAGAATAAATGGCTGACTTTTAAATTAATATTTTAAATAGACAATATTCAATTTTTTTTTTCTCCAAAACCAACCGCAGTAATATGGTAAAACTTTTAGAATCAATAATAACATCTCAACTTTTTTAGATTAACTGAGTTATATATATTAAACTAAACGGCTCTGTGCAATAACTCCCAGGTGAAAAAAGTCCCAAAAAAAAAAAAAATTAAATGAAATGAAATAAGTCCCAAACATTTTTCATACAAATTTGGGAGTAATTTCAAATGAAATGAAATACTCAGTTCATTTGCAGTTATTTAATTTTTTTAAAAGTTATTTCATTTTTGTTATTAGGTGTTATTTCATAATGCAATAATTCCGAAATGAAATAAGTCCCAACAGAACTTTGGCGTGGGACTTATTTTATATTATCTTCTTGTTCGGTGTTATTTCATTTGCTTGGGGAGTTATTTAATTTTCAAAAATTCATTATTTTTTTAATATTATTAATATTCTAAACGGTTCCTATAACGGGATCTTTTAAAATATTTTGATGATCTTCTGAACTTTACCTTATTTAATTTGTTTTTTAACAAATTTTGAAGGCGTAACGTTATATTCCCCAAAGTCATTTTGCAAAAGAAAAAAACGACATAGCGCACAAAAAAATTATATGTAAATTGTTGTTGTAAAAATTTTCTTGTTTTTGGGCAATGCGATATTGATTTGGACGAAATAACATTTTTTGTTGGGCGCTATGACGGTTTTTTCTTTGGCCAAAATAAATTTGGGTGCTATGACTGTAAAAAAAGAAGTTATGGCCCAAAATCATATTTTTTTTTTTTTTTAAATGTCATAAGACCTTAAATTTCTAGGCTGATTCATGAAATCAAACAAAAGAGTTTTAAGGAAACTTAAAAAAATTGCTTCAATTTAATTTTTTTGTGTCGCACGCAGAAAAAACTTTACTCGCGTGGCCGCCTGCCGCGTTTTTACGGAGGAAAAAAAAAACTAAGAGCGGCCGAAGGCAGCCACACAGAGAAACTTGTTTTTACAAATCCAATATCGTATCCGACGAAATCTTATTTTTAACACAATAACTAATATAATTTGACCAGTCATAGCTTTGTCATTTAAAAAGCTCATTGATTGATTTTTATCTTCAATAAAAGAGTAGAGCATTGGCCTGTTTATTTAACGTTTAGGCATTAATATATACGTAAAATTTTTAATAAAATAGACTTTTAAAAAAATAATCATTAAAAAACAATAAATCTTGGTGTGGGTTGGTATTTTGGGACATAACAAGTTATGACAGGTCAAATAAATGTTACTTGATGTCTTAAAAATATAGGATTTCAACGGATTCGACATCTGATTTGAAAAACAAGTTCTTCTGGGTGGCGGTTTTTTTTCCTCCGTAGAACGCGGCAGGCGGCTTTACGAAATAAAGATTTTTCTGCGTGCGACACAAAAGACATTATGTCTTTTAACATTTAAAAAAAAAAAAAATTATTATTTTGGGCAATAACTTCTTTTTTACCGTTATAGCTCTCAAAAGAAGAAAGTTTTTTCAAAATAAAATGCCATAGCACCCAAAAAAAGTTTTGGATTTTCAACATATTAACATCCACAATTTTGGGGGATATGCGGACATTTGGGCAATATGTCATTTTGGTTTTTGAGCAATACGACTTTGGGGAATATAACGGTATGCCCTTTCTTCATTTGTGTTGCATGGACTATTTTTGGGAGTTATTTAATTTTTATTCTTTGGAAATTATTTCATGATTAAATAACAACCAAAACCTAGGATTTGTTTCATTTTTGTTTTTTAAATTATTTAATTTTTTTAGAATTTATTTCACTTTTTCGAGGAGGGACTTATTTCATTTTTTTAGAATTTATTTCATTGGGAGCTTTTTCACTGGGACTTTTTGCACCTGGGACTTTTTGCACCAGGGACTTATTGCATAGAGCCAATTCAGTCCCTTGACTGCTACATAGCAGACATAACACTGAAGGAATTTTATCTGTACCGACTATGTGACAGTAGAAATGAAGACGTAACACTCCACTGGTTTAAAAGAACTGAACACGGAACTGTGACTAGGGGTGCCAGAAATGGCGATTTATCGCTAAACGTCGCGATCATAAACTTAGTTTTTTGTTGGGTATACCAAAATAAGCTAATTATAAAATTGATTTTTGTTGTGCCTTTTTTAAGGTTTTTTTGAACAGGGGGTAAGACACACTGTTTTGGAAAAGTACATTGATTGGTTCTGGACATACGCTGAATAAAAACTGACAGGTTACTTGCTAACTACTTTTCGCATGTACCCCTTAGACCAGTGCAGTGGTACGTCTCAAAACTATTTCAGTCAAACTACCCCTATTACAGAACACATTGCGCTTAATATGTGACTTGTTTTCCTTCAAAAATTGTTCTCCAGTTCTAAGTTACGTACACCTACACCAGTCACGTGATCATTTTTTCCCACTGGTTCTGTTGCATATCACATAAATCCTAAAATGATCATACTTTGACACTACCTACTTCTAACTTGTCCCGTATTATATTCATTTCAGTCTGTATGGTGATAGGTTACCTTGGTCAAGTTATTCGATACGTCACACAGTGCTCCACAGGTAGCAAATTGTCACCTCCTATGACAAGCCCATGTTAAAAGTACCGGTCACTTTCATATAACAGAACCGAAACTAGGACAGGTTCATACACACAAAGTTCTAGTGACATGACCATACCAGTGACTGGTCCATTTCCCATTGGGAGTTATTTAATTTTTATTCTTTGGAAATTATTTCATGATGAAATAACAACCAAAACCTAGGATTTGTTTCATTTTTGTTTTTTAAATTATTTAATTTTTTTAGAATTTATTTCACTTTTTCGAGGAGGGACTTATTTCATTTTTTTAGAATTTATTTCATTGGGAGCTTTTTCACTGGGACTTTTTGCACCTGGGACTTTTTGCACCAGGGACTTATTGCATAGAGCCAAACTAAACATTCGGAGCAAGTTTCAGTTTTTTTAAATTTTTTATTTTTTTTTTCAAATTTTTCGCCAACTCTCCGTCAGGTGGCGAGCAACAATTACACTGTTGTCATGTTTGAAGCCCTTCATCCCTTCTCCACCGTTCATCTCTCCTCTGTTTCCTTTCCAAAGATATCAACACATTAATAAATAGAAAGAATTTCCTGAGTGTTGCTGCTCTAAAAAAAAAAAATAAAAACAAACTCTATTGACATATTGAAATACATAGCAATTCCACATATGGGGCTTTCCGTACACTTACAAAAAAAAGATTTCATTGACAAATTTAAAGATTTATATTTTTTGGTACCAATTTTTTCCTCTAGTAGGACAGTTATTATGAAAGTCTTCATATTTTGAACAAATGAATATTCGAATTCCCCCAAACAATTCAAACACACATACATACACACGATTTATATTTTGTTCATCGTACATGTCCAGCATTTTAATTTACATAGTGATGGTCGCTTTTAGTTGGTCAATTGGCGTTAATAACTAAAGCCAAAAACAAAAAAAAAAAAACAATTAAATTAAATGATGGCTTTTTGGTTTCTTAAGTAGAATACAGTGTGCGAATAGACCAAGTTAGTATAAATAACACATGTGTGTTAACTTAAATCAAGTAGTTGACAATTAACGTTAAACTAAGACAAATTAATTCAACATGTTCAAATTTGTAAGTGTTTTAATTTAAAAAAAAGAACTTATTATTAATAAAAGGATTATTTTTAAAAGGATTTTTAAAGAATTTTAAGTAATTTATTTTTATTTTTTTTTTAGATCGCTCTTTGCTTTTTTGCTGTTTTGGCTGTAGCTGCTGGTAAGCCTGGCATTGTAGCTCCTTTGGCTTATACTGCTCCATTGGCCTATACTGCTCCTGCTGTTGTTGGTAGTGCGGCTTATGTTGCTCCATACGCTTCCAGCTATAATGCTCATAGTGTAGCTCATTCTGCTGCATTCCCAGCCGCTTATACCGCAGCCGCTCCTGTGGTAGCTGCTTCTCCATATGTAGCTTCTCCATATGTAGCATCTCCATATGTGGCCTCTCCATATGTAGCTTCTCCCTATGTAGCTTCTCCCTATGTAGCTTCCCCTTTATTGTTAAAGTAAATTGTGATATAAATCGTTGTTGTTGTTGAAAATAAAATCTAAGTTAAACGTTCATAAATTGTAGTTTTAAATTGAAAGATTTTCAGAAAACTTTCAGATAGAAATCACTATTTACCAGTGTAGAATCGGTAATGACATGTCATTACTTTTCTGACTACCAGTAATGACAACAGCTTAGTCTCTGCATTACTTTAAGACATACTTGAGATTTTTTCATTAGCATTGGAATTTCATTAGCATTAGTTAACTTCATTTACCATTTAATTGTAATGAAATTTTTTAGCATTAGAATTTGTCCTAGTAATGCTAAAGAAATCACACTAATGCTTAAAAAACTACAATTGAGCAAATAAATCATTTGTTTACAAAAAAAATGGAATTTAAACTGTAACACTGAATACGGGAAACGAAATGGAACGAGGAACTTACTCTCTATTATGCGATAACATATCGCTCATTTACTTCAAGAACGTCAAAACTCAAAAAACATGATTTTTGAGTTAATGACGCAAAATTATTCGTTATATCACGTATTATATTGAGTAAAAAAGTAGTATTGATATTGTATACTCACCTCTTGAGAGCAATTATGTCGTTATATTTTTCTTCAAGGTGGGAGTAAATTGAAAACTTTAAACTCGTTTAATACAAAATCAATATTTTGGATTTTTGACGTTATTGAAATAAATGAGCGATATGTTTATGTTTGTATTATCACGTAAATAAGTAAAAAAAAATGAAATCACTCTGAGGCTATTTTATAAAAATTGATCACTCGCGATCGCTATCGAACCTAGGGTATAGTAACATACCAAGGGAGCAAACATTTTGTCCGTTTTGCTTTATATCGCTTAGTTTTGGAGATACTGGCCGTTATAAAATATCGCCATTTTGTAAAATGGCTCGTATATCGAAAACTAAGTAAGATATCGCAAAACGGACAAAATTTTTGCAAACCTTAACAGACATTTTCCGACAACACAAATGTGTTAAGTGTTCCGATTCCACTCGTTCCCCGTATCTTTCCATATTTCCACTTTGGACCAATATTCTATTCTATTATCGGAATGGCTAAATTGGTATTTTCAAGTACGTATTTGGCTGGGTAAACAAATAACTGAGACACCCGGTGATTTTTCATAAAAAATTAATCTATCGTATAAATATGCTTTAACACAAATAATAATACTGACATATCTTTACCCATAAGTACTTATGGGTAATGTATTATTTAAAATATAATGTAATGAGCTAAAAAAATTTTGAAATCCTATATTTAGACTCATAAATTTTGTCACTTCTAGTAAGTACATAATAAAACTACTTGTTTTTGTTTTTTTTTCTTGTAAGCTGGAAAGTAATGACATTTTGTTTATCAAATATAACACCAATGTAGTAATGCATTACAATATAAATGGTTATATAAGTACATATTTGGTAATGGCAAGTACTTACAATTGTCATTAGAAATCTCATCACTTTTATATAGCGATGTGGCGCAGAATAATGGCATATCATTACTAAACACTTTACAAAAATATATATGGTCCATATCCAGACCATGTGTTTTAGCATCAGGAAAAGCTTATTCAATCCAGTCTATCATTCCATTAAATTTCGTTAAAAAATTCGAACGGGATCGATGAGTGGTAAAAAATAAGTTAAGCCACCAGACATTGTCTTTCTACTCTCTTTATATTAAATAATTACTAAGAAGCAAATAATGGAGCAAAAATTGCGCTGCGTATTCTGGCGGCTATAGATTTTCTAAAACTTCGGATTCTGAGCCAGATCGAAATACTGGCAACCTATCTACCAAGTAAACAATTTTCGTGTTTTTAGAAGCAGGATATAACAAATGCGCTGATTTAAGTGCTTACTATTATATAATAAACAAACAAAAATTTTGAGCTTACTGTTTTCCCTAACAGGGTTGCAGGTAGTAAGCAGCTTACCCTAATGCAGGTTGTAATGCAGAAAGTTTCATATCGTGGATTATAAACGAGCTATACCAATTTTCCCGAGTGATTTCCGATTGTGTTTGGTATTTTCGAGTATGTAATAAAAAATAACACGGTGCTACAGTGAAAAAAAAAACTTGGAAAACTACCTAGCGTGGGTTATAGATCTTGTTGAGTACATTACAAATTGTGTCAAAAAATTTTAGAAACACCCTTAAATTCAGAAGTTATTCTAAAAAACTGTTTGTCAACCTAACGACATGTAACTCAGTCAGTTTTTGTCCGATTTAAATTTTTTTAACGGGTTTGGAAAGAAAACTGATAACGCTTTAAAATGACGTGCATTTTTTGATACATTTCTAAGTTAAAAGTATTGTTTTTGTTAAGAATATCTACAAAAAAAAAACGAAAATTATAAACTTTTTTGATTTTAGTAGCTTTTCATTGCTTATCTTAATATGAAAGCTTATAAAAATTTATACCAACGTATAAAGAAAATTTAGTTCTTAACAAAACATGGTTTTCATTTTTCAAATCGGAGGAAAATTGTAAAAGTTATTCAACTTTTCATTAACACAATTCATAATCATTTTTAACTATACATGTTAACTTAGGTTAAGCTATTTGTACAGTTTTTAATTTAAGTTTGTAAGTCAAGTGGTTTAACAAAAAAAAAAAGTCGGCAATCCCAAAATTTTTACTTTAGAAAAAGTTAAGTAACTTTTGCAAATATAAACCGAGTTTAACAACTAAAATCTCGTTTTTTTATATAAAATTGTCCTTAAAATACAGTGCAAAAAAAGATAGGTTTTCATAGAAAAAATTAAAATAACTCTTGTTGAATTTGAAAAATTAAGAAAAAGAATAAAAAAATGAGGAACTTTTGATAAACACTTACCCTAATTTCTTGGAATATATATTTTATGAATACATTGAAAGCTTAATTCTTTGCCTTTCCCAAACTGTTTAAAATTTTGAAATCGGTCAAAAAATGTGTTAGTTAGCGGTACTAAAGTTCTACGACCTACCCTAAAACAGTTTTTTGAAAAAAAACTCAAAATTTTGTGGGTGTTTAAAAATTTTTGAATATGGTTTTTGTATGTCCTCACCTAGGCCTACAACTCCCTCTAGGTCGGTTTTCAAGTTCTGACAAAAAGTTTGTTTTGTAGCAGTGTGTAATTAGTCATTTAACTGTTTCTGAAGAGCTAGTACGTGGAGCGGTTAAAAAAATAAAATGATTATATTATATGTCAAAAATTTTATCAAGAAAATATTACTTATATAATTTTTATTTAACATACATACATATATTTTAAATTTTTTTATTTTTGAAATAGCTAATTCTTTAAAATAATAAACTTTAAGTATTATTTTTTTATATCCTATTTTTACTAACAAAAATCTTATTGTGCCATTATCTTCCCAGTACTATTAAATAAGACTAGTTCTTGTTGTGCTGTATTGATTAAAATAATTAAATAAATAAATAAATAAATATTACTATCTGTAGAATTTTATGTAAAATAAATTATGCATATTCATATTATTACTTTTAATCGTAATAATGTAGACATGAAATATGATTTTACTGAAAGCCATGAAATCACAGCTTTTTGTAAGCACGAAAATCAGCGCTTATTATGCCCAAAAGTAATGCTTCCAAGTGGAAATTCGCCATATAAAAATCATGGCATATGTAAGCACGTTTGTAAGGGATTCTTTTGGGCTTACTCCCTTACAAACCTGCTTGAATGTAAGCAGCGTTTTTTACTGGGTAATATATTTGAATTGCTTTATTTTTGTTAATATGCGGAGATTGAAAGCTCGTTATAAATGGAAAATAAATAATTATAGTTTTTAATGTTTTTCAATAGTTTGTATCTGTGTTCTCGGTGGTTTTTACCAAAATGCTATTGTAGGTGTGTCCCGCTATCTCTGTTACTTTTTGCATAATTGGTACCAAGATTTATGCCAATTGCTCTATGTATACTTTACTAAGCAATATTTATGAATATTTCATAAATATAAATTTATACTAAGTTATTATATGCTCGTAGACATTTGCTTGAATTTAATGAATATTTTCAACACATTACTAAATATTTCAACACAAAGTCAAATACATTTCCAGTAAAATATGGGAATTTGATTTATACATAAATAAAAAAAAAAAAAAAACACACACATACTATCAAGTCAAACAGAAGTAAAAGAAATCTGATAAAAAGAAATAACTTGAGAAAAAAAAATTTTTTTAAAATTGAATTTACAAATCACTTTAGTATTTATGCAGGAATTAGAGGTGACTGAATTTAACAAAATTGCTAGAAACTTGACTATCTGAAGAGATTTTTATATTGAGAATATGAAAAATACAAAAAAAATTATAATTCAGAACTAGTTCTGAATTTTTAGTGTATTAGAAATCTCAATTTATCTATTATTTTTCTACTTATAGAAAAAAGTTCCAAAGTTTTTTTTTGAACTGATTTCGGAATAAAATAATTTTAAAATGCAATCCCAGGTAGAAATTTGGGATGGTACAAAAACGAAGAGTTTTCAAAACGTTTGTTTTTGATGGTACTAAAATAAAAGCGTTTCCAAAGCGATAATTGCAAATAATACAAAAAAAAAGCATTTAAAAAACATTATTTTGGATTGCTATTCGAACGTTCGGACAAAGTATTTTAGGAATACTTTTTATACAAAACTTACAAATATTTGTGAAATAAAAACACTGTAAAAACATTGGTTCAAAGCGTTTTTCCAACGTTTGTAAAAAGTACTTTAGAAGTTCTTATCGTACAAAATTTACAACGGTTTATAAAATAAAACCAATGTAAAACCATTGCGTTAAAGCGTTTTTCTAACATTTGCCAATAGTACTTTAGAAATACTTTTTTTTTTACAAAATATTTTACTGATTAAAAAACAACACTGTCATAAGGGGTCTATCTATATGCGAACTCGGTTTCTTATGCAATTTTTTTATATGCTTTTCTCTTCATGAACCGAGTTCAATAAATCACTCAATATGGCCAGCCCATAATCTAGCGACTCTATAAACTGTATAGTCCTTGTATATCTTTTATAAAGCACTATATTTTGAGGACAGATAAAGCAATATTTTAGAGGACTTTTTCAAAACTTAATAAAACGCTAGTTAAACTATTTAAAATTACAATGTTTTGTTACTTTATTTATATTATTTTAATCATATTTTACATGTTTCATTATTTGTGGTATTTATGAACAATTCATAAAGATCTTTATAATTTGTCTTTCGAGCGTTTTGACAATGTTCAAAATTACAACCCTCAAAGCGGTTATCATTTGGGTCGTTTTCATAACGCTTAATAACTGTAAGCCAAAATGTTCTGCAAATACTTATTTAACGATTGAAAAAGCATTTCAAAAATTTTGTTTTGCAATGTTTTGAGAACGTTATAAAATACCATCCTCAGACCGTAAATTTGGGTTATCATTTTGCACATTCTCAAAACGCTTTAAATTTGTAATTTGGTATGTTCTGAAAACGCTTGTACCATCATGAAAAATGCTTTTAAAATGTTTTAAAGATTGTATTTTTCTACCTGGGATCCTATCTAAATTATATTTATGTATGCATGTGTAACATGTGAAAGTTTAAACATTTACAAGTAGGGTAGACTGGGGACCATTCGCGCCGTCTTCACCAAGTCAATACGTTTTTTGGAAAAATAATTTTGTTATCTTAAGATGGCTTTCATTTGAATGCATAAAATTCCCATTATTTCTATGTCTACTAAAATATTTTTCATGTGTTTCAGAGCAAACTAAAACGGCAAAACTGTCCCATTTCGTCGGGCACTATATACAATTGGATTTACTTTAAAATTGTAAATTTTTTGGCGGGCTTTGGACATAATTACACAGAAAAACCGATTTCAATTAAAAATTTACTTAATCAATTAATATTTTAATTGATTTTCCACCTAGCACTGCAATGATAATATCAATTAAAACGTTAATTGAAAATTAAAAGGAAAAACTAGATATAAATAACTTCTACAAAAAAAAAAAATATGATACTCACAAAAAAAGTGTGTGAACGATACGTTGGTATGTGTGTTTTTGTTAATGCTGTGTCTTTTTGTGTATTTGTGTGTGTGCTTGTTTTTTTGTAAACTTCAAATGCATTTGAAGTTTTATACTGAAAATTTTCTATTTTAGCTACAGTGTATGAAAAAATAATTTGAGAATTACGTCTAAAATAAAATATTTATTTATCTATTTAAAAGTCAAATAAAATATTAATTGATTCAATTAAATATTTGTTTAGAAACAAATTTAATTCAAATCAATTTTTTAATTAGATATTTAAGGTTGATAATTTTTTCTGTGTACGTTAAATGGGTAAAAAATTAAAAGTTAAATATTAAAGTTGTAATCAATTTTCTTTTATTAAACTTTGATTGCATAGTAAACGGTGTTTTGTATGCAGGTATAGAACTTTAAGTTGACAACACTTTTTTAACTGGCGCCCATTTTGTCAGCGGTCAGATGATTTATGTTTAGTTTGGTTTGGTATTTCAACGTGAACAGACTGACGCCTGAACAATGCTTCCAAATTGTGCAAATTTATTATAAAAATCATGGTTCTGTTCGAAGTACGTATCGCGCACTACGTCCATTTTATGGTCAATATAATCGTCCATCAGAGCAATTAATTCGATTAACTACGGAACGTTTACGCACCGCGTTTACTCTAAATGAAAATATGCATCGACAGAGACGTCGTACAATGGTACAGAAGAAGTCATTGCTGCTGTAGAGCGTAGCGTAGAGGAAGACCCCAATCAGTCTATCCGACAATGGTGACCGCTATAGAGCCATGATTACTATGTTTTTCGTTCATCAATTGAACAACCATGATGTGCAGGAGCTGTGGTAACAACAAGACGGCGCAACATATCGCACAGCTCGTGCCACAATTGATTTATTGAAGGAAACGTTTGGTAACCACATAGTTTCACGTTTCGTACCCGTGAATTGGCCTCCAAGATCGTGCGATTTAACTCCGCTGGACTATTTTCTGAGGGAATATGTAAAGTCGCTAGTCTACGCCGATAAGCCCGAAACGATTGACCACTTAGAGGACAACATTCGCCGCGTTATTGCCAATATACGGCCACAAATGTTTGGAAAAGTCATTGAAAATTATCTTTCGAATAAATTAAATTTCATGTCAATTTTAAAAATTAATCATAAAAAACAGCCTTTACAATCATGTGCTTTTCCAAGTTATCAAAAAGAAACGATCTACTTTCGTCACATAAAACAGTTGAGTCTACTGAAAATACTAGTTCCACAATTGTAGATGAGTCATTCCATGTCAGACCGTAAGATTTTTGATAGAAATTGACTTTGATGTCTCCGATATCTTTCAAAATTTTAGTACGTATTCTTCATTAAAAAATATTTTACGCATGTTTCCACAAAAAAATTAAACATTTTTTTTCAAAAAGTTATTTGCATTTGAAAATCGTCAAAAGCGTGAAAAATCTTCCGACATGACAACTTTTAAACTAATGTTTTTCTAAAGCTAGAGAATGGATTTTAAAGTTTATTACCTTGTTTTAAAGGTATTTAAACCTTCTTTTATTTTTTTAAATTTATTTTTTTTATTTTTAAAATTTGTTTTTTTTTACTTAATTTCTGTTTTCCATTTTTTTTATTTTTAAAATTTGTTTTTTTACTTAATTTCTGTTTTTCACCACCTTCGAACAAGTCGAAAAATCTGAAATTCTTAAAGCTCAATACAACCTTAATATTCCCTGTAAATTTCAGAATGGAAGTCGAATGGATAATATTTTTTTCGATTTTTCCATTGTAGTTAAACGAAAAATGAAATTTTTTACATTATATTTTCAAGCGTGTTAACGAAAATGTTGATGTTTGCAGAAACACACGCTAACAAATTCATATATGTTCTTGAGCATTATTTGTTTTGCATTTAAAAATAAAAAAAAAATAAAAAAAAAAAATATTTTTAAAAAGAAGGTTCAGATACCTTTAAATTAAGGTATTCAACTTAAAAATCCATTCACTAGTTTTAGAAAACATCAGTTTAAAAGTTGTCATGTCGGATGACTTTTCACGATTTTGACGATTTTCAAATGCCTATAACCTTTTCAAAAAATATTTTTAACTTTTTTCTGGAAACACGGGTAAAATATTTTTTAATGTTTAATACGTCTGGCAAATTTAAAGTAAATCGGAAAAGGTGTTGTAAAAAAGTTGTTCGGTCTGACATGGAATGACTCAGATGTAACTGCAGGATTAGTTTTCAATAAATGAATCCAGATTTCATTCCAGGTTTTTGAAATATCAACTTTGCATTAGGTATAGACTCTGCATCATCGTCACTGAGCATATTAATACTCAGTCCAAGGTTAATCCAATACTTAATCCAATTCCAATAAGTCCAATAAATTATCCAAGGTTTATTTTAATTCGGATACAGTGATTGTAACAAATTTCGGCGGGATGGAGCCTTAAAAGATTTAAAAATTATAAACTAGACAATACGACACTTATGTCAAATTGTTAGGATGTAGATTATCTTTAAACTTAGTTTAACGCAGTATGTAACTGGAATACTGCTATTGGAATTTTGTCTATTTTACTTTATTTCAATAAACACCGAAATTCTGAACTAGAAAATGGTGTTTTGGCAAATGTTTGTTAATAAAATTGGAAATGGTGGACAAAATTCGTTGTCGGTTTAGCTAAACGAAGTTTAACTGACATCCCAAAAAACTAGGCCTTAAATGTTAAACTTATCCTAGGAATTACTGCTTTCCAATTTGAAATAAGTGAATTGACATTTCAAAAATTTAAACGTATAAAGTCTGCTACTCTACAATCTGGCAATTTTAAGGTAAAATGGGTAAAAAGGGTATTTGTATAGAATAACTCTTAAAAGTATTGAATGAAAGAAGCAAATCGCATTTGGTGCCAAGGTGGAGCAAAAATGGCGTGTTTGGAAAATAATTGAAAAAATGGCAAATGCTGCAGTTTGTGGCAAATGCCAAAAAAACTACATTAGTTTAGAAAAGAGATCTGATTTGAGATGCCAATTGCACCAAATTTGTTCATTAATGAGAGTTGTAATAGTGGCCGTTATTGGTAGGTTTCACTGTATTTTTTATCTTTGAAGAACGCTAAAAATTTCTCAATCAACCCCATTGGAAATATTTCCAAAGAAACTGCTATGGTTGCAGGATGGTAAATGGGCCACAGGGGCGTGCGACCACTACAAAAAACAATTACTTTCTTACACTTTTCCAAAACTTTTTGCAAAAACAACATCGGAATTTTTTTATAGTTGAAGTCAACAGAACATCATACTAAAAGATATATTTTTTCAAAACACCAATTGAAAACGTTATCATAGAATATACTTACTTTCATATATATTTTGAACAACTCTAAAACCACAAAAATGTGTCTGCCCGCAACTACATGTATATTAAACCATTTAAACTTAGACCTAGCAAAATTTTTTAGAACAGATTACCTCGGAACCTGTTCTAGAACAACTTCTTTTACCACCGGTTACATGGAACCGGTTTTAGAACAGGTTCCTGGGAGTCGAAATGTTAGGTGTCACTGCCTCAGAACCAGTTCTATAACTGGTTCTAGAACCGGTTCTAAAACAACCTGTTCTTGTTTGGAGGTAAAGAACCTATTGCAAATAGGACAAACTCCATATAAAAAGAACCAGTTGCAGAACAGAAATTAGAACCTGTTGTAATACGGTATAACCCAGCAAAATTTTTTAGAACATATTACCTTTGAACCTGTGCTAGAACAACTTCTTTTACCACCGGTTACATGGAACCGATTCTAGAACAGGTTGCTGGGAGTCGAAATGTAAGGTGTCAAAGTCCCAGAACCAGTTCTGTAACTGGTTCTAGAACCGGTTCTAAAGCAACCTCTTCTTGTTTGGAGGTAAAGAACCTATTGCAAATAGGACAAAACTCCATATAAAAAGAACCAGTTGCAGAACAGAAATTAGAACCTGTTACAATACAGTATAATCTGTTCTGCAACCAGTTATTTTCATTTTACTATTTTACTGGGAAGCTGTTCTACAACCAGTTATTTGGATTTTACTATTTTACTGGGGAGGTATAAAACATAATCAAAAACTGAACAAATTGTCATTTCAAATTTTTTATTATCTCTCTTAAATTTGGAGTGTTTGGCCCCCATTGGCGAAAGCTCCCCCTTCTACCCTACATACAGAGAAACCACATAAATGGATCAAATGTTATAAAAAACGCTTGCTTTATATATATAAAAAAAAAAATTTAATTCAAAATGCATTTGAATTCCTATGTTATATCCTTTTTGCAGTCATCATGATGTATGATTTTTGAAATCAATTCTTGATTTCTTTTCCTATAGAAATAAAAAAATCATTATTTATGTATGAATATCAATGATTCTTGAAAAATGTATTTGAATATTATTGGAAATAAGAAAAAAATTTTCATTGAATGATTAACAATTGTGCAGTGTTTACAAACTAGATAAAATTCCTATCAGGGGATGCGCTTTGTGCACCTGTGCCGTTTTCGCATAATCGCTTAAGTCGACTTAATCTCATGTCGAATTTATTGTTTATTATTGATGCCCTCATTTACTCGAGTTCAGTTCGAAGGTAAAAAAAAATATTTGAAATGACGATTTCCCACAGAATCGTTTTTATCTAGAAATATTGACATAAGGGTGTCCCTTGAAAATAGGCTTGTTATTACACCTCCAGTTTCATTGCAAGTGGTTCCAATTAGATGATTAGATTAGATTAGATTAGATCAGAAGGCACCGCGACCAATGTAGGTCTTTTGTGCTGCCTAAGGTTACCTACAGATTCAAGCTACCTATAAAGCCAATTATCCTATTAGGCAAAATCTTCGCGATGTCGGAAGGCGAAATGAAGCGATCACCTAGAAACCTAAGTCTCCTATCACAAAGCCTGGGACATTCGCAGAGAACATGCTCCGAGGTCTCAGACACCATCTCGCAAAACCTACACAAATCCGTGTCCGATTGACCCTTCTTGTGCAGATGGTATCTGAGATTACAGTGTCCAGTTAAGTACGACACCAGGGTCCTCAAACCCCCCCTTTCAAGCGACAAGAGTCGCCTCGACCCCCTACTGGAAGTCCACATGTCTCTGTCAAACAATAACACATCAAAATATCTATCAAAGATCCACTCCGGTGACACTTTGTCCGCAACCTTAGAAATTGGGTCATCTATTAGGATTCGCGCGATCCTCATGTGACCCCTTAGGTCGCCTCCCCTCATGTCACCGAATTCACTAAGTCTAGAGGAACCCATACTGGCAACCTCCATTACAGAAATATGCAATGGCGGGATCCCCAGCATAACCCCCAAGGCATCCGTCGGGCAAGTTCCGCTGGCCCCTGTAATGCCAACACACGCAAGACGGTAGATTCTCTTAAGAGCATCCCTTGCCTTACTCTGTTCAACTTTTGGCCACCATGCAAGGGCAGCATAGGTGATCATCGGTTTAACAATGATCACCTATGCTGCCCTTGCATGGTGGCCAATTAGAAGCAATCGTTTGTTTTTTTTTTTTTTTTTTGGCAAACGTTAACCCTTGCCGAATTTCGGCCTAGAATTGCCTATTTGTGAAACTACAAGTTATTTTTATTAAAAATTTCCAAAATTCGCAAGTTTGATATAGGGTAGAAGAGGCAGCGTTCACCATTTTTTTAAAGCGCTGTAGTTACTCAACCAACAATTTTTTTTTTGAAAATTTATTTTTTATCTAAAATTTCACACAGCTTAAGTTTGGTTTGTATGCTTAAAACAGAAATTATTTTATTCCTTATATATAAAGGGTCCGCCAAATAACTTTTTTTTGAACTCCTGAACCAATTGGACTTTGTATGGCGTCATATCAAGGTCTTTATGCAAAATTCGTCTCAATGATGTCTCCGAAATGTTCAACTGTTGAGAAAGACGATGAAGTGATGTTGATGGCGCTTCACGCACACTTTCTGCCACAGCAGCAATATTCTCGGGTGTACGCACTGTTTTGGCTTTTCACGCTTTAGTTTATCGATGAGGATGCCAGTTTCTTTCACTTTTTTCACAAGATAACGAACATACGGACCATATTCGTTCAGCGGAAGGATAGAACTAATTATCTGTCAAATCAGACATGAGCTAAGTGTTACCATTCACGAAATATATACTAGTTGAAAAAAAAACGTTAGATGGCGGACCCTTTATATTTTTAAGATTTCCAAAGCAACTCAAATCGGCTAAACTGCCCCACATATGGGACACAACACAACATCAAATTGATGTTGCACATTTGTCAGCTATAAATATATCGGTTCTGGTGGAAAACTTAAATTTAATATTAAATAATCATAAAAATGGATATCAAAAGCAGTAATTTCAGCAAACAAATTTATGAAAAAGTTTATTCGAAGTTGTTGAACGAAAACTACGTCAGACCCATGCTCCCAATTGTTGCGGACTAAACCCAAATATACTAATGGTCTGTTTTTAGAAGACGTGAATAGTTTTGGACGAACGTGTAGTACACGAACGATAACGTAACCAAATGAGTTTTTTTAAAACGTTCGTCTGGCTTGCGTTAGGTTACGTTATTCGTTTGGGAAATGTCAAACAACAATATTGCCATGATATTCATTTTAGTATTGTAATAGATTTTTTCATATAAAAATATGTTTTTTTTCCCTAAGAGATGGTAACTCTAAGTAAAAAAAATAAAATAAATAAAGAACAGCTGATTTTGGTCTACATATGAAACAGTTGATTTTATTTACATAAAAAATAAGAATATATTTTTCGTAAAATAAAAAAAATAATAAAAGTGAAATGTTTGGTTCAGTTGCTATATCTTTCGATAGTGATTAGTGATAGTGATTTTTTCAAAAAGTATATTGCCAATTAAGTCAATCTGCATATCATATGAAATGTATTTGAAAAATCTTTCCAATGAGGTACCCATAACTAAACCGATTACCTCCCAATTTTAAATTTTTGTATTTAATAATCTAGTTTTTTGGACGAAAGGGCTCCCCACTCAGAAAAAGAACTATATAAGTATATTAAAAAGTGTATACAAATCGATATAGAGGTTTTTTTGAATGGGGAGCCCGTTCGTCCAAAAAACTAGATTACTAAATACAAAAATTTAAAATTGGGAGGTAATGGGTTAAGTTATGGCTACCTCATTGGAAAGATTTTTCAAATACCTTTCATATGCCGTGATTGGCAATATACTTTTTGGAAAAATAAAAAAAAAAATGTTCCACCTTTAACTCCCTTTCCAGTCTCAAGGGGGCGTCGCCGTAAAAAAATTTTTAAATCAGCTCAAAAAAATACTTAACTCTACTTGAGCAACATTTTTATTTATTTGTTATTTAAAAAATCTTATTTTTTTTTCAATTGCCTCAGAAATTTTTCATTTCTTAATTTTATAAGCTTTATCATAATAATTTCCAAAAGTTAACTTTATTGAAATTTTAAAATCTACTTAGTTACTTCTGAAATTTTAATATGAAAAAACAGTACTTTTTTCTGTACAAAATATTCAGGAATGTCTTTATTTTGTAACTATAAAACCGTATTTAAATTTTATGTTGTTTTTTTTTTTTTATTAAAACAACAAAAAAGTTTTTTTTTACTTCCACCAAAAAAGTCATTAAAATCAATTGCAATACAACGTTTTAGTTGGAATATGTTTATATTGTTTATTTTTTAAATTTAATGTTTTTTTGTTTTCTATATTTTTTTGTTTTCTATTCTTTTTGTTTTAATAAATGAATTAAAGTTTTATTTTAAAAAAAATATTTGTATGATTCAAAGCAAATTTCTTGCAATTTCATTTCTTACGTTGTTAGCTATTGTTGATTCTTCGTAAGATATTTCATTATTATTATATTCATCACTTTCACCATCATAATCATCGTCGTTTTCAACATCAGCAGGCAGGCAATCAATTTTATAAAATATGCAAATGTTGTGTAGGGTGGCACAAGCGTTTACAATTTTGGTTGTCTTTTGAGGACTATAATGCAAACCTCTAGAACCTATTATGCATCGAAAACGTTGTTTTAAAACACCATTGCATCTTTCAATTATGTTTCTTATTTTGCAATGTTTTTCATTATACTTTTTTTCGCGAGCTTCTGTTGGACTTCTGTAAGGTGTCATCATATACGGCAGCAATTTGTAACCAGAATCTCCTATTTGGAATAATACATTTAAAATATTTTTAAAAATAGTATGTCTAGTTTGAAAAATGTTAATGCATACCAAGGAGCCAAGTGTTTCTTTTTCCTTTCAAGTAGTTCGTTTTAAAATAGTAATCTGCAGCACTCTGGTCCCAAACGAAGGCATCATGGTTTGCCCCAGGGTGTCTAGCGTCTACATATGTTATAACCATATTATGGTCACAGATCTAAAAAATATAATATTGAAATTATTAGTTAAAATAAAATTAATAGATTATTGTTTTTAGGTATTGTTTAAACAAATATAGAATAGTTACTCACCAGCATTACATTTATGCTATAAAAACCTTTACGGTTATAATAAAGATGCTTTACATCGTCACCTGGTGACTTAATTCTAACGTGTGTTCCGTCGACGCATCCTACCACGCCTGGTATTCCAGCAGTATTATAAAATGCTTCTTTTACTGCATTTTCCTCCTCCGCAGTTTTTTCTAAATTAATCCATTTTGAGCACAAGTAGTCTTCAAATATATTTAGAAGTTCACCAATAATTATACACACTTGTGATTTGGACATTGAGGAGACACATTCATTCCCAATAGATGCTTGATAGCCACCCGTTGCAATAAATGATAAAAACGTTGCAAGTTTGCTTGGTGCCGGAATGTGTGTATTCCGGTATGCCATTTTCATTTTTGGAGCTGTTTCTCCAAGTAACATCAAAAATATTTCCTTGTTGACCCGAAATCTTGCAATAAAACTAAAAAAAAAAGATTTACAAATTGAAATGACAAAACAAAAATTGGTTTACAAACTTACCGCTCGTCCGGAAGATCCATAACAATTGTGGCATCTCGTAAATTTCTGCGGCTTAAACGAGTGTCCACGTATTCATTTTCACTTGAATCACTATCGAAAGATATAGCAACTGAACCAAACATTTCACTTTTATTATTTTTTTTATTTTACGAAAAATATATTCTTATTTTTTATGTAAATAAAATCAACTGTTTCATATGTAGACCAAAATCAGCTGTTCTTTATTTATTTTATTTTTTTACTTAGAGTTACCATCTCTTAGGGAAAAAAAACATATTTTTATATGAAAAAATCTATTACAATACTAAAATGAATATCATGGCAATATTGTTGTTTGACATTTCCCAAACGAATAACGTAACCTAACGCAAGCCAGACGAACGTTTTAAAAAAACTCATTTGGTTACGTTATCGTTCGTGTACTACACGTTCGTCCAAAACTATTCACGTCTTCTAAAAACAGACCATAAGTCTATATTATGTTTTACCACGTGTGCAGTAAGAGTGTAACATTTGTTGACACTAAAGATGATAAAGATACATTTTAATAACGCTTTTAAATACAGCGAACACAGGGAGTGGCATATGTGCCCCAGTGGCGAAACCTACCCCTTCTACCCAACTCAAAATTATACAAATATGGAATTCTGACTTCATCGGATATCATTAACCTACTTTAGCCTGGAATCAAAAATGAGCAACAAATTGCTTAAAACTTAAAAAACGTGTTTTTTAAAATTAATTTTTAAGTTTTTTTAAAATGCCTAATGTGGAGATGTCGATTGCTACACTAAAAAAAACAAGTCAGTAAAGTCAGCAACGTTATTGCTGGGAGGATCCTTGCAGAAAAATTGCTAATATTAACAACAAATTTTCAAAATTCATCTAAAATTTTTGCTAATTATTTTGCTGATATTAGTAATTTTTCTGCAAGGATCCTCCATAAAAAAATGTTGCTGACTTTACTGACTTTTTTAAGTATATTTTTAAAATATAATAGTTGTAATTAAAAAAAAACAATAAATTTTAAAAATTATAATATGTGTTCGTGTGTAGAGCGACTAGTTTGCATTATAATTTATGAAAATTTATTATTTTGTCAACAATTTAACAAAATTTTAATGCTTTTATCAAAGTTTGCAAAATTTTCGATAATATCGCACTTGTTCAACAAAATTGTCATAACTCAAAATATATTTTTTTCATGAAAACCACATACACTGGTAATCTCTACCCACTGTAAAAATCTTAGATCCGGTTGTTTTGTTGCTAAAGAGTACAGAAACCGATCTATGTCGTTTTCTGGCAAAAAGTAGATTTTGAGTTAAGACGTTTTTGCTAAATAAAATTTTGATATTTTGATATGTCGATTAGGATGTCCCTTAAGAAACGATTTGTCGATTTTCGTTCGTTACGATACACCCCCAGTTTTATTGCAAGTGGTTCCGAAGGGAAAAAAATTTTTTTTGAAACATTGACACGTACCAAAAATGGCCAATTTTTTGAAAAAAGTGCATTTTTATAAAAAATTCAAAAATTTAAAAATTCCTTTAATACACTCAAAATTATTCTGATATGGAACTTAATAGGATATCATTAACCCACTTTAGCCTGGAGTCAAAAATGAAACACGAACTTGACAAAAATCTAAAACGTGTTTTTTAAATTAGTTTTAAATATTTTTTAAAATGTCTTATTTGGAGATAATAATATTTTTTCAAAATGAACCATTTTCGGCACGGATTAACGTTAAAAAAAAAAAATGATTTCTTCCGTTTGGAACCATTTGTAATAAAACTTTAAGGGACATCCTCAAAAACTGCTAAAAGTAGCAGAACGATTACGAAAATTGGAAAAGCCCTAACACTCCCTCGATAAAATTAAATAAGGATTATAATATTCACATAAAAAAAGTTAGTTCAAAAGTCTGGTAAACGGGTTCCAATTCAGTTGAGCCAATTTTTTCTATTGTAAACGTTTAAATCAGTTATTTAGCTATCTCATTTAACATAAAAATCAAATTTCATCCATATTTGAATTACTTTTTCGACCTAATTCGTGACTCTCAACATTAGAAATTTTGCTCGTTAAATTAAACCACACATTTTGGGTTTCCGCTATTAGTCTTACTTGTAGATGGAGTTATTTTCACATATTTTTTATTTTATAATCATATTTCAGAAAATAAGCGATATAGAGGAAAATTTTCCTAAAGTCGTTACTCCGTACCTGTTAGTTACTCTTTGTTACCTATTCCCGGTAATAAATATTGACCAGCCTTTGGTCAGATCTAAAAAGACATTGTTGATTCGGCTTAAAAATTCAATTGATTTAGCTTAATTTAGGTTACCTAAACTTAGCAGACTGCGATTCTGAACTTCATTGAAGATTATATTGGAGCAAATTCCGGTACTATTTTCTGTTGTCGTAGCTGAATTTTCTTCTATTTGTACGGGCTTTTTTATGAGTGTCTGTTAATTGTAACTCAAAGTAACAACAATCATCTATAAAAACGAAGTATCCAAAAAACTTTTTGTTGAATGCGTCTTTAAAATACCTTTCATTTGATACCCAATTTGCCTATAATAACATCAAATATCAGATTGGGTAATTTTTGACCACGCTTTTTATCCCCTTAACTTGACTATGCGTACCTAAAAATATACTGCTACATACGGCCCAATCTTATGTTCAGAGGTTAAAAAGTGGTGTCAAAAATTACCGCATTTTTCGGGTTTTCGGCTTATTTAGAACTGTTTTAGAGAAATTTTAAACAAATGATGTATCAAATGAAAGCGCCTTTATACGAGACATTTCCGATAACATTCAAATATTATTGTAATTAAAAAATGTGTTTTAACTGGCGTTTTTTTTAAAGAATTATAGTCGAATTCAGCTAAAAAATATGTATAGTAACGCATAATCAAGGGCGTGTCTGAACTTTTTCCGACATTTGTAATTATGCGACTTTTTCCGAATAACTTTTTAACCTTTATTTTAAATATTTCAGATAAATGGCAGCCCTAAATAAATTGCACGCTACATATGAAATATTGATATCAAAATTTATGTTTTCTCGAACTGCTTTCAAAAAAGATCTGAATTTCATTAGTTTCAGACATGTTTCCATACAAAAATGTATTAACTTTGTCCCCACCTTTTTAACAATTAAAAGTGAGATTGGGCTGCTAAAAACATACGTGCTCCTTATTTTTTTTCTTTATCACATATTCAAATTTCATTAAGATCGGAGAGAACCCATTGGGAGACTCCCCTTGTGAGTAGTATTCTTGTTAGAAAATTTCACATAATTTTTTGTGTGTGTGTTTTTTTTGTAGTTTAATAATTAGAATTTTTTTTGCTGATTTTAGCAGAATAGTTTGTTACTTTAAGGGCGAGCAACTTTGCTATAAATAACCAGAGTTTAACTTTAACCACAGATATTTCCACATAGATTTGGCATTCATAACTATGGTTAAGCCCTTAAACTTGAGATAACTTAGCAGGTCTTAATGAACTAAAATTTAGCTCAAATATAACAACATTTTTGTAGATTTAACAGATTTATTTTGCAATTCTTATCTTCCCAGCAAAACTACACATTACCAAATCATGGGTAAAGTAATGTATCGCCATATGGCTTCATGCATTACTTTACACGTTACTTCACTGATGAATTTTACAGGCGATGAGCCTCAAAGTAACTCATTACTGGTTACTTATATGGTTACATGGTGGGAAAAAGTATTGTGTCTATAAATAGATTTTCATAAAAAAAATGCATACAATTTTTTTTTACAGATATTTTTTTTTAATTAAATAAATAACTTTTTGTTTATTAAATAAATAACTTGGCCATGCTGGGATTCGAACCTAGGTTCGTGATATCAAAAATATACACCTTACCATTGTGCTTACAAAAATCACAAAGTAATGTGTCCATAAATAGATTTTCAAAAATATATATTAATAATTACTTTACGTTTATAATTCATGCATTATGTAATTGATGATCGGTAAGTCATTATTTTATGTTTTGAAGTAATGTAAAATGTAATGAGGTCTCATTACAAGGTAATCCATGATTGTTCAATTATCGGTAACTCATTACTTCTTGTTGGAAAATAATGATACAGGTAGGGAGTACACATTACAATGTAATGCATTACTTTATCGCACCCATTACCAAAGTTTTGCCGGGTTACTAATATTTAACATGAAAATCTGCTAATTTTAGCAGTTTTTCGCAACGTCATTTATAATTTATAATAGTTTTAGCAAAAATTTTTATTTTCTCAATTGGTATTGGAAAACGAGATAAGGATTTAAAAATCTTATTAAAATTCTAAAACTAATATATGTTTCTTTTTTTTTTTGAAAAAATTCTTGGATGAAGCATGGAAATTGGAAAAGTTTTAAAAATTCGGTTTAATTAATTTATTTCCAATCAAGCAAAATGGATCATTTTAAATTTCGTTTATTTAAATAAAAACACTTAAATATACAAACTATTTATAACACAACTAACTAATTGAAATAAACTTATTTTTTTTTGGCCTACAAAAAATAAACAGTTAATTCACTTTTACTAACGTCTTACGAAATAAGTGGCACCACCAAAATAAGGATATGTAGCATATGACGCATAAGGATATGTAGCATATGCATGTGTATAAGCAGGATAATAAGCAGAAGAAGCTAATACGGGAGCAGCAATGGCAGCAGCAGCAACAGGAGCAGCTATAGCAGGAGTAGCATAACTAACACCGGTAGCAAATAGATGAGGTTTGGCGGAGGCAGAAGCCAAAACAGCAAAAAGACAAATGACCAACTAAAAACGATAAATAATTTATTATTTATATATTATTATTTGTTTGTTTGTTTGTTTGTTAAGACAATTTTTACTAACAAAAATACTTACAAATTTAGTATACATGTTGTTGAATTGAAGTTTTCTGTTATTGATATGACGTTGCTTCCACGATTGGTATCCAAGTAGTAATTGATGTTTGAATACCAATTGTCAATCATTTTTATACTAAATGGGAATGGTAGAATAATAAATATTTATTTATTTTCATATTCTTCTTCATTTCTTTTTATTGTTTATTAGTGTTGTTGCTATGGGGCTGTATTGTACATATAATGTAAATTGTAAATAAGTGTTGCCGGACAATACTTGCATAATTTGTGTTCCTATTTTGACAATAAGAATTTCTAAAAATACTTTAAATAGTTTGATATTATTTTTATCAAAAATAAAAATTATGTTCTTTCGTCCTTTAATTGTGCAATGAAAATGAAAATTATTCAAGTTCGAGGCCATACTCTATATCTCTTTATTAGGATATTGTCCTTACAAATAATCTATAGCGTTTTTGTTTTCAAATTTGTTAACTGACCACTTTCATTAATGTGTTGATAGATCTATTTCGGGAAATTTCTAGGTTCCCATTTTTGTATTTGTATTTATTTAGTCTATGGAAAAAATCCTTACAGACAATATCATAAAAATTACATAAGTAGATACCTAACATAATATAACAGAAATCAGACATTCAAAGTTAAAATTATACTACGTTTAACAAAGTTAACATTTTTTGAAAAATCGATACAATTATAAAAATTATTAAAATCATTGCTCATTCGTAAAAGAGGATCAGCATCAGCATAATTTTGACGGTGAAATGGAATAAATAGAGGAATATAGTACCTCGTAGGGCGTTGAGGAACATTGAATAACAGGTTATTGACGAGGAATTCCGAGCAAATTTCACCATTAATCAGCTTGAATAAAAACGTAACATTCATCATTTTTCTTCGGCTTTCCAAGGTTGGCAACTTGATGCGAGCCAGTCTAGAAGTGTAGGATGGAAGATCAGCTGCAGCCCCCAAATAAAAACTCCGTAAACAGAATAGCAAAAATTGTTTTTGGACGGACTCAATTAGTTGGATACGAACATTTTCCTGAGGATCCCAGATTATGGAACCATATTCCAAAATTGGTCTTACAAGGGAAGTATAAAGTTGCCTTGTGATATTCGGTTCAATGAATTCTTTTGCCCATCGTTTGATAAATGAAAGCACACCGCGTGCTTTATTTGCAGTCAAAGTAATATGTTGTATAAAAGTTAATTTAGGATCCAAAAGAACACCAAGGTCATTAAAGGTATCAACTAACTCCAACTGATAGCCCCCTAAAGAATAGAAATCGGGAACACAGAATTTTCTGAAAAATCTCATATGTTTGCATTTTTTCAGGTTTAACTCCATTAAATTTAAACTGCACCATTCGTTAAGACTGTCCAAATCTTCCTGAAGGTATATGTGATCAGAAAAATTATCGAAGCTATGGAAGATTTTCACATCATCAGCGTACATTAAAACATTTGAACATTTAGGTAGATCATTAATGAATAAAGAAAACAAAATAGGTCCAAGATGGCTACCCTGAGGTACTCCTGATTTAACATCAATATTCTTAGATAAAGAATTGTTAAATAGAACGCGTTGTTTTCTGTTACTTAGATAAGATTTAATCCAATCCAAACCGTTGTTTGTGAAACCCATTAAAGATAACTTTTTTACAAAAAGATTGTGATTTACTTTGTCAAAGGCTTTGCTGAAATCTGTATAAATAGCATCAGTATGTTGGCTTTTGGTAAATCCCCGGTTAACTAAAGTTGTAAGGTGTAACAGGTTTGTAGTTGTAGAGCAACCTTTTCGGAAACCGTGTTGAAATGGTGACAATACGGAGGAGATATTATGACATAGTTGTTCTCGAATAGTTTTGGGATATTACTCAATTTAGCAATACCTCTATAATTTGTTACCGCCGATTTATTACCAGATTTAAATAAAGGTATAATGTAGGACTCCTTCCACTGTTTAGGAAAATAACCGTATTTGATGGATACATTAAACATAATCGATAGAGGAGTAGCTAAAGCATGAGCACAATTAATTAGCAAGCAACTGGGTATGCCATCAGGTCCATTATAAAATGAAGATTTTAAGCTTTTAATACATTTTTTTATATCTGAAGTGGTAAGAAGTGAAAACGATAACGACTGTTGTTCAGTTAAAGGGATTGGATAATTGACAGAATCATCATAGCGAGCATCAGAATACGTAGTTGCAAAAAAATCGGCAAACATGTCACTTATCAGTAAATCATCACTAGACTCATTAGATAAATATTTCATGACAGGTGGATATCCACAAGACTTCCGCTTTGAATTAACAAATTTATAGAACGCCTTCGGATCTCGTTTAAAATTTAGTTTCATATTGTTTAGATATTCATTATATAATTTCGTATTAAGTAAGTGATATTCAGCTCGTGTAACTGAATATTTACCATAATCTGTAAGAGAACCAGATTTCTTGTAGTTTTTATAACGTTTATTTTTTAAATTTTTGATTCTCGATAATTGTTCAGAACAAGTTTTGAAAGAAGTGACAATCTCATGCAAAACATCAAATATTTCTGAATATTTTAGGTGTTGCAACTAAAATTCAGTTGTGTTAACCGAATTGTGTTTCGAAAACCATTATTCAGTTGTACCAAGCAATTTAAATCTCAGTTGTGCAAATTTTGGGCTGGCAAATGGCTAAATTTTTCTCTGTGTGTCAATTATTTAAAATTTTATTTTTGATTTAAAATATACAAGCTCTAAAGCCCTATTTGTGGTATTTTAAATTTATTTCCAAGAATGAAATCCGGATTGGAACCAGTGTTGTGAAAATGGGAGATTTTCCTCCACCCACAATGATAACTTTCAATACAAATATAATTTTTAATAAAAAATTAATTGAAAATACTCTTGAGCCCCCACAAAACCTTTTCCTGGATCCGCGACTGAGGTATGACATATACAATCGATAGGTCCAATTCACATAAATTGAACCGGCTCTTTAGGGCTTATCTGGCAACACTAACAGTAATTTTTTATACTTCTATACATATTAATAAAATAATTCTTAAATGCTTCATTTAATTTTATTCTACTTCTCATTTTTCGCTTTAATATAAAATTCTCTTATACAGTCAGTCCATCAATTTGATATCGTATTATATTCAAAGCGAAACAAAAATAAAGATTGTTTTAACTGTTTGGGTGTGCTATTGTATGATGTCTGTTCTTTTATGAATTAATTATTTAAATATTATTATTTATTTTTTTTATTATTAATTTTGCTTCACATTATTGTCCATAATAATATTACGATTACCATGGTCAATAATGAATAAATAAATGAATGAACATTTTTTAGTTTGTTTTGGTCATCATTTGGCACGTTATTAAAATTTTAATCATCGTAATGATAAAATTGTTAATTAAATATCAATGAATGTTCATGCAAATAAAACAGTTTATACGTTATATTCAAAATTATAAATTTATTTTGATTTTTATCAATTGGTTTTTCTTTTTAATTTGTCTTCTTCTCGTTTTCGATATTGTTGTACGAGTATGTGCTTGTGATTGTAAAAAGCCTTCACACGCATTTAAATTATCCATTTTTAAGGTTTTTGAACCTCAAACATTTATACTATTTAACATAGTATTTACTTATGTTAGTGTGTCCTAAAATTTTGTTGAATTTCGATTTTCATGCTTAATTTTAAGACTTTTGTTTGGGGTAAAGTATTTTTGGGATTTTTCTTTTCAGATTTTCCGAAAGAGGTCGCGCAAATCGATTTTTACCCAAAAAATCGGTTTGTTTTGACGTTTTTTTAAATTTTATTTATAACTTGATCGATGAACAAAATTTTCTTAGCTTCGTCAATATGTTTAAAGAAAAATATACAAATTTTATTTTTATGTGCTAAACCCGTAAGTTCCGGCAATGCTTTTTTTTTGTCCATTTGCATACCATATATTTAATTTTTAGTAATTTTTAAATACGTGCGCCCCGGTAGGCTAGTTGGTAGCGTGCTGGCTTATCAGTGCGGGGGTCGTGGGTTCGATTCCCACCAGAGGCACTGGTCTGTTTTCGCTACAACGCGCCGAAGGCCATAGTAGCTAGTGCTCGGTTAGGGTAATAGTATATAATTTGTAATTATATGATTATTAATTAATAAAAAAAAAAAAAATAAAAAAAATTTTTAAATACATTTTGTAAATAACGCTTTATAACTTTTAAAATTTCTAATAAAATTAATAAATCTAATGATGTAGTTTAAAAAATTAATAAATTCTCAATAATTTTCTAAAACATTAGTAAAATATTAGTATAACATTAGTTCAGAACTATTTAATGCTGAATAGGTACACTCAGGGAACTTCTGCTTTAAAAATATGTAGTTGTTTGGGTTGTAATACAGTTTCTTTATTTTTAATGTAAATGTCAGTCATTTTTAGAACAAATTAAATTTTTTACTAACCTTGCAATTCATTCAAAAAAAAAAAAAAAACAAACCACATCAAATGACTGTTTTATGATTTTACATTAATTTTTACAGTTGTTTTTTGTTATTTAAAAAAATAAAAAAAAAATAAATGTTTGTTTATTTTTTACTAACATATTTGTAAGGGAGTAAGCCCAGAAGAATCCCTTCCAAATCTGCTTCAATAAGCTATGATTTTTCTATGGCGAATTCCCACTTGAAAGCATCACTTTTGGGCATAATAAGCGCGGATTTTGGCGCTTACAAAAAGCTGTGATTTCATGGTATGATTTTACTATATTTCATGTCTACATTATTACGATTAAAAGTAATAATGTGAATATACATAATTTATTTTTGACATATAATATAATCATTTTATTTTCTTTACCGCTTCACGTGCTAGCTCTTCAGAAACAGTTAAAGGACTAATTTTTTTTTATTTCATACTCGAAAATACCAAACACAATCGGAAATCACTCGAGAAAATTGGTACAGCTTGTGTATAATCCACGATATGAAACTTTCTGCATTACAACCTGCATCCTTATAAGGGAATAAGGTAAGCTGCTTACTACCTGCATCCTTGTTAGGGAAAACAGAAAGCTCAACATTTTTGTTTATTTATTTCTATACGAAAATTATTCGTTTCGTTTGCTGCTTCTCAGTATTATATAATAGTAAACTTACATCAGCGCATTTGTTATATCCTGCTTCTAAAAACACGAAAATTGTTTACTGGGATAGTTCATTTTTACTACAATTGTTAGTCATTTTTTGAACATTAAAAAACAAATGACAATGTTAGTTGAATTTACTGAAATGTAGTCGTCCTTTCTTTAAGTGAAATCTCATTTGTTTTTAACTACATTTGCAGTGGTCTTTACCTACATAGTATTCTAAGTGTATAACTAAAATTTTAGCTGAAAACACAAATTTAGCAGCAAGTTTGTTGAGAAATAGTATATTTGATTTACAAGACGTTTTACTAATTTTTCTACTAACTTAGTTTTTTGAGTGTACATATCCTTAATATTTACCTTTTTACATGAGTTAAATCGAACAAAAAGCGCACTTTCACTATTCGAGGTACTCGACGAATAGTTGAAACACGCGAACTATTAGAGTATCGAGTTTCATGGTGAACTCGTTTTATCGTAAGCTCTGATGAATGGTAGGAGAAATTCTGAGGTCAGATTCAAATTGAGCGCATGGCAAATCTTTAGATATGTACACTCTAGTCTCAGGTTCTTGTCCTTTTTCATATTTTGTCGGCCTGTGTAATTAAAGAATAGTTAAATGGATTTTACTGAATTGAGCTCAAATTGAGTTAATTCTAATGAAGCTCAGATGCCGATTTTAAACATTTTAAAACGAACGTTTTTGTTTGTTTCCTCAAAAAAAAAAAAACAATCATTTTTGTACAAATAAATTGTTTTGTTTTAGAAAGTTATTAACCGAACTAACCAACAACTCACACACAATTTATATAGATCAACAATAAAAATTCACTATTAACCACTCACAAGGTACAGTGCAAAAATTCGCTTAATATATATGCTCGACATATGTTGAAAAACGAATAAAATCTTCAATGTTTGAATTTCCTTCACTTACAATGTAAAGGATAAAATATGATGACATTTGAAAATAACTGCCAGTCAAATTTCAACTTAATTAGTTGAACTGGCAACTGTGGTAATAATTAACAACTAAACATAGCTTTATAGAAAATAAGTTCGCAGTAAATTTCGTCATACTCAAACTAAGTTACGGCATGTTTTTAACCTAACTAGTTGAGTTAAATAGATGATGTTTACAATTTAACACTTTAAGGCACGAAGAATGTTGATGAAGGCCGTTGCGGGCTAGAAAGTTAACTCCATTCATGCAGGTGTCAAATAACTTTTTTCTAATTGTTTTTTCTGTTAATTAAAGTAAATTATCACAAATAAAATTATAATTTTTCTGTTAATATGGAAAAATATTCATGATCTTTAACCGAACTAACCAACAACTCACAGTTATTTATATTTTAAAAAGTTGAAAAAATAAATAACAAAGTTGAAAATAAAAAGCTTAACAAAGTGGAAAAAAGTACAAAATAAAGTTCTTATCCTTTTTTTCAACTTTTTTTTAAGCTCAATAAATTTATAGTATTTCTACAAATAAAGTCGGAAAGAATTTCGCGGGTGTAAATGAAAAAATTTGCAAAAAAAAAGCATTAATACACAGATCGTTAAGTCCTTCCACGACAACAATGCCACTAATTGTAAATTGTAGTACAAGATTTTAAAGTTTTTGAACTCAATTTGTACTACAATATTACAAGAAATTTGCAAATAATAAATAGATTCATATATTTGTTTTTTTTGCGGGATGTCAACCGCAGATAAGTTTTAAAGCAAATTTGTTATACCATAATGCGTTTTTCCGCATTGTGGCATTATTTCGCACTTTTAAAAGTGCAGTTTTAAAATATTTACAATCTATGGACTGGCCCCTTTTCTATGGTTTTCATTTAGTGAGAAAACTAGTTTATTTGAATGTTTGATGTTTTGCATGGTATTGTCACTTCTTTCAAAACGTGCTCTGATGATGGGAACCTAGAAAATTCCTGAAATAGATCTAACAACACATTCCTGAAAGTGGCCAATTAATAAATTTGAAAAAACTCTATAGATTATTTGTTAGGACAATATCCTTATAAAGAAATATAGAGTATGGACTCGAACTTAAATAAGTTTAATTTTCATTGCAAAAACGTAATTTTTATTTTTAATAAAAATTATATTAAACTTGTATAAAAATTCCTTTCGTTTAATATATTTATTAATATACATGATTAATCCGCGGATGCGTTAATTAATTAATTTGATACCCCATAAACAAAAAGTCTATGGATTATTTGTTAGTACAATATCCTAATAAAGAACTTGAATAATTTTCATTTTCATTGCACAATTAAAGGTCGAAAAAAGATTATTTTTTTTTTAATAAAAATTATATCAAACTTGTATAAACATTCTTATAGTTTAATATATTTATATATATACAGGATGTAATCCGCGGATGCGTTTAATAATTAAATTGTTATCCCATAAAGCCTTTTTTGGCAAATCGAACATATCTTGCAGTTTTCCTTATACTGTTTTTAAATGTATATAATCTAGACACTGTACCGTTTTTTGATATACTTTGTTTTGCACCACAACTTAGCGGTTTTGTTGATACCACAAATCATGCAAGTTTATTAACACCGAGAAATTTCTTTCGATTTTATTTGTAGAAATATTTGACATTTTTTGGGCTTAATACTAAAGTTGAAAAAAGAAAGTTGAAGAAACTACATAAAAGTATGTAGTTTCTTCAAATTTTTATTTTCAACTTTGTTATTGAGCAATTATGTTTTTTTTTCGTTTTTATTTATTAGAGTTTTTTATATTTGAAAATTAAAAATACTAGTTTTGTTTTTTGTACATTTGAAAAAACATTTGAATTTTAAAATATATTTATTTTTAAATGTTTTACTTTTAAATTTAACAAAAATTTAAACCAAAAGTTTATTTTTCGATCTTTTATCATAAATTACGATGTGAGCAAGATTAGTTCAAGATCATTTGTTTTTTGTTTAACAAAAAACCGTGCAATGTTTATTTATAAAATAAAAAATTTCATCATCCGCTAATTTATGGCAGACTTTATCTACTGACAGGTTCTTACATGTTTAATTTCGCGTCACCGAAAATCTTCAGAGAACTAATGTAGAAGGGATAATAGATTTACCCAATTTTTGAAGGACCAAGATCAACGCTTTACCCGTATTACTTTATTTACCCGATGAGAAGTAAAAAACAAAATTGGAAGAATTGAGCTAACTCAAATCAAGAATAAAACATTTTTAACTAATAAACATTCCACATTGGTTCTCAAGATTTTCTGTGACTCGAAACAAGACATGTAAGGATCTGTCAGTAGATAAAGTCTGCTTTAAATTTCAACAACGTGTCACTGCTTTTTGTTTAACAAAAAACAAATGCTCTTGAACTTGAATAATCTGGCTCACATCATAATATTTATTTTTGTTAAAATCCAAAAATAAAACGTTTTCCGGTCTGTGAGTACAAATGGAAGTGATTTAGAACTAAATCTTAAAAAAATTATCTGAATTAAATTAAAGAGCTTTTAAATTTATTCGATTATAGTTCAGTCTTTATTCAAAATCCACCTCTCTGAATTACTTTTTCAACAAAAGAGGAACAGCAAAAGGCGTGGCAATTGGAGCGGCAAAAGCTGGAGTAGCAGCATATGTGGTGTATGCAGCTGGGAAGGCAGCAGAATGGGCTACTGTATGGGCATTATAGCTGGAGGCATATGGAGCAACATATGCAGAATGACCAACAACAGCGGCAGCTGGAGCAGTATATGCCAAAGGAGCACTATATGCCAAAGGGGAACTGTAGGCCAAAGGAGCACCAGCAGTGTAGGCCAAAGGAGAGCTATATGCCAACGGAGCTACCACACCGGGTTTAGCGGAGACAACAACCAAAAGAGCGAAAAAGCAAACAGCGGTCTGAATATATATAAAAAAAATATTGTTATTAAATCTTTTCAAATAAGGACATTTTCTGTATTAAAAACTTACTATTTTGAACATTTTGTTATGTTTATGATTAAGTTACAAACTGAATTGAATACTATTTGTGAAAAGTATAACGGTTTAAATACTTTTTTGTGCAATTTTTTTATTTAATAGATCACATTTTGGTGTGTGGTTTTTAAACTATAAATTCCAAACATGTATATTTTAAGTGTTTGTACGATATTTACGATAAACACCTCCAATGTACACTCATAAAAAAGTTAATTCAAAAGTCTGTTAAACGGATTTCAATTCAGTTAAGCTAATTTTTTCTGCTGTTATCGTTTAAATCAGTTATTTAGCTAAAGTTATTAGTTATCTCATTTTACCATAAGAAGAATTTTCATTAGTATTTGAACTAATTTTCCGATCTAAAATTTAGTAATTCGTGATTCTCAAATTTACAAATTTTGCCAGTTAATTTAGACCACAATTGTTTTCACACCATTGTTTTGTTTTTTTTTGTGTCCCCGCTATCAGGCTCACTTATAGAAGGCGTTATTTTGTCATATTAATTTCTCATTGAGCTAAATGGACCAAACATCATTATTAACTACCTATACTCCCGGTAATATATATGGATCTGCCACTGGTCAGATCCGGAAAGAAATTTTTAGCCAACATTTTTTTTTGATTCAGCTTAAAAATTCGGTTAGCTTAATTCGTACACTCAAAAGAAAAATGTCTGTAAAGTCAGCAACAGCAAACATGTTGCTGACTTTTTAGACTTTTTTCTTTTGAGTGTAGGTAATTTAACTACAACTTTCAACTCAAATATAGTTCTTATATAATTATGCTCACCTAAATTTAGCAGACTGTGATTGGAGCTTTCGTAAATTCAGGTACTATTTTCTGTTGTAGTAGTTGAATTTGTAACTATTTGTACGTTGGGTTTTTTTATGAGTGTACTACGTATATATTTTTTTTAGCTACAAATAAAAAAGAAATAAATATAGGCCAAAAATTGTTTATACTATATACTAACCACATTGCAACAAAAATCAAATCACTTATAAAATTATATATAATCAGTATCGTAGGATCATAATCAGTAGTGGAGGGGAGGGAAAAGTTATTTCCTAGTTTTTTATGTTACAGTTAGAACTATTTTCTTTTAGATGCAAAATAGTTTTATTGCTGAAATTTGGTAATAGCAGGGTATAAAAGTTAAATTTTTCCACTTTAAAACTTTCTACATTACCAAATTGTTTAAATGAGCAATAAATTGCCCTTAAAGGACTTATACCGTGACTGGTTAGAGCAGGACTTATTATCACAGAAAAATACAATTTGTCATTGCTGGTGGTAAACGATGTCAATTGCGTTGGAAGAACTGGCCCTGTAACTGGTGAAAAGAGGTCATACCACTTAACGAGCGATGCCAGCTGTATTTTGTGTTTTTTTTTTTATATATATTTTTAAAAATATTTTCAATTTAATTTTTCAAAGTAATTTCAATTTTTTTATTTCTATTTAGTTTTAGAGAGTTGTTTAAGGACTAGTTTTTCTATTTTTTTTTAATTATTAATGTAATTTTTGAGATTTTTTTTCAAATTTTACTTGCAAGAAAAACCGTTAAGCTATGTACGAATCTTACAATATTGTCAGAAAAATTTTCAGAAAATTTCTAACAACAGTGTGATCTTACAACTTTTGCCTTGCAACATTGTCAGAAAAAGCATTGTTTGTACATTGTATGACAATAATATTGTCAGACATCTGACATTCGTGTGAACACCCTACGTTGCCATTGTCAGATAATTGCAAGACATTGTAAACTATTTTTTTTATTGGCAGATGTGTTTAAATTAATGCATCTGACAATGGCAGTATTGTCACAGAAATATTTCTATTGGCGGCACTGTCCATAAATAATGAAAACAAAAAAAAAAAAACAAAAGTTCATATTAATAATATTAAAAATCAAAAGTGTAACAAAATAGGGAATCAAATTAAATAAAAAAATGGATGGCAACATTTCCATTAATGAAACCTGCGTCATAGATTGCAGCTATGAGCCAACTGACTTGATGTTTCGTACCCAGTCGCCAAGAGGATCCCAGTCGCCAACAGGCTCTAAAGCCGGGAAAAAACCAACACCCAAACAAAGATCCGACCGCAAAAATGTGGAATCCATGTGGTCACACAAAAGTATTATTAAACTTATCGAGGAAGTTGAGGTACGGCGTAGTTTATGGGATGCTGGTTGCGCTGAGTATAAACTTCCTAAAGATATTTTATGACAAGAGGTCGCAGATGCCATCCAGATAAGTGTGAATGATTGCAAAGGAAAATGGACAAATCTCCGCACGTCTTTCAACTGAAATTTGCAAAAATATTTTGTCTTCATCCTCGCTACTTTCTAATACATATGCAGCTAAAATCGTTGCAATTCTTTTTTTGTTCCATGACAATTAATATTATCACTTTTTTAATTTAATTAAACACACAATTAACTAATAATAATTTCTTTCAAATGCTTTGACAGTTCTGGCAATGTCTTACAACAGATCTCTCAATTTTTGTCATACAAGAACCTGAGAACCGTGTGAACTAACAATTTTCGTTGGCAGTTTGACAATTGTCTGACAATAAAATTGAAAGGTTTTCTTACAATCGTCTGAACTGACAATTTACCTTTTGCTAAACATGTTTCATTGTCAGTACATTGCCAAATCTTACAATATTGTTAGATCTGATAACAGTCTGTACATAGCTTTAGAAATGGCACATAAAAAGGCAAACATGGCAAAATAGCAAAATAAAATATGTAAAAGTTATATATTAAAGTATTATTCAGTTAATGACATTTTTCATTAAAGCATTGAATACATTTTAATGAAATAGATTCATTAATACTATGAAGGAAAATTCTATCGGGGTAGATGTCGAATATTCCAAAAATCAAATTTACTAATTAAATAAAAAATACGCTATTTCTTAACAGCCCTTTCAAACTTTAAGCACCTAATTTCAGATTTACCAGCACCAAAAACCCGCTAGTAAAAATTTCAAGAGATCTGATCAAAAGAATGTCCTCAAATTGGATCCGTTATTGGATAAAAAACCCATCCGGCATTCAAAAGTTAATCTGTTAAAAAGGATTTAAATTAAAACAGCTATTTTAGCGTCTACCAAATTTTACGAGAATGGTGGCCGGGTTGACTAATTCGCCATATGTGTTTTATAAAATTCTGGCACATTTTATTCAAAATATGTTTTCTTTTTGTTAATTTTGGCACAAAAAAAATACAAAACTAATATTTTGTAAACATTAATGGGGAACTTCAAAAATTTTCGACTCTTTGGGGAGAACTATTTTCAAAATTGTGTTCTGTATGACATAAATAAACTTTTTGTGTGTATGTTAGCCGCTGTTCAAGCATGATAAGTTCTTGCGCGTTAATTATTTATCTTTAAGGGTAACAAATTAAAAATATTATTTTTTTTTTATTAATTAATAATCATATAATTACAAATTATATACTATCACCCTAACCGAGCACTAGCTACTATGGCCTTCGGCGCATTGTAGCGAAAACAGACCAGTGCCTCTGGTGGGAATCGAACCCACGACCCCCGCACTGATAAGCCAGCACGCTACCAACTAGCCTACCGGGGCGCACAAATAATATTAAAATTGCAGTTTTTGCTTACATTAAATAAAAATATATCGATTTATAGATCTCATTGAATTTTTTACATTTTGAAATACATATTACCCCACCAAAAAATTTAACAAAAAAAAAAACGTTTTGTCATACAAAGGGTGTTTTTTAAGGCCAATAGAACTTACGAAAGGGTTAGCTGTCAAACGAACTGTCATACTGCGCTCAATTTTTGACATTTATGATCAGTATACTATGGCAAATCATCATGAAAAGATTCACGATTGAACAACGCTACCAAATTATACAAATTTACTTTGAAAATCAGTTATCGATGCGTCCGATGTTTTATCGCAAAATTGTGTTCTGCGATGAGGCTAATTTTTGGCTAAACGGGTTTGTTAATAAACAAAATTGTCGCATATGGAGTGAGATCAATCCACCAGAGACCCTACAGATTTCATTACATCCAGAAAAATCCACCGTTTGGTGCGGTTTACACGCTGGTGGCATCATCGGACATTATTTCTTCAAAAATTAAGACGGATCTCGCGTTACGGTCAATGGAGATCTTTTCCGAACCATGATCAAGGAGTTTTTGTTTAAAAATATTTATGACATTGATCCGGGTGAGATGTGGTCTCAACAGGATGGCGATAAGTTGATTGCAAGAAATGGACCTGTCAATTGGTCTACAAGCTCGTGTGATTTGACACCTCTCAATTATTTTCTGTCACGTTACGTAAAGTCACTGCTTTAGGCTGATAAACCAGCAACAATTGATGCCTAGAAAGCCAATATCGTTCGTGTCATCCGTAACATACGCGAATAAAGAATAGCCGCGGTAGCCATATGCCCGAAATTATTTCAAATGCCTTTTCGATTTTAGTATTAAGCTTAATAAAATCTTTTATTTGGTGCACGTTGTGTCGGAATTGATACAACGTTTCAGCTGTCACAAAGCGAAAAAAAGCAGCCGCTGTAAAAAACTGCGAAGCAAAATAATTAAGTTTTGCTCAATTTTTAAAAAGTAAATAGTTTTATGTTTAAAATTTTTAAAATGCCTCTTGCACTCGAGGGTTCTGCTAACAAAGTAACTCAGTTCACGCAATCAAAAATAGCTAATTTAAAATACTCGTATATTTGTGAATGTCAGACACAAAAAGCATACTTTTTTAAAAATTTTACTGCACTTCCGTATAAGTTTGTGATGTTCGTATCTCATTATTGGTGCGCTGACATCAACTTGGGATAAATCAAACTATATAAAATTACACATTTTTTCAAATACTGTCCCCAAAATTCAATTCCATTAAACGGCGCAAAAACCTTATGGAAAAAAACCTTATTAAAAAAATTTAAAAATTGTAAAATTTTAGTTTCACTTGTAAACCATCATACAATTTTTCACCAATCAGCGATATGGAAATTACTTTTTCAGTGAATGTTTCTCTCGAGTGATTTTTTTTTTGGTTGGGAAGGGAAAGTTAAAAACTGTGAGCAAAAAAAAAAAAAAGAAAAATTAATAAAAAAATAATTGTACACTCACAATATATTTTCCGTTACCGATTGTAGTTTATTTAAAAAGTAATCCGTAAAGTTTGTTTTTAACTGAATAAACTATTAAAATACAAAGAAACATATTTTTCAACTTTTTTGCCTGTTATTTAAAAAACAAACTATGAATTAATACGGATTTTCTGTAGCAGTTAATATTTTCGTTTAAAATCTACATATTTAAAAAAAATCTACTTGTTTAAAAAAAAAATCACACAAAAATCACAGTAATCTTTTTTTTAAAAGTTCTCTCAAACGTTTTTCATATGCATGAACTGGGGATGGTAAATAAATTACTTATTTACATTTTCAGTCCAAAAAGTACCAAAGTGGCCCAGCTGGCGATTAAGTGCTTTGTTTCAGTAAATTTTGTTTTACTTTTTTATTTTACTGAGGGTATTCAGCGTGGTTATTTGCACACGATGCAAATTTGCACTTTCTCATCCTTGAGCAGTATTGACGGTGCATAATGTGCATATTAGAACAGAGATGGAGTTCCCTCACTGTTCCAAATTTATATTTTAAAGCACATCTATTAGATTACATCTAGGAGATGAAGAGACAGCCTGCTAGAGATAGAGTAAAAACTCTGAGTTTCTTTATTCATGTACAAATAACAAAGTTTAATATATATAAAATAAAACGAAAAGTTAGGATTATAATTTTCGCAGTATAGAACATGTGTTAGCTGATTATTTGAATACAAGAAAATTAATTAGCAATATGGTAAAAGTCTAGTGTTTTTTAGGTAAACAAGATAAAGCGCATCAATGTTTAATGTAAATTTAAAATTAAGCAATATTCTTGTGCAACTTTTGCTAGTTTGCAACAAATTACCCGTGTGTATGTCATATTGGAAGGTTAGAAAAAATCAAAAAGGTTTTGTGTCTGCACAAGATATGTGTTAAATATTTAATATTGAGTTGGCTACATTGAATGATAATAAAATTGCCAGTAATATGTGCAATAGTATTGCAAGAGTACCTTAACAATTAAATTAAATCAAAAGGTACCAAAATGTTTACAAAAGTGCTTTTTACTTTAGTACTAAACCACATATTTTATTTACCATCACTATAGTTTTTCTTTAGATTTTAATTGTCTTTTATTTTACAAACACATAGTTTTTTAAGTTATTTGCATGTTATAGTAAAAGATGAACTCAAAGGTCATCCTTTTTCGTTATGCTGCCATATAAATGTTAGGCGCCATTCGCTCAATTAATTATTATTCAATTAATCTTATTATTTAGTTTTAAAAATAAATCCTAACATATATTATTATGTATATAATACATTATGTAAATAATACATTTTTATTTCTTTTAAATTATATTTGGTGATAGCTAAAATAAACGACAATCGTTTATTTTTACGTTTTTGGGGGTAAAATTTTGATGGTTAAAATAAAGGAAAATCGTTTATTTTTAAGTTTTGGGAGTTAAATTTTTAATTGTCAAAATAATGGAAAATCTTTTATTTTTATGGATTTTCGGTAATTTTTTGATAGTCAAAAAAAACGAACGTCGTTTATTTTAACGGATTAAGCAATTATTTTTTAATAGTTAAAATAAACGAAAGTACTTTGTTTTTATCGATATTTTTAGTTAATTTTTTAACAATTAAAAATAATTGGAAATTACTATTGTTTTAAACGAAAAATCAGTAGTCCTGTTTTTAACAACTTTTTCTATAGTTTTAATGTACAAATTCGTTTGTTTCTAACTATAAAATATTGTGAGTGTAGGATTTAAGTCATTTCTAAAATTTTTCGACTTTTAAATGGCCATCAATTCTTTTGTTGAAGACGTTTCAACATGAAACTTTGCACGTCATAAGTTTTAAGTATAGTCAACCTAAAACCCTGTCCATTGTTCCACTCAATTCATAAAGAGACATCTAAAGTCAGTATCGAAAAGTTTCCAAAGTTTCAACTTTGACTGTCAGTATTTCCACCAGAGAACGATGGAATCCCAGTTCAATGTATAGCGCAAAGTAACGTACACTTAACGGGTTAATAAGTTTATTTGAATATTGGGGGTCACACTCTTTATTGTTTATGCAACTATTCAACTATTTTAATATATACATCATTTGCTAAATCTGATGTTCGAAAACTATGTAGTCTAGACAGTGTGAAATCATATGCATTTCCTGGTGATGTGGTTGTTTTACTTATATAATTTAAAACTTTTGATTAAAAACCAAAAAATAATCATAAAAAAATAAAAATATTTTATTTTACCTAAACCTTAACTACAACCAATTCTTTAGAAATAGAAATATTTTTTAAATATCCAACGAAAAGATAAATTAATTATATTTTGTTAATGCAGAAAGTTTCACCAGGAACCACTATGTAGAAAGGCTTAATCGAAAAAAGCTAAACCAATTTTCTTGATTAATTTTTGACTACATACCGATTTCCCACGTTGCCCCACATGCTCCTATTAGTATACTTAAAAATAAAAATTTTCTATCCACATAGTTTTTTTTTTAAATACACATCTCCTTTGAATAACATTTTTTACCTTTCTTAAAATATATGTGAGCTACTTCTTAAATTTTCGACACTTATTTCAACTGACTTAGATGCTCAATATTGTTTGAATTGAGAGAAACGATGGAATTGAGAGAAACGATTAGGTACACTTAACTTAAGAACTAGGACATGGGAAGTTTCACGTTAAAAAGTTTTCACCTAAAGAACTGATGAACATTTAGAAGTCAAACAATTTTAAGAAGCTTTTACATTCATTTTACTTTTTTGCTTATAGTTTTTTTATCTTTCATAGCTTTTATCTTTTTAAACCAATTCAAACTGTAGTGACTAGACTTGGGGGATACATTTACTAAAAACGTAATTTCCATATCAAAGCTTGGTGAAATGTTGTTTTGTGGTTTACAAGTAAAAATTTAATTTCCCGATTTTTATACTTTCGCAGTTTCCATAGGGGTTTTGAGCCATTTAATGGAATTAAGTTTTGAGAAAAATACTTAAAAAATTGTGTAGTTGTGAACATTTTGAGGTATACCAAGTTGATGTCAGTAGTGTGATGATGAGAGTTCTGGAAAAAATGTGAAATGTGCAAAAATTTTGTACTAATTTTGTATGGTAAATCTAGCAAATCCAATACAAATTTCAATCTGGCAACCCTGTCAGTCAAAACCGCAAAATTATTCCTTTACTGTTCATGTGGGGTCTTTTATGTGCCCAGATTTTTTTTTTTTATTGGTAAGGGGGGGTTGGAGGGGGGTTTTAAATTAGCGAAGTGTATTTAAGGGTTAATGTGTATTAACCGCAAATTATGTTAAACATAAAATTATCCCGTTACTGTTCATGTGGATCTTTTATGTTCTCATTTTTATTTTTTGTTGGTAAGGGGGGTTGGAGGGATATTAAATTAGTGATGTACACTAAAGGGTAATTTTATATTAACCGCAAAATATCAATTGTATTAGGGGGGCGTTCATATAGTACTGGGATTTTTTAAAAATAATAGGGTGTGATGAGAGTTCTAGAAAAAATGTGAAATGTGCAAAAATTTTATACTAATTTTGTATGAGAATCTAGCAAATACGTCATAAAACTCAACCCTGTTTTGCTGTTGTGTGATAACAGTTCTGTTGGTTAAAGTTCAGTTGTTAAAATTTGTTGTGATTTTACTGATATGTGTGTGTGTTGAAACAGTTGATATGTACTACAAGTTTTGATTTGCTATGAAATGGGGCGAAGGCGGAGGTTGAGGTGGAGGCCTAGGCGGAGGTGAAGGCTTCGGCGGTGGGTTAAATTGTGCTTTGGGTTGTGGCTGTGGCAGAGGTTTTAAATTATTTTATGAAAACAGAAAATTAAGTTGTTGAAATGCAAAAAGTTTGTTCTTGACCATGCACAACTAAGTTGTTACCGTTTAGTAATAAAAAGCAAAAAACAATATTATTTATATATATTTTATTTATTAATTTGTTTGAGAATTTTGTAATATAATAATATAATCATTAAATATCTTAAATTTATCTATTATCTATATTATATTTATCTATTTTGAAATGTCCCCAAGCGTAGGTATTAATACCATCTTCTCTTATATAACGCTTATCGTCATCATAACTTAACACAACTTTTGATATTTGTTGTGTATAAATTTCATGTAGAATAGATTTAAATATATACATTTTATCATGATATATAGTTTTATCTATTAGACAGTTGCGATAATCATTAATAGTTAGTTTTTTTAAAGCCGAGTTTTTTACACCTTTCGCTTTTTTTATTTCTTCTTTATCGGCAACAGCTATTGAATACACTTTTGATCGAAGTCCAATAAATTCTAACATTACACACCCATTATTCTCGTCTTTCATCATTCCCAACACCTTTTTGTTTTGCAAGGGGAAATTGAAAACATTATTAATTGAATAGTCTGATGTATCAAAGTTTAGATGAAGATCATTGTAAATATCTTTATAAAAATCGTCTGTTCTTATTGTATAAATAAACAAGTCAGTATCCATATAATTTAGTGTTAAATTTTCATTAAATTTTGGTTGCATATACTGATAGTGGAAATCATACATTTTATATTTAGATAGTTCTAGAACTGTAAACCCTAAATATATAGGTTTATTGAACGTCACCCTATCCATACTTATTTGAATTGCAATCATATTATCGGTAAAATGTGTTGAACTATGAAAATTAGGTTTTGCTATAAGAGCTCGAGCACCCAAACGGCTATGTTCACTCTCCCAAGCATTGACGATTTTCACATTTTTACGTTTTTCAACATTTTCCATAGTTTTATTCAAAAGTTTAAAAAAAATTTTTTCAAATTAATTTTTGGCATTGGTTCGATGAAGATTATTTAAGTCGATATACTGTTTCAACCATGTTGATTGTCTAAATCTTAATATTCTATGAATTTTAACTAATTTTAAACCATTTCTAATACACTGCTGAAGATTTCGACAGTGAATTGGATATGATTTTTTGTTAGATCGGGAATCAGCTTCTTTATATTGTGATGTTTTATTGGAGAACTTTTAAGTTCAGCACAGAATGGTAAATCATTATGACTATCATGAAGTTCTTCAGGGTAGTCTAAATCAACTTCTAAAAGGTATCCCAAATCTGAGTTTTCGGATACTTTCGAAATATCAAAGCTGTCTATATCTTCAATCCATTCAAATTTACCTTCTGGTAAAGGTTGAGACATTGCCCAACCATATAAATTGTTCGCGTTTAAATACATAAGGTATTGTGGAGGTTTAGAACAATCATATGTTTTGATATATTTATGGTTGGCAACTGTTCGACGTGTTGAGCATTGAACAATACCACCTCTAATTCCTTTTTTCATGAAATTATACATATTTATATCGGTGAACAATTCCAATTTAATTTTTGTTATTTTTAACATGGCATCCCACGATAAACCAGGTGTTGTATAGTAATGACATGGATCAAGATGATATATCGATTTACAAACAGAACGAAAATTTTCAAATACATAAGTTAAAAGAAGTATATCCGTTTTTAGATATAAAAGCATATACTCATTTAGAGATTGACAGTTAAATGTAGACCAAACACTTAACGCATGCTCATAATCAGCAATAGTACATTCTTTATTATTTAATGTAGAGAATAACTGTTCGCGAGGAGGTAAAACATTTTCGTTTAATTTTTCAACTGAATCGATATACTCATAAGGAAATATACCTTTTCTTTTCAAAAGATTAAATTCTAAATGATTTGGATATATCGATTTTAATATTTTAAAATCATCATTATGTAAATGATTGGCTAAACTATCTAAACTTGATGACATAAATCTAAAAGAATCGAGAAAACGTAATTCTTAATTATATTTATTGGTAATTTGAATTATTTTTTTTATATACAATTCTTTATTAAGTGGTATAACATTTATCTCACCCGGATAATCTGCTAGAGCCTTTACAAACAAATGACGGTCATATCCTGAAAAGTTATGAAAAACTATTGGGATATAGTTAGGTAATTTATAATTAAGATTACAACTATAATGAGCTGGACCGCGGTATTGACCAGTTAAATGACAATGATCAGCACATCTATCACCATCTAAAATTTTATTACATATATGACACTCATTAGTATTATATTGTTTTTCAATTTCATGGGGTAACAGAGAATTCATTGGTACTACTTTTATTAGAAAGTTTGTGCACAAAAAACGGGCATCATCTATCAAATTTTGAACAAAATTTTTAACAACATCGTCACCCGTATACGTTCTAAACTTATTCAATTTAGAATCAAAAGATGATTTTATGTAATAACTGTAAGCTATAGGTATATGTTTTTGAATGCTGGTAACATTATCAGAATTTTGGTTATTAATTTTACTTAATATACATTCAAAATCCGCATAGATGACAAATGGTACATCTAATTGATTTTTAAAATTTTTGAATTGCAATATATTATCATCATCAACACCCGTAGGCATAGTGGTGACAATTTTATTGCATTCTTGTTTATGTTTTAATAACAAGAGTTCACTGGTTGAATATTGTTGTAATGGTTAGCGCGTGGGACTTTTACACAGAAGGTCCCGGGTTCGATCCCCAGTTCCGGCAACATCAAAAATAATATGTATGAGTTTTTTTCTATCCCTCATACGTATCGCAATGCCCACCTTCGGTGTTCCCATAGCAATTACCCCACCGAAGTAAAATAATGAATCAGGGCTATGAACCAAAAAGCTTCAATAAGTTCGCCAACTCTCCATCAGGTGGTGAGTAACAACTGTTCTAAGACTTATCATCTCGCGCAATTACAGTGTTGCCATGTCTGAAGCCCTTCATCTTTCCCCACCTTTCATCTCTATACTATCCCTTTCCAAAGAAAGCAACACACTAAAATATAGGAAGTATTTCCTGAGCGTTGCCTCTCTTTTTAAAAAATTAAATTAAAAAAATTAACAGATAGAGGAAAGGTTAAGGTGGTGAAATCAATTATTATTCCATTTGTTAGTGTTATTAAGCTTTGATCGATAACATTACTATATTGCGAATATTTTGGATTTAAATGATCGTTTTCTAATGCAGCTATAAGAGCCCATTTAAAACAATAATTATCATCATTTCTAATATTGATACACGCTTTTTTATTTCTGATAAATAACGGTAGATCTAAATATTTAGATCCTTTTATAGGACAATACTTGTTAACGTTTATCTCAACTCTATTGATACAGACTAGAGACCAACCACTATCTCTCTCTTGGAATTCATCCATTTTGGTTGCTATTTCCATACTATGCCTATCGTACACGTCTGATAGATCTTGTTCTAATTGAACTATTTCCATTTTCGTTTGAAAAGATTTCACACTAATAGCAGCACTATCATCATTTTCAATCTCATTAGTTTTTGAAAATTTTATATATTCTGCAAAAAGTTCTATATTGAATTTTATATTTTGATGTTTTAATAAACAAACGATTATTTTTTTTTTATGTTCATTAGTTCTCAAATGATGAGACCAAGAACCTTTTCTTATATTTAATTCACAAGTTTCACATCGTCTATAGCTACACGATGCAGTTTCTTCAATATTTTCAACTTTAACAATTTTTTCATTTTGTAAATTTAATTTTGTTTTGTTTGATTTTGAGTTAATATGCTTATTATTTAAATGTCTTTTAAAATTATATTTGGATACGAAAGACGTTCCACATACCTCGCAGATGTACATAATACAACAACAACAGAAATGGAAGTAACGTGCTGAAAGTATTTGAAATTGAAGTTGAAATAAACATAAATTATAGATTTGCTGTTAATATCTATAACATACCTGAACTTAGTGTAGATGTATATACCTATATATATATATATGTAGGCGTAGCGCATACTTTAGGGACATGGCCAAAATTGTCGCCGGAATATGCGGTGTATAGAAAAAATTGTCCTCATCTTAAAAGCTAGATGTATGAAAAGGCGCGAAAATTTTGGGGACAGTATATGTATGCACAGCGCATAGTCCAGATATATATATATATGTATGCACAGCGCATAGTCCAGAGACATTTATTCGTTCCCCCGCATAGTTTAGGGACATTTCCTTACTTTGGGGACTGTCCCCAAAATTTTCGCGCCTTTTCATACATCTAGCGTTTAAGATGAGGACAATTTTTTCTATACACCGCATATTCCGGCGACAATTTTGGCCATGTCCCTAAAGTATGCGCTACGCATACATATATATATATATATATATGTATGCACAGCGCATACTTTAGGGACACGCCCAAAATTGTCGCCGGAATATGCGGTGTATGGAAAAAATTGTCCTCATCTAATACGCTAGATGTATGAAAAGGCGCGAAAACTTTGGGGACAGTCCCCAAAGTAAGCAAATGTCCCTAAACTATGCGGGGGAATGAATAAATGTCTCTAGACTATGCGCTGTGCATACATATATATATATATATATATATATATATATATATATATATATATATGTATGCACAGCGCATAGTTTAGGGACACGCCCAAAATTGTCGCCGGAATATGCGGTGTATAGAAAAAATTGTCCTCATCTTAAACGCTAGATGTATGAAAAGGCGCGAAAATTTTGGGGACAGTCCCCAAAGTAAGCAAATGTCCCTAAACTATGCGGGGGAATGAATAAATGTCTCTAGAGTATGCGGTGTACATACATATATATATATATATATATATATATTTAAATATATCGCAATTTCGGTAGTTTTTAAATTAAGTCAAATACCGTTTCCACTTTTTTATATAAATATAGGTCAATTAAATTATAAAAAAATTATGATTTTGTGTTTTAAGAATTGTTTTTAAATCACTTATAAGTATCAGTTTTTTTCTTTTTTTGTGAGTGATGTGTTTCTTAGAATGACGAAATTCGAATGTTTTATTAATGGCCTGTTTCTCGATTTCGAAAGAATGCTTTCTTTCGCTTTCTAAGCGAAAGAAAATTGATTTGGGTTTCTCTAACTAAATTTCTATGCGAACGATGACTTGAAGTACAAGTCGAATGAAAACGTAACAGTTTTCATACAAAATTTGGTTTCTCTATTTCGAACGAGTTGTCAACAGTGCGAACGTAAATGTCAAAACCAGTCACTTGCTTTTTTGTTTTTGAGTAACAAACTATTTTCAAAAAAATATATCATTCATTCCATTAGAAAACGCAAAAAATCTGAACACGGGTCCTCTGATTTTGTTTATTTTTTGTACATGAATACTCTATGGTCCCATTTGTACATTTCCTTTTTCAGATCTCCAAATTTGTAAAAACTCGTGATTTTATGCACGTTTTTAGTTCTCATAAATATCAAAAAAATGCTAAAAGCACTTTACTTTGAATGCCATAACTTTTTAATTGTATATCGCATGTTATTAATTTAAACGATATTTGGAAGATGCACTTGTCTACTTTATAACTGGATTTTTTAAACAAAATGATTGCTAAAAAAAAATGCATACTTAATGCAAATGCAGTTTTCTAATGCATTTTTCAAAACTTTCCCCCTACGATTTTCAAAAAAAACAGTACTAAAATATGGAATATTAGCTACTTATAATAATACTGATTTTTATGGAACAAACATGTCTTTTATTTTTAATGATTTAAAAAAAAAATATTTTTTTTATTCTATAAAATGAAAATATTTTTATAAAACACTTTTAGCATTTTTATCAAATTTATGAAAATTAAAAACGTACATAAAATCGCGATTTTTACAAATTTCGAGATCTGAAAAAGGCTATGCGCAAGTGGGACTATAGAGTATTCATGTACAAAATATAAAAAAATCGGAGAACCTAACAAAAATCCTCATTTTTCAATGTTCTTTGCTGGAATGAATGATAAATAAAAAATTATACACATTAAAAAAAAAAAAAGAATGGATAACAAAAGGTAAGAATAAAATAACACGAATATTTAGAGTTTTTAAGAACTTTAAATTTCAGCTTAATGAAATCCACAATGTAACAGCTGAAAACGCTGGTGTACTTTTTTGATTTTCTTCTTATGATTTATTAAATTTTCTTTTGTTTTATTTATTTGTTTTATTTATTTATTTGTCATATACAGCTGATCACTGTTAAGTAATGTTGTATTTATCTTCAAACAATTTAGTAGTATTTTGGTATTTGTAAAGGAAATTGTAATAGAAGTTTAAAATATCTGGTCTGGTACCATTATGATTTGTAAATACGTAAAAGGCAAAAATTGACACACGTAAGTATAGGCGAACGATAGCTTTCGAAATAGAGAAACCCAAATTGATTCGAATTCGAGTGACTAGCTTGCGTTCGCTTAGGTTTTCGTTCGAGATCGTGGAACAGGTCATATGTTTTACGAAAAGCAACAGAAATTTTTGCCAACAAATTGTAGATTGCTGGTTTTAGAAGGTCAAATTTATTCGCATTTAAAAATTATATATGATTTTTTTATCTTAAAATATAGTATAATATGCGATTATATATAGTGTCACGCATGTCATTATCTTATTATATGTTTCTTATATAGTAACATATATAAAGGGAAATATAAAATTAGATATTAAACATACATGCTACACATAAGATATGATAGATCTATTGTCATATATAATTATACATTCTCATATCTAACACAATATGTAATCATTATGTTGCAATATAATTTATGCAATTTCTGATATAATAATATACACTGTCTTATAAAAAATATATGCAATTTTCGGAATAAGTACACGATGCACTTTCTTAACCGAGCATGAATTTTCATAAGTCCCAGGGACTAGTACCGGTTCTGGGACCGGCCCCAGGGACTAGTATAGGGGGACCGGTCCCAGGGACTAGTATAGGGGGACCGGTCCCAGGGTCTAGTATAGGGGAACCGGTCCCAGGGACTAGTATAGGGGAACCGGTTCTGGTGCCGGTCCCAGGGGCTAGTATAGGGGAACCGGACCTAGGACCGGTCCCAGGGTACAGTATAGGGAAACCGGTCCTGGGACCGGTCCCAGGGTATAGTATAGGGGAACCGGTCCTGGAACCAGTCCCAGGGCCAGTGTAGGGGAACCGGTTCTGGGACCGGTCCTAGGGGAACCGGTCCTGGGACCGGTCGCAGGGTCTTGTATAGGGGGGCCGGTTCTGGGACCCAGGGGAACCGGTCCTGGGACCGGCCCTAGGGGAACCGGTAATGGGACCGGTCCTAGGGGAACCTGTCATGGGACCGGTCCTAGGGGAACCGGTCATGGGACCGGTCCCACGGACTAGTACAGGGGACTTGTCCTGGGACCGGTCCTAGGGGAACCGGTCCTGGGACCGGTCCCAGGGACTAGTAAAAGGGAACCGGTCCTGGGACCGGTCCCACGGACTAGTACATTGGGACTGGTCCTGGGACCGATCCCAGTGAACCGGTCCTAGGACCGGTCCTAGTGGAACCGGTCCTGGGACCGGTCCTAGGGGAACCGGTCCTGGGACCTGTCCCAGAGACTAGTATTGGTGGACCGGTTCTGGGACCGGTCCCAGGGTCTAGTATAGGGGAACCGGTCTTGGGACCGGTCCCACGGACTAGTACAGGAGGACTGGTCCTGGGACCGGTCCCAGGCGAACCGGTCCTGGGACCGGTCCCAGGGGTACCGGTCCTGGGACCAGTTCCAGGGGAACCAGTCCTGGGACCGGTCCCATGGTCTATTATAGGGGGACCGGTTCTGGGACCGGTCCCAGGGGAACCGGTCCTGGGACCGGTCCTAGGGGAACCGGTCATGGGACCGGTCCTAGGGGAACCTGTCATGGGACCGGTCCTAGGGGAACCGGTCTTGATACCGGTCCCACGGACTAGTGCAGGGGGACTGGTCCTGGGACCGGTCCTAGGGGAACCGGTCCTGGGACCGGTCCCAGGGACTAGTATATGGGAACCGGTCCTGGGACCGGTCCCACGGACTAGTACATTGGGACTGGTCCTGGGACCGATCCCAGTGAACCGGTCCTAGGACCGGTCCCAGGGGAACCGGTCCTGGGACCGGTCCTAGGGGAATCGGTCATGGGACCGGTCCTAGGGGAACCTGTCATGGGACCGGTCCCACGGACTAGTACAGGGGACTGGTCCTGGGACCGGTCCTAGGGGAACCAGGGACTAGTATATGGGAACCGGTCCTGGGACCGGCCCCCCGGACTAGTACATTGGGACTGGTCCTGGGAGCGATCCCAGAGAACCGGTCCTAGGACCGGTCCTAGTGGAACCGGTCCTGGGACCGGTCCTAGGGGAACCGGTCCTGGGACCTGTCCCAGAGACTGGTATTGGTGGACCGGTTCTGGGACCGGTCCCAGGGTCTATTATACGGGGACCGGTTCTGGGACCGGTCCCAGGGGAACCGGTCCTGGGACCGGTCCTAGGGGAACCGGTCATGGGACCGGTCCTAGGGGAACCGGTCATGGGACCGGTCCCACGGACTAGTACAGGGGGACTGGTCCTGGGACCGGTCCTAGGGGAACCGGTCCTGGGACCGGTCCCAGGGACTAGTATATGGGAACCGGTCCTGGGACCGGTCCCCCGGACTAGTACATTGGGACTGGTCATGGGACCGATCCTAGGACCGGTCCTAGGGGAACCGGTCCTGGGACCAGTCCCAGGGAACCAGCCCTGGGACCGGTCCCAGGGTCTAGTATAGGGGGACCGGTTCTGGGACCGGTCCCAAGGACTAGTATAGGGGAACCGGTCCTGGGACCGGTCCTAGGGGAACCGGTCATGGGACCGGTCCCACGGACTAGTACAGGGGGACTGGTCCTGGGACCGGTCCCAGGCGAACCGGTCCTGGGACCAGTCCCAGGGGAACCAGTCCTGGGACCGGTCCCAGGGGTACCGGTCCTGGGACCAGTTCCAGGGGAACCAGTCCTGGGACCGGTCCCATGGTCTATTATAGGGGGACCGGTTCTGGGACCGGTCCCAGGGGAACCGGTCCTGGGACCGGTCCTAGGGGAACCGGTCATGGGACCTGTCCTAGGGGAACCTGTCATGGGACCGGTCCCACGGACTAGTACAGGGGGACTGGTCCTGGGACCGGTCCTAGGGGAACCGGTCCTGGGACCGGTCCCAGGGACTAGTATATGGGAACCGGTCCTAGGACCGGTCCCAGGGGAACCGGTCCTGGGACCGGTCCTAGGGGAACCTGTCATGGGACCGGTCCCACGGACTAGAACAGGGGACTGGTCCTGGTACCGGTCCTAGGGGAACCAGGGACTAGTATATGGGAACCGGTCCTGGGACCGGCCCCCCGGACTAGTACATTGGGACTGGTCCTGGGACCGATCCCATAGAACCGGTCCTAGGACCGGTCCTAGTGGAACCGGTCCTGGGACCGGTCCTAGGGGAACCGGTCCTTTGACCTGTCCCAGAGACTAGTATTGGTGGACCGGTTCTGGGACCGGTCCCAGGGTCTATTATAGGGGGACCGGTTCTGGGACCGGTCCCAGGGGAACCGGTCCTGGGACCGGTCCTAGGGGAACCGGTCATGGGACCGGTCCTAGGGGAACCTGTCGTGGGACCGGTCCTAGGGGAACCGGTCATGGGACCGGTCCCACGGTTTAGTACAGGGGGACTGGTCCTGGGACCGGTCCTAGGGGAACCGGTCCTGGGACCGGTCCCAGGGACTAGTATATGGGAACCGGTCCTGGGACCGGTCCCCCGGACTAGTACATTGGGACTGGTCATGTGACCGATCCTAGGACCGGTCCTAGGGGAACCGGTCCTGGGACCAGTCCCAGGGGAACCAGTCCTGGGACCGGTCCCAGGGTCTAGTATAGGGAGACCAGTTCTGGGACCGGTCCCAAGGACTAGTATAGGGGAACCGGTCCTGGGACCATTCCTAGGGGAACCGGTCATGGGACCGGTCCCACGGACTAGTACAGGGGGACTGGTCCTGGGACCGGTCCTAGGGGAACCGGTCCTGGGACCGGTCCCAGGGACTAGTATATGGGAACCGGTCCTGGGACCGGTCCCACGGACTAGTACATTGGGACTGGTCCTGGGACCGATCCCAGTGAACCAGTCCTAGGACCGGTCCTAGGGGAACCGGTCCTGGGACCGGTCCTAGGGGAACCGGTCCTGGGACCGGTCCTAGGGGAACCGGTCATACAAAATTTGGTTTCTCTATTTCGAACGAGTTGTCAACAGTGCGAACGTAAATGTCAAAACCAGTCACTTGCTTTTTTGTTTTCGAGTAACAAAATATTTTCAAAAAAATATATCATTCATTCCATTAGAAAACTCAAAAAATCTGAACACGGGTCCTCTGAATTTGTTTATTTTTTTAACATGAATACTCTATGGTCCCATTTGTACATTTCCTTTTTCAGATCTCCAAATTTGTAAAAACTCGTGATTTAATGCACGTTTTTAGTTCTCATAAATATCAAAAAAATGCTAAAAGCACTTTACTTTGAATGCCATAACTTTTTAATTGTATATCGCATGTTATTAATTTAAACGATATTTGGAAGATGCACTTGTCTACTTTATAACTGGATTTTTTAAACAAAATGATTGCTAAAAAAAAAATGCATACTTAATGCAAATGCAGTTTTCTAATGCATTTTTCAAAACTTTCCCCCTACGATTTTCAAAAAAAACAGTACTAAAATATGGAATATTAGCTACTTATAATAATACTGATTTTTATGGAACAAACATGTCTTTTATTTTTAATGATTTAAAAAAAAAAATATTTTTTTTATTCTATAAAATGAAAATATTTTTATAAAACACTTTTAGCATTTTTATCAAATTTATGAAAATTAAAAACGTACATAAAATCGCGATTTTTACAAATTTCGAGATCTGAAAAAGGCTATGCGCAAGTGGGACTATAGAGTATTCATGTACAAAATATAAAAAAATCGGAGAACCTAAAAAAAAAATCCTCATTTTTCAATGTTCTTTGCTGGAATGAATGATATAATAAAAAATTATAAATATTTTAAAAAAAAGAATGGATAACAAAATAACACGAATAGTTGTAGTTTTTTAAGAACTTTAAATTTCAGCTTAACCCTCTGCGACTGACGTGATATAGTTCTCACAATTCTAATGACGTGATAGACTACCAGACACCATTTCCATGGCTTATATTTTCCAAAGTTCCGTTTTGTAAAACTAATAAAACCATTTTTGTTTATTGTTTATAAGTGTAAGTTATTATTTATATAGTTATTTTTCTAATTCAAAGCGAAAATTCGTGTTTTATGTTATTTATCGGCATGGCATGAATTTTCTGTAAAAAACTTAGACCTGTACTAGAACAGCAAAAAAAAATTCAAAAATAAATTTTTTTGAACAATTTCTTTTTATTTTTTATTATTTAGACTTAAATTTAGCAGTTGGTAACAAAAAAAATTTAATTCAGTGGTTAAAAAAAAAAAAAAATAAACATTTCAATTGGCACATCAAAGCCTATAACTTAACAAACAAAAAATATTTCATGTTATAATTTATGATGCAAAAATTTTAGATTTAGCTTAATTTGCACTTAAGTTAATCAGTCTTAAGTCTTGAGATCATATATATATATATATAAAAACTACAAGTTTTCTTGACAGGTTTCGCAAAGAGGCTTGGAGCACTGGAGGCAAATTGGCTTCAAGCAATCACAACAGCAATACCTAGTTACCCTTTTTATCTTTGGGGGACAAATTGAACACAGTTTTCTTCCACTTGGTGGAGTAGATTGAATAGTTGGTGGCGGAGGGGGTAGATCTTTGCCAAGAACCCTGGTGAGCGTCATTCTCAGTTCTCGTGGCAACCTTTCATTGTATACCCGGAATTTCATATGGTCTAGCACCAATTCTATTGCCAGATTGAGAATAAAAGTTTTTCTTCTCATTTTTACGTCACTGTCAGTACACATTTGATACAAGACAAAGGTATTAATACCAACCATGTCTAGTAGTCTTTGAAATACTGCCATAGGCCATCGACGAGTTTTTCGGCTGCGTGAATATATCGAACACTTTTTATCAACTTCGTCAACTCCTCCTTTTGTTCGGTTGTAATCTACTATCATAACAGGTTTTTTTGTGTCAGTATCTATTTCTTGACAATGGTGAGAAGACGAAATCAGCAGAACAGCTTTATTTTTTTTCGGTACATATGATAGCAGGGTATATTCTTTCGTAAAACCATACATGGAACTCCCGACTTCTCTAGTTTTGCACGGTAAGAAAGAAGATGGTATCTCAGCTTTATTTTTTTTTAGGGTTCCTAAGTAAGTTAATCCCTTTTTCAGCAGAGCTTCCGTAAGTGGTATAGAGCTAAACCAATTGTCAGCCGTAATGTTTCGGTTTGAGTTTTCGACAACTTTCACAAGTCTCAATACAGACTGAGTTGGTACTGCCAGTTTCCTGTCCTGTTCATTTAACCCTATCCCGTCAGAATTTTTACCAAAATAAATATAAGCATTGTAAATGTAGTATGTGCGAGCATCGACTAACAACATTATTTTAATGCCATACTTCGCTGGTTTCTGAGGCGTGTAAATTATAAACTTGCAGCGACCTTTAAACGGCAGTAACATTTCATCGATGCATAGGTATGGTCCAGGAGTATATTGAGATTGACTGTTTAGGATGAATTTGTTGAAGAAATTTGAAATTGGTGCAAGTGGATCTTCCTTGAGACGCTCCGCTCTAGTAGTTGAATCATCAAATCTGAGGCAGTTTATCAAACAAGAAAAACGCAAATTGGACATCCCACAACGAAATATTTCACGGCCACTGCCATCGGTTGCGAACACTGTTCGAAGATCTTCGTCATTACATTTGAAAACTGAAGTGTAGTACAATAGACCAATGAATGCTTTCATTTTCGTTACATATGTATCCATAAGTTCTACCTTTGTAGTATTATTAAATTTTGCTCGGTAACTACAGAGTTTTTGATTAGTATATTGTACTAAACACTCCAACATGGATTCGTCAAAAATTTTGGACCAAAGCTGCAAATATCCTTCAAAGGTAGAAGTATGCAGACGACCTGGCAATCTAACTATGTTGTGGGATGCTGTTCTGGATGTTTTTGGTCGCTCTCTAGTACTCCACATAAATCCTTTCTTACCTTTATAATAGTCGCTTGTTGGGTCTTGATTCACTTCTTCAGAAATATTTTGTGGCTCAGAGGTAATCGCAAATTGTTCTTCATCGTCTTCATCATTTGAAATTTCATCATTATCTAAAAGTTCCGTTTCTGGCTGAAAATTGGGGTCATTGCATTCATCATCCATATCGCTGAACTCATGCTCACTCTCTTCCTCCAACCACTGTCGTATTTGCTCATCGCGGCTTTTAAAAGTTCCAGATGACGTTCTCTTAGAAGATTGTGGAACTTGCGATGTGTTTGAGTGCTCCATAATAACAAAACTAAAAAATAACAATTTTGTTGACGTGTTGTTTGGCAGACACTAAGAAAATATAATTATTTTACTGACATGCTGTTTAGGAGACACTATGAAAATATAACAAAAATACTGATGTGATTGTCTCTTAGACACCTACCTTAATATTGATGACTTGCAGACACTTTTTCGCTTACACTGGCACGTGTGCTTACATCAATCGATCTAAACCAGGGATTACCATTTCATTGCACAATTGTGCAAACGAAAATTTATCTACCTCACACACATTCTTGTACTCTTTCATTTAGTCGTCGATGAGAATGCGACAAGTGTACATTAGACCGGTCGTTAAAAATAAATTTTGAAGTGCCGGGCAGATTCTGTTTCCTTTTGGTCTAAAACCATTAAATTTAAAATTTGGGGCTGATCGGATAATATTTAGTGGCCGCGCCCATCAACCAAAAATTTAAATACATGAAATATATGGAAAAAATTTATATTTACCCAATATTCTTCAAATTAAGTGCACAAAAGAGAATATTTTCTACAAAATCTAATTGATTACGATTAGCAATGAAATTATCTTTCTAATAAGTCATCAATTTCCAAAATTGGTTAATAAGAAAGTTGAAGCAAGTAACATAATTATTTATTTTAAACACTTATGAAAAGGCTATATATATCGTTTTGAAATATTTCTCTTGCTGTTGCAAAGCAAAACAAAAAAGTACCGTTGCGAATAGCTCAGTACACAAAATATATGTATTTTGAGTCTTTATTCTTTATTTTCATTCAGTCTTGATGCGTGTCAGATATTGTTTAAGGAAAAAGTGCAAATAATTATAAAAAAGAAACGGTAAAAGAATTAAAAGAATTTAATATTGTGTAAATTTGTGTATCGTGTGAATTTCAAAGAAGTAAGTTAGTTTACATGTTTTTCGTGTGAAAATATAAAAAAAATATTAATACATAATTTGTTAGCACGACACTAATTGGAAATTTCATAATGGCGGATTTGCCAACAACATCTTCTTCAATTACTACTCGAAGTTCAGTGGATTCCAATATTATTCTTATTGGCCGAATATTACACCAAATATTGGGAGCTAAATTACCCTCAAATCGTCAAGTTTTGCAAGTATTCTTTTATAATATGCGAATCGCAAAATTTTCATCCAAAGAGAGTGCAAAGTTATCTGTAAATATGGCATCGGTGTTTTGGCAACAAGCTAGAATACCAATACGTGAAGAACACAAATGTTGTGAAAAACTAATTAAAATTTATGATGAATGGAACCGTGTTTGGAAAACTTCTTCGAAAGGAAAACCACACAGTAAACAAGGAGAATTTGTTGGAAAATTGGATGATCTCTTCGACATTGCCCATGCAAATGCTTTGCAAATGATTCCTGTCGAAGAAGACAGACAATTTTTATTAAAACAAAGAGAGAAGGGACGTCCGGGTTGCATGGCTGGTGTCGATCTTAAAATGTACGCTCAAGAAAAACGTTCAATTGAGCGAAAAGATAAAGAGGAAGCGCGAAAGAGGAGACACTCAGAAATGTTAAAGCAAAGTATTGGTAGATACATACATGATTTTGTGTTTTTTTAAATTTAATAATACTTTTTTGATTCGGCATAAGTGATAGCAGGGGAAGATAATGATGATATGGATGATGATGATGATGAGGTATTAGATCCCACAATGGACTTTGCTACCGATGACCAAGTCAATAGTGGTAAAGAAGAACGTAAAAAAAGAGGCCGAACCCAATGGATCACGCCACGTCTTTCCGCTGCATTAGATGATGCTAAAGTATCGAGTGGAAAAGCGATACATATTTTGATAGCTACAGCAGAAGCTTTGAAAGTGGATGTTAGTGAACTAGTTATCAATAGAACATCTATTCATGAAATGCGAAAGAAACATCGACAAATGGAAGAAGAGAACATTCAAACTGATTTTCAAGAAAATGTAACTTTTTATTTAATTTATATTCTTATGATTTATATATAATTTGTAATTATCTCGATAATTTATTCATTTTCTTCATTGTTTTTCATCCATTTGGTTTTTTTCTATAGATAAGCAATGCTCGATCGTTGGTGGTTCACTGGGATGGCAAACTAATGGAATCAACACTTGGTAAAAAAAAAGTAGAAAGAATCACAATTCTCGTCAGTTATGATGGTACGTCAAAATTTCTCAGTGCTACCGCTGTAGAACCGTCTACGGGAGAAAACATTGCAACTGCTGTTCGTGACGCATTGGTCAGTTGGAACATTATTGATCGAGTTGGCGCCATGAGCTTTGATACAACTTCCTCCAATACCGGATCAAAAAGCGGTGCAACTGTTTTCATACAAAATTTTTTAGAACGGAAATTGATTCAGCTCCCATGCCGCCACCACATGTATGAAATTGTTTTGAAAAGTGTATTTGAAGTAAAATATTCCGCAACAAGTGCACCCGAAGTACCCATTTTCAACAGATTCGCTGCGGTTTGGGATAACCTTGATCACGAGTTGTACAAATGTGGTCTAGATGATGAAATTGTCCGCTCTAAAATAAGTAACGAAGAATCTGAAGCTCTAAAAATATTCTGCAATAATCAGCTGCAGCAAATGCAAATCCGTGCAGATTATAAAGAATTTCTTCAACTTACCTTGACATTTCTTGGAGAAGATGGTATGAATTTTTTCACATGCAGTTCAACATCACATGCAAGGTTCATGGGAAAAGGATTGTATTGCTTGAAAATATTTCTTTTTAGAGAGCAGTTTCGCTTAACAGCAGCAGAATTCAAAGCTTTGCGAGAAATTTGTATTTTTCTTGTGAAGATTTACATAAAAAACTGGTACGGATGCCCAAACGCCATCCAAGCTCCAAGCCAGGATCTTCAATTTATAAAAAATGCCATCGCCTACGCAGAAATTGATAAAGAAGTATCTGACACAATTTTGTCGAAATTTAAAGCACATTTGTGGTACTTAACACCGGAAACTACAGCCTTAGCATTCTTTGACCCTAATGTTTCACTAGAAGAAAAGCGTGAAATGGTGAATTGTCTACAATCAATAGAACCCAATGTAAAGCTATTGGAAGGGCGAAGAATTGCGGACCCAAAAGTGCTCCACCTCACCTCATTGAGAGATTTTGTCTCTTATAAAACTAAATCTCTCTTATAAAACTTATCTGCGGCCTTTTTGCAATGCGATCCATCAACATGGGTAGAAAACGAAGACTTTCAAGCAGCATTGGATTTTAGTCGGCAGTTATTTGTTGTCAATGATAATGCAGAACGCGGTGTGAAATTTATGAAAGATTATAACCGCATTCTAACGAAGAATGAAGAACAAAAACAATTGGTCTTTCAGTTTTTTGAAGCATATAGGACAAAATTTCCGACTCATAACAAGTCTACACTCAACTCAGAAATAAGTTTAATCTCTTAATTATTGCTGTTTTCTTCCCTTGCCTTTTATATATTATGTTAATTAAGTAAATATAAATTTTTTCCATATATTTCATGTATTTAAATTTTTGGTTGATGGGCGCGGCCACTAAATATTATCCGATCAGCCCCAAATTTTAAATTTAATGGTTTTAGACCAAAAGGAAATAAAATCTGCCCGGCACTTCAAAATCAGACACTTTTTTGGAAAATAACGACCGGTCTAGTGTACATATTCAGCGGATGCCTTAACAATTTTTTTCATGTTTACACTCAAAAAATATTGTATGATCAAAAATGCTTTTGGTGACATACAATGCCTTTTGTGTCATAAAACATTTAAGGAATGTACGGAATATGTTTTTAAAAGACATTGCGATTGTTTTGATACTAATATAAATAATTTAGTTAGTAGTTTAATAGTAAGTTATTTACTTATTCATTTATTTATTTTTTTATTTAGTTGGTTAGTTATTTATTAATTTACTATTTTTTTTTATATATTTATTTCTTTATTTTTTATTTATTTAAAAACAAGAACAATTTTTGGTAAATATTTTTTATCGACAAGTTGTTTGTGCCATCGAAATAAAGTGAAATATGTATAAATGAAATGTAAAAATTTTATGCATTTTTCAAGACGTATTTCGAAAGTTTGTTCGAATTTTTTTTGTTTTATAACTTTTTAATAATATGTTTGTGTCATTAGATATATCTAAAAAAAATTGTTTCCAAAGTTGTATGTTCTCTATAATATATTTTAGTTTCATTAGGATCTGACGGTCCGCAGAAAGATAATTTCCTTGTAATTTGTATAATTTTATTTAAGTTGATGAAATTATATATAAAAACATACATATATTTGTGTGACCTTAACCGCACAAAATCACATATAATTATATATTATCATACACTGTTATATTTAAACCATTTTTAATCAGGTGTATTTGATTATCTTATTTTGTGTGAATGTCAGAATGGTGTCAGTTACTAACATTTTTCTATGACTGTAATTCTCTCAATTTTTTCCTCTCTCTTACTCACTAACACGCTACAGAAAATTTTTTGGTAATGCCTGATCTAAACACAATAACATGCGTATACGTACACAATAAGAAGGTCCAGAGAATGCGAGAGTAGATGTTTGGAAAATAACGGTATAAAATACTCTTTTGTGTTTGGTGGTGTCTGCTAGACTACCACATCAGTCGCAGAGGGTTAATGAAATCCACAATGGAACAGTTTTAAAACGCTGGTGTACTTTTTTGATTTTCTTCTTTTGATTTATTAATTTTGCTTTTGTTTTATTTATTTGTTTTATTTATTTATTTGTCATATACAGCTGATCACTGTTAAGTAATGTTGTATTTATCTTCAAACAATTTAGTAGTATTTTTGGTATTTGTAAAGGAAATTGTAATAGAAGTTTAAAATATCTGGTCTGGTACCATTATGATTTGTAAATACGTAAAAGGCAAAAATTGACACACGTAAGTATAGGCGAACGATAGCTTTCGAAATAGAGAAACCCAAATTGATTCGAATTCGAGTGACTAGCTTGCGTTCGCTTAGGTTTTCGTTCGAGATCGTGGAACAGGTCATATGTTTTACGAAAAGCAACAGAAATTTTTGCCAACAAATTGTAGATTGCTGGTTTTAGAAGGTCAAATTTATTCGCATTTAAAAATTATATATGATTTTTTTATCTTAAAATATAGTATAATATGCGATTATATATAGTGTCACGCATGTCATTATCTCATTATATGTTTCTTATATAGTAACATATATAAAGGGAAATATAAAATTAGATATTAAACATACATGCTACACATAAGATATGATAGATCTATTGTCATATATAATTATACATTCTCATATCTAACACAATATGTAATCATTATGTTGCAATATAATTTATGCAATTTCTGATATAATAATATACACTGTCTTATAAAAAATATATGCAATTTTCGGAATAAGTACACGATGCACTTTCTTAACCGAGCATGAATTTTCATAAGTCCCAGGGACTAGTACCGGTTCTGGGACCGGCCCCAGGGACTAGTATAGGGGGACCGGTCCCAGGGACTAGTATAGGGGGACCGGTCCCAGGGTCTAGTATAGGGGAACCGGTCCCAGGGACTAGTATAGGGGAACCGGTTCTGGTGCCGGTCCCAGGGGCTAGTATAGGGGAACCGGACCTAGGACCGGTCCCAGGGTACAGTATAGGGAAACCGGTCCTGGGACCGGTCCCAGGGTATAGTATAGGGGAACCGGTCCTGGAACCAGTCCCAGGGCCAGTGTAGGGGAACCGGTTCTGGGACCTGTCCTAGGGGAACCGGTCCTGGGACCGGTCGCAGGGTCTTGTATAGGGGGGCCGGTTCTGGGACCGGTCCCAGGGTCTAGTATAGGGGAACCGGTTCTGGGACCGGTCCCAGGGTCTAGTATAGGGGAACCGGTTCTGGGACCGGTCCCAGGGTCTAGTATAGGGGCACCGGTTCTGGGACCGGTCCCAGGGACTAGTATTGGTGGACCGGTTCTGGGACCGGTCCCAGGGTCTGGTATAGGGGAACCGGTCCTGTGACCGGTCCCACGGACTAGTACAGGGGGACTGGTCCTGGGACCGGTGCCAGGGGAACCGGTCCTGGGACCAGTCCCAGGGGAACCAGTCCGGGGACCGGTCCAGGGTCTAGTATTGGGGGACCGGTTCTGGGACCGGTCCCAGGGGAACCGGTCCTGGGACCGGTCCTAGGGGAACCGGTCATGGGACCGGTCCTAGGGGAACCTGTCATGGTACCTGTCCCAGAGACTAGTATTGGTGGACCGGTTCTGGGACCGGTCCCAGGGTCTAGTATAGGGGAACCGGTCTTGGGACCGGTCCCACGGACTAGTACAGGAGGACTGGTCCTGGGACCGGTCCCAGGGGAACCGGTCCTGGGAGCAGTCCCAGGGGAACCAGTACTGGGACCGGTCCCAGGGTTACCGGTCCTGGGACCAGTTCCAGGGGAACCAGTCCTGGGACCGGTCCCATGGTCTATTATAGGGGGACCGGTTCTGGGACCGGTCCCAGGGGAACCGGTCATGGGACCGGTCCTAGGGGAACCTGTCATGGGACCGGTCCCACGGACTAGTACAGGGGGACTGGTCCTGGGACCGGTCCTAGGGGAACCGGTCCTGGGACCGGTTTTAGCGACTAGTATATGGGAACCGGTCCTGGGACCGGTCCCACGGACTAGTACATTGGGACTGGTCCTGGGACCGATCCCAGTGAACCGGTCCTAGGACCGGTCCTAGTGGAACCGGTCCTGGGACCTGTCCCAGAGACTAGTATTGGTGGACCGGTTCTGGGACCGGTCCCAGGGTCTAGTATAGGGGAACCGGTCCTGGGACCGGTCCTAGGGGAACCGGTCATGGGACCGGTCCTAGGGGAACCTGTCATGGGACCGGTCCTAGGGGAACCGGTCTTGATACCGGTCCCACGGACTAGTGCATTGGGACTGGTCCTGGGACCGATCCCAGTGAACCGGTCCTAGGACCGGTCCCAGGGGAACCGGTCCTGGGACCAGTCCCAGGGGAACCGGTCCTGGGACCAGTCCCAGGGGAACCAGTCCTGGGACCGGTCCCAGGGTCTAGTATAGGGGGACCGGTTCTGGGACCGGTCCCAAGGACTAGTATAGGGGAACCGGTCCTGGGACCGGTCCTAGGGGAGCCGGTCATGGGACCGGTCCTAGGGGAACCGGTCATGGGACCGGTCCTAGGGGAACCGGTCATGGGACCGGTCCCACGGACTAGTACAGGGGGACTGGTCCTGGGACCGGTCCCCCTAGGACCGGTCCCAGGACTGGTTCCCCTGGGACTGGTCCCAGGACCGGTTCCCCTGGGACTGGTCCCAGGACCGGTTCCCCTGGGACCAGTCCTAGGACCGGTTCACTGGGATCGGTCCCAGGACCAGTCCCAATGTACTAGTCCGTGGGACCGGTCCCAGGACCGGTTCCCATATACTATTCCCTGGGACCGGTCCCAGGACCGGTTCCCCTAGGACCGGTCCCAGGACCAGTCCCCCTGTACTAGTCCGTGGGACCGGCATCAAGACCGGTTCCCCTAGGACCGGTCACATGACAGGTTCCCCTAGGACCGGTCCCATGACCGGTTCCCCTAGGACCGGTCCCAGGACCGGTTCCCCTGGGACCGGTCCCAGAACCGGTCCCCCTATAATAGACCATGGGACCGGTCCCAGGACTGGTTCCCCTGGAACTGGTCCCAGGACCGGTACCCCTGGAACCGGTCCCAGGACTGGTTCCCCTGGGACTGGTCCCAGGACCGGTTCGCCTGGGACCGGTCCCAGGACCAGTCCTCCTGTACTAGTCCGTGGGACCGGTTCCCCTAAACTAGACCCTGGGACCGGTCCCAGAACCGGTCCACCAATACTAGTCTCTGGGGCAGGTCCCAGGACCGGTTCCACTAGGACCGGTCCTAGGACCGGTTCACTGGGATCGGTCCCAGGACCAGTCCCAATGTACTAGTCCGTGGGACCGGTACCAGGACCGGTTCCCTTTTACTAGTCCCTGGGACCGGTCCCAGGACCGGTTCCCCTAGGACCGGTCCCAGGACAAGTCCCCTGTACTAGTCCGTGGGACCGGTCCCATGACCGGCTCCCCTAGGACCGGTCCCATGACAGGATCCCCTAGGACCGGTCCCAGGACCGGTCCCAGGACCGGTTCCCCTGGAACGGTCCCAGAACCGGTCCCCCTATACTAGACCCTGGCCCGGTCCCAAGACTGGTTCCCCTGGGACCGGTCCCAGAACCGGTCCCCCTATAATAGACCATGGGACCGGTCCCAGGACTGGTTCCCCTGGAACTGGTCCCAGGACCGGTACCCCTGGAACCGGTCCCAGGACTGGTTCCCCTGGGACTGGTCCCAGGACCGGTTCGCCTGGGACCGGTCCCAGGACCAGTCCTCCTGTACTAGTCCGTGGGACCGGCCCAAGACCGGTTCCCCTATACTAGACCCTGGGACCGGTCCCAGAACCGGTCCACCAATACTAGTCTCTGGGACAGGTCCCAGGACCGGTTCCACTAGGACCGGTCCTAGGACCGGTTCACTGGGATCGGTCCCAGGACCAGTCCCAATGTACTAGTCCGTGGGACCGGTACCAGGACCGGTTCCCTTTTACTAGTCCCTGGGACCGGTCCCAGGACCGGTTCCCCTAGGACCGGTCCCAGGACAAGTCCCCTGTACTAGTCCGTGGGACCGGTCCCATGACCGGTTCCCCTAGGACCGGTCCCATGACAGGATCCCCTAAGACCGGTCCCAGGACCGGTTCCCCTGGAACGGTCCCAGAACCGGTCCCCCTATACTGTGCATACATATATATATATATATATATATATATATATGTATGCGTAGCGCATAGTTTAGGGACAATGCCAAAATTGTACCCGAAAAATGCGGTGTATAGAATAAATTGTCCTCATCTTAAACGCTAGATGTATGAAAAGGCGCGAAAATTTTGGGGACAGTCCCCAAAGTAAGCAAATGTCCCTAAACTGTGCGGGGGAACGAATAAATGTCTCTAAACTATGCGCTGTGCATACATATATATATATATATATATATGTATGCGTAGCGCATACTTTAGGGACAATGCCAAAATTGTACCCGAAATATGCGGTGTATAGAATAAATTGTCCTCATCTTAAACGCTAGATGTATGAAAAGGCGCGAAAATTTTGGGGACAGTCCCCAAAGTAAGCAAATATCCCTAAACTGTGCGGGGGAACGAATAAATGTCTCTAAACTATGCGCTGTGCATACATATATATATATATATATATATGTATGCGTAGCGCATACTTTAGGGACATGGCCAAAATTGTCGCCGGAATATGCGGTGTATAGAAAAAATTGTCCTCATCTTAAACGCTAGATGTATGAAAAGGCGCGAAAATTTTGGGGACAGTCCCCAAAGTAAGGAAATGTCCCTAAACTATGCGGGGGAACGAATAAATGTCTCTGGACTATGCGCTGTGCATACATATATATATATATGTATGCACAGCGCATAGTTTAGAGACATTTATTCGTTCCCCCGCATAGTTTAGGTACATTTGCTTACTTTGGGGACTGTCCCCAAAGTTTTCGCGCCTTTTCATACATCTAGCGTTTAAGATGAGGACAATTTTTTCGATACACCGCATATTTCGGGTACAATTTTGGCCATGTCCCTAAAGTATGCGCTACGCCTACATATATATATATATAGGTATATACATCTACACTAAGTTCAGGTATGTTATAGATATTAACAGCAAATCTATAATTTATGTTTATTTCAACTTCAATTTCAAATACTTTCAGCACGTTACTTCCATTTCTGTTGTTGTTGTATTATGTACATCTGCGAGGTATGTGGAACGTCTTTCGTATCCAAATATAATTTTAAAAGACATTTAAATAATAAGCATATTAACTCAAAATCAAACAAAACAAAATTAAATTTACAAAATGAAAAAATTGTTAAAGTTGAAAATATTGAAGAAACTGCATCGTGTAGCTATAGACGATGTGAAACTTGTGAATTAAATATAAGAAAAGGTTCTTGGTCTCATCATTTGAGAACTAATGAACATAAAAAAAAAATAATCGTTTGTTTATTAAAACATCAAAATATAAAATTCAATATAGAACTTTTTGCAGAATATATAAAATTTTCAAAAACTAATGAGATTGAAAATGATGATAGTGCTGCTATTAGTGTGAAATCTTTTCAAACGAAAATGGAAATAGTTCAATTAGAACAAGATCTATCAGACGTGTACGATAGGCATAGTATGGAAATAGCAACCAAAATGGATGAATTCCAAGAGAGAGATAGTGGTTGGTCTCTAGTCTGTATCAATAGAGTTGAGATAAACGTTAACAAGTATTGTCCTATAAAAGGATCTAAATATTTAGATCTACCGTTATTTATCAGAAATAAAAAAGCGTGTATCAATATTAGAAATGATGATAATTATTGTTTTAAATGGGCTCTTATAGCTGCATTAGAAAACGATCATTTAAATCCAAAATATTCGCAATATAGTAATGTTATCGATCAAAGCTTAATAACACTAACAAATGGAATAATAATTGATTTCACCACCTTAACCTTTCCTCTATCTGTTAATTTTTTTAATTTAATTTTTTAAAAAGAGAGGCAACGCTCAGGAAATACTTCCTATATTTTAGTGTGTTGCTTTCTTTGGAAAGGGATAGTATAGAGATGAAAGGTGGGGAAAGATGAAGGGCTTCAGACATGGCAACACTGTAATTGCGCGAGATGATAAGTCTTAGAACAGTTGTTACTCACCACCTGATGGAGAGTTGGCGAACTTATTGAAGCTTTTTGGTTCATAGCCCTGATTCATTATTTTACTTCGGTGGGGTAATTGCTATGGGAACACCGAAGGTGGGCATTGCGATACGTATGAGGGATAGAAAAAAACTCATACATATTATTTTGATGTTGCCGGAACTGGGGATCGAACCCGGGACCTTCTGTGTAAAAGTCCCACGCGCTAACCATTACAACAATATTCAACCAGTGAACTCTTGTTATTAAAACATAAACAAGAATGCAATAAAATTGTCACCACTATGCCTACGGGTGTTGATGATGATAATATATTGCAATTCAAAAATTTTAAAAATCAATTAGATGTACCATTTGTCATCTATGCGGATTTTGAATGTATATTAAGTAAAATTAATAACCAAAATTCTGATAATGTTACCAGCATTCAAAAACATATACCTATAGCTTACAGTTATTACATAAAATCATCTTTTGATTCTAAATTGAATAAGTTTAGAACGTATACGGGTGACGATGTTGTTAAAAATTTTGTTCAAAATTTGATAGATGATGCCCGTTTTTTGTGCACAAACTTTCTAATAAAAGTAGTACCAATGAATTCTCTGTTACCCCATGAAATTGAAAAACAATATAATACTAATGAGTGTCATATATGTAATAAAATTTTAGATGGTGATAGATGTGCTGATCATTGTCATTTAACTGGTCAATACCGCGGTCCAGCTCATTATAGTTGTAATCTTAATTATAAATTACCTAACTATATCCCAATAGTTTTTCATAACTTTTCAGGATATGACCGTCATTTGTTTGTAAAGGCTCTAGCAGATTATCCGGGTGAGATAAATGTTATACCACTTAATAAAGAATTGTATATAAAAAAAATAATTCAAATTACCAATAAATATAATTAAGAATTACGTTTTCTCGATTCTTTTAGATTTATGTCATCAAGTTTAGATAGTTTAGCCAATCATTTACATAATGATGATTTTAAAATATTAAAATCGATATATCCAAATCATTTAGAATTTAATCTTTTGAAAAGAAAAGGTATATTTCCTTATGAGTATATCGATTCAGTTGAAAAATTAAACGAAAATGTTTTACCTCCTCGCGAACAGTTATTCTCTACATTAAATAATAAAGAATGTACTATTGCTGATTATGAGCATGCGTTAAGTGTTTGGTCTACATTTAACTGTCAATCTCTAAATGAGTATATGCTTTTATATCTAAAAACGGATATACTTCTTTTAACTTATGTATTTGAAAATTTTCGTTCTGTTTGTAAATCGATATATCATCTTGATCCATGTCATTACTATACAACACCTGGTTTATCGTGGGATGCCATGTTAAAAATAACAAAAATTAAATTGGAATTGTTCACCGATATAAATATGTATAATTTCATGAAAAAAGGAATTAGAGGTGGTATTGTTCAATGCTCAACACGTCGAACAGTTGCCAACCATAAATATATCAAAACATATGATTGTTCTAAACCTCCACAATACCTTATGTATTTAAACGCGAACAATTTATATGGTTGGGCAATGTCTCAACCTTTACCAGAAGGTAAATTTGAATGGATTGAAGATATAGACAGCTTTGATATTTCGAAAGTATCCGAAAACTCAGATTTGGGATACCTTTTAGAAGTTGATTTAGACTACCCTGAAGAACTTCATGATAGTCATAATGATTTACCATTCTGTGCTGAACTTAAAAGTTCTCCAATAAAACATCACAATATAAAGAAGCTGATTCCCGATCTAACAAAAAATCATATCCAATTCACTGTCGAAATCTTCAGCAGTGTATTAGAAATGGTTTAAAATTAGTTAAAATTCATAGAATATTAAGATTTAGACAATCAACATGGTTGAAACAGTATATCGACTTAAATAATCTTCATCGAACCAATGCCAAAAATTAATTTGAAAAAATTTTTTTTAAACTTTTGAATAAAACTATGGAAAATGTTGAAAAACGTAAAAATGTGAAAATCGTCAATGCTTGGGAGAGTGAACATAGCCGTTTGGGTGCTCGAGCTCTTATAGCAAAACCTAATTTTCATAGTTCAACACATTTTACCGATAATATGATTGCAATTCAAATAAGTATGGATAGGGTGACGTTCAATAAACCTATATATTTAGGGTTTACAGTTCTAGAACTATCTAAATATAAAATGTATGATTTCCACTATCAGTATATGCAACCAAAATTTAATGAAAATTTAACACTAAATTATATGGATACTGACTTGTTTATTTATACAATAAGAACAGACGATTTTTATAAAGATATTTACAATGATCTTCATCTAAACTTTGATACATCAGACTATTCAATTAATAATGTTTTCAATTTCCCCTTGCAAAACAAAAAGGTGTTGGGAATGATGAAAGACGAGAATAATGGGTGTGTAATGTTAGAATTTATTGGACTTCGATCAAAAGTGTATTCAATAGCTGTTGCCGATAAAGAAGAAATAAAAAAAGCGAAAGGTGTAAAAAACTCGGCTTTAAAAAAACTAACTATTAATGATTATCGCAACTGTCTAATAGATAAAACTATATATCATGATAAAATGTATATATTTAAATCTATTCTACATGAAATTTATACACAACAAATATCAAAAGTTGTGTTAAGTTATGATGACGATAAGCGTTATATAAGAGAAGATGGTATTAATACCTACGCTTGGGGACATTTCCAAATAGATAAATATAATATAGATAATAGATAAATTTAAGATATTTAATGATTATATTATTATATTACAAAATTCTCAAACAAATTAATAAATAAAATATATATAAATAATATTGTTTTTTGCTTTTTATTACTAAACGGTAACAACTTAGTTGTGCATGGTCAAGAACAAACTTTTTGCATTTCAACAACTTAATTTTCTGTTTTCATAAAATAATTTAAAACCTCTGCCACAGCCACAACCCAAAGCACAATTTAACCCACCGCCGAAGCCTTCACCTCCTCCTCAGCCTCCACCTCAACCTCCGCCTTCGCCCCATTTCATAGCAAATCAAAACTTGTAGTACATATCAACTGTTTCAACACACACACATATCAGTAAAATCACAACAAATTTTAACAACTGAACTTTAACCAACAGAACTGTTATCACACAACAGCAAAACAGGGTTGAGTTTTATGACGTATTTGCTAGATTCTCATACAAAATTAGTATAAAATTTTTGCACATTTCACATTTTTTCCAGAACTCTCATCATGACCCTATTATTTTTAAAAAATCCCAGTACTATATGAACGCCCCCCTAATACAATTGATATTTTGCGGTTAATATAAAATTACCCTTTAGTGTACATCACTAATTTAATATCCCTCCAACCCCCCTTACCAACAAAAAATAAAAATGAGAACATAAAAGATCCACATGAACAGTAACGGGATAATTTTATGTTTAACATAATTTGCGGTTAATACACATTAACCCTTAAATACACTTCGCTAATTTAAAACCCCCCTCCAACCCCCCCTTACCAATAAAAAAAATCTGGGCACATAAAAGACCCCACATGAACAGTAAAGGAATAATTTTGCGGTTTTGACTGACAGGGTTGCCAGATTGAAATTTGTATTGGATTTTCTAGATTTACCATACAAAATTAGTACAAAATTTTTGCACATTTCACATTTTTTCCAGAACTCTCATCATCACACTAATGATGTCAGCTGACCAATAACGGGATACAAACATCACAGGCTTATAAGGAATTAGTGTATATTTTTTGAAAAGGCATCTAACATCCAGTATACTGAAAGAATTATCTTCACTTCAGCAATGTAATTTTAATATTTTTAAGTTGCTTGAACCTTAAAACCGCCATCATTTTTGCGCCGTTAAAGATAAGATTCAGCAATGGACTTTGAAAATATTTTACCTGAAAGTGTCGAAAATTTTTGAAATTCCTCATGTTTTTTTTTTTTGTTTTATAAATTCTACAACTACAATATAAACTTCATTTTTGTTCTTTTTAAGAAATTCATCATCTTTATAATGATTTACATTTATATGAAGTAATAAAGCATAAAAACAAAAGATTTTTCATTAATTCTTAAGAGCTTCAACGGATCCTTAAATAGAAGTGTTTCTTTATAGCACAACAACGCAACACAACACAAAAAAAAAAACAACAACTCAAACTCCAACATCAGCAGCACTATCAACAGGAGATGACGAAGAAGTGGAAGAAATTATTTTAAAGGAAGAACATTTTTACAGGAAATAATGAAACGTGAAAACCACTAACAGCAACAACAACGATACTGCAAGGATACTGGGAGGAGAGGGCGAAATATTGGATGCGAACCCAAACAACAGATGCCTTATTAAAATCTAACAAGCAAATACTTCATCGAAAACAATAAAGCTTCCTTAGGAGGTAAGTACGTAAGTAAGATGGGAGTATGTAGTATAAATACCTTCAAGTTTTCATTAAAAATTGTGAAGACAAAGAAAAAAATGTGTAAAAAAAAATTCTTCTTAAAGAAATATTCCATTTCATACTTGTACAAATAATAAGAAAAAATTAAAGTTTATTATGCTGTTGATGTAAAAGTAAATTGAAGTCGTAGTTTTCAATTGAAGTTCGATTTTTCTTTTCAAAATGTTGAAAAATTCTATAGATTTTCTTTAGGCTTTTAATAAGAACATTATGGAAAAGTATTTAGTATTTTTTTTTTATAGGGAAGCATAGGTTTAAGTGGAAAATACTGTAAAATAGGAAATTATAATCTCTAGAGATCATAATTTTTCTCTAAAATGCAAATAGTACATCTTCAGGCCATACCTCAAAAAACACATTATTATCAAGTTTTAGGCTTTCAGCGAAATTGGTTTGTACCTGTCCATAACATTTTTCAAAAATCCAGTCGTAGCGTATACCTACATTTCAAATTTAAAGTTTTTAACTCTAGCAGTTTGGGCTACATAATTAAAGAGGAGACTTTATCTCCTTTTGAACTGTCTTTCCTGTCCCCGTAGAAATTTTAAAAAGTCTGTGTTAGCAGATATCTTAACAAAATGAAGAGCCTACAACCAAATTTCAAGTTCATATCTTCAGCGATTTGGGCAGGCCGTTAAGGGGCAACTTTCCCTTGTTTAGACCCCCGTTTTTGCTGCATTGCTGGAAAAAATTTCAAAAAGTAAGTGATCTTCTAATTAAGACAAACACACATTTTCAGAATAATATTTCTTATATTTAGTTAGAATATTGTTTTACCTCAAGTCCAAAATCAAATATGTTATTATCAAAAAAAAAAAAAAAAATACCCGCACGATATGAAAGGCTGAAGAGGCTACGCAATGGTCGAGCTAGCGTCGAATAGAACTTCTTAAAAAGAAGTGCGGGAATGCCACATGGCCCAGGGGATTTATTGACATTAAGACCGCCAAGGGCTTTGTGAACCGTACGTGTTAGAAAAAATATCTTTGGCATACTGCAGGATATCCTCGGTAACATGGGCACTCTTTAATTGCTTACCGAAAGAGACGGATTTTTTGAAAATATCCCAGCTAGAAGGTTGAAGATTCATAAATATGATGAAACTTTTTTTTCTGAGTGTAACAACTTACAAATTGAAGGGAATGAGGTTGCGGATGAACTGGCTAAACGGGGAGTCCATTTGCCAGTTGAAATGGCATTGGATGTTCGCGTGCCACTTCGGTCTCTGAAAAGGGATGTAGAATCCACGATGATGCGAAGAGCTGATGCGGTTTGGAGAAATACCGAAACATGCAGAGTATCTAAAGTCATGTGGAAATCCTACGATCCCGTAGCGACCGAACTTTTACTGTCCTTATCCAGGAGCGACTGTAGACTTCTGGTGGGGGTTTTAACTGGTCACTGCTGGACGGCAGTTCTTGCCAAGAGAGCGGGAAGGCTGAAGAGTGACGAATGTAGATTCTGTGGGGTACCGGGGGACAAAGAGACGGTGGAGCACCTAATGTGCCACTGTCCGGCTCTTGCACGCTCCAGGGCGAAATGTTTAGGGGACCACCTATTCCGAGATCTGGGAGAAATCTCAGAAATCGGAATTTTGAGACTTCTGTCATTTGCTAAGAGGGTGTTGGAACTCTGGCTACCATCACTGACGACTGACCTAACGTGGTGGTTATCGTTTCTTATCTGGTAACGCTAGGGACCTAATGGTCTATGCGGGGTCTTTGACCGGCCAGCTCAACCTAACCTAACCTAACTTACAAATCAAATTTCCATTTCCTCGCTTGAACAGTTTGGACAGGCCGACTACGGATGACTTTTCCCCATCATACACGTCGCCATAGACACTTCCTAAAATCTCGTCTTAGCGAATGTCACCGCGAGATTAGGAACCCACAATCAACATTTAAAATTCCTTGATATAGCGCTTCGTCTAAGCGGACTTTTTTTTAAATTCATAGTTTTTTAGAATTTATTTTAAAATCTATTTTTAGACACACCTTTTAACACATCGCAGGGAGTTTAAAACACTGTGTGTAATTTTTTAAGTCATGGCAAAATAACCATATACGGACACCACTACGTGATAAAAGACTAAAAAAAAAAGACCCGTGTCTCCCAATTTTTCCCAAAGTCATGCACTTTTTTTTATGGGCCGCCAAAGATTTGGGGCCTCGGTATCATTTTCGCAAAAAGTGATCATTTTCTTGGGCTCATATCTTGCAAACCGTTCAGAATTTCGCTTTACTCTCTGAGGCAAAGTTGTAGCTCTTGTCATAAAGAACAAAAATTGCGAACATATAAAATCAAAAAAACTTCACCTTCAAAATCGCAAAAAACTTAAAAAAATTCGATTTTTTTTTTACCTTTTTTCCCGTGTTCAGGTGCATAGGTAGCAAACCGTTCAAAATTCAAGGAAACAATCAACTACAAAAATTTACCTAAGATCTCAATAAACAAATTTCTACAACATATAAACTTCCTGGGAATAATTCTTAGCACCGTTTAGGTAGCGCTTAGGTAGCCGCAAAAGTGAAAAAAGTGACGCAGTGAAAGTTATATAAAGTGCTACAACATAATTCGTACACAACAGTGGCAACTGACAGTTTCATTATGCAGTGTGAAAAAATTGATTTATTTTGCTACGTTTGCGGTCATCAAACCAGAAAAAAACATCTACAAGATTTCAAAAGGAAAAGAATCTTTTAACTAGTGAATTCAAAAAACATATACATTGTTTTTCGACGAAGTGGACTTGACCGGTGAAAATTACACATTGATTAAATACAAATTTCATAAAGTGTATGAAATTATTAACGTAAATTCTAGCACTAACGTTATGAAAGCTTCACGTGTTTAATGAATAAAAAACATAGTTTGTATGAAATATTTTCATTACATTGTATTACAAAACAAAATTTTATTTCTTTGTAATACACTTTTTTAGGATGTATGGATGTTAGCCAAAAACAATTTTTTTTATAAATTAAAAAAAAAAAAAATTTTGACTTTTTACAAACGAATTTTCTTTTAAGAATTTTGTAGTCATTTCACATTAAAACTTTATGCACTAAATGATTTGAGACTAGGGTTCTATAGTTGCAACAAAAAGCCGACTTTTACACTTTTCGACCTTAGTGTGAGTTTTAAAAGCCGACTTTTCGACTATTCGACTTTGTCGTTTTTTTCAAAGGTCGGCTTTTCGATTTTTTTTTTGAGTAAAAATCGATTAATTGACTTTTTGTATGAACATGTTTCATTCGAGAAAAAATTGATCTTTTACATTGTTTTGGGATCAATTAATAGGCATCTTAATGTAGAATTTATGCTTTGGCAGTAATGATAAGGAACCCGAATTTCATTAACGTTAAAATATTGTAACCTTTAAAATAAATTTCTAAAACTTACCGAATTTTTCCCAAAATTAAAATTTTAGTGTTAGCGAACAAATAAGTTTTGGACTATAATACTAATCTCATCAAGCAGATTGCCAAAAGGCTAAAATCATTTAAATCCGTCCATATTTAAAGAAATTTAAATTTTCGAATAAATTTTTACACTTTGGTTTTCTACTTTAGTGTACTGATGCTCATAGTGTAACGAAATGGTCGACTATACAATTTATTTTTCAAAAGCCTTACAATTGGGCACATTTTGTCCAAATCGGATCTTTTTGTAGGTTTTGACCCCTTTTTGGAATTTCCCCCTCTATTATGGGCCTTATGTCTCATATTTAACGATTTCGTTGGCAACACTCGCTTAATGTTTCTCTATTTACATTTTATTATTTACTTTTAAGCCATACATATATGACAAATAAAAAAGTCGAAAGCAAAAGTCGACTTTTTTATTAGAAGAAAGTCGAAATTTCGAAAAGACGGTTAGTCGAAACCCAATTTATTTCAAAGTGTTCGTTAATTCTGTTTGACAAACAACTTTATGTCATTTGTAATATGAGGCGTTTAACCTCAGCGATTATTCATCTTATACTATATAGGAAAAAATCACAAAATTACACTAAAAACACATTTTAAAAAAATTGAATGAAAAAATTATTCATTAAATCAATGAATCTGTTTTAATGAAATCGATTCATTAATATTATGGAGGAAAATTCTATCAGTGTAACGACCTCTTAAATCCCATTTGTGATACTTTTTAGTTATGTAAACTAACTATTGGCTAAATGACGATCCTGTACCCCGTGTCTGTAACTTTCGCATGGAGACAAGATTCGCAAAAAACATGTAAAATACAACCATGCTCTGGTTTACACAGGGCGAGTCAAAACCAATTAAATATAGAGTCAATCAAAAAAGCTAATAGGACGCTGTGTTTACGTTATTTCTTTTTTTAATTACACATTTTAATAAATTCTGTTTGTCCAGAGTCTTAAAAGTTAAAAATTGGAAAAATTTAGCTCTAAAAATTGAGTCAACTTTTTTATCTCTTAACTCACCCTGTAAAAAGCAGGATGACATTGTATTTCTCGATGCGAAAACTTATTGCATTAGCTACAGAAACAAGGCATTGGTAGATAATGCAATCTCGAAAAATTTTAAAATTAATCCTACTTTCGCGAAAACTTCACTAGAAAAAAAACCTAATGTTATCATTCAAAAACCATCATACACAAAGTTAGAAGGACGAAACTTTGAAAACTTTCGAATACATTTTGAAAAAAACATATTGAATAACCCGAGATCAGATTTTTGTCCAACTTTCATGGAAGCGCCCACATGTTTTAAAAACTTGTCAAACGATTTTTAAATTATTGAGTGCTCTTCAATACGTTGTTAAATATTTAAATATTTATAATTAAGCTTTAAATTTTAAAGCTACACACTTTGCATACATACACAAATAATTCTTATATTGATGGCCATAAGTTGATAGCTCTTAAATAAAATTGCTTACAATTTGAGACAAGGATATTAAATGATTCCAAAACCATTACACTTTGTTTGGCTATTTCAAAAAGCTAGTTAAGGGGAGTCAAATTATGCGCATTGGTATCTCATACAAGAATAAATAATTTCCTATACTTAACAACATAAATAGATCCACTTGAAACAGTCTAAGTAGGCTACGCCTAAAAGTACTCGAACAAAAGTCAATAATTGAACTTCAACAATACCAGTCATATGTTGCGTCTAGAACATGTACTGGAAAATTCTAACAAAACCAAAAACTTTTGTGCAATATTTATCAGATATTTAAAGTAATACATTGACTGTTGTTATATTAAGGGGTTTACTAGCTTTAGTAAACAATAACAACGACAATATTTAAGCAATTATAAAAAAATATATAAATGGTTTATTCAAAAAATTCTTTTTGCAGTAGAAAAACACAATATTATTTAAAAAGTTTTAATTAAGAATTCGGGCTACCATGACAGCCCTGGTAACAATTTCATTATGTACACATTTTTTAAGGCAAAATCGATGGCCATCGTGGCGTTTACTAATCTGAAAAATAAAATTTAATTATCATAACACACACGAATAAATTCTTTAGTAGGATGTAGCAGGATTTTTAAATTTTTAATTTGCATTAAAATTGTTCCAGAGTAAACTCAAAAATTGAAAAACACAAAAAAATAGTTGTTTTTTATATTTCAAAAAATACTAAGAACAAATTTAAAAATGCCTACATTAGGGACTTCATTTTTTAGTCCTCCACAAAACCAAAAAAAAAAAAAACCATTGAAAATCGGTCCACCCGTAAAGGCTATACAGCCGATTTTCAATATCTTGTTATGAAAAGGAACCCTATGGGGAATGGGACCGGTTCTATGTGTGCCACAGGATCGGTCCCTTCGTGCCAGAGACCGGTTTTCTGCTAAGCCCTAGCCTTTGCAAACAACTGGCAACTTTATCATTGGCTTGTAATAGGAGGGGGTCATTTGTCCTGCTTTAAACCACATAGTGGCATGACACAGGACTAACCAACGATGGGCATACCACAAGACTGTCGCAAAAGGGTTATGTCGTATAAAATAAACGAAAACTCAACAGCTTCTAATGGGTAAAATACTGGACAACTGGCATTCTGGTTAAGTGGTATGTCCTCCCTTTACCAGTCACAGGATTAGAAAAATTGACACTGCTTAACCCACTTCAGTATTAAATTATACCAGCCCTGTGATAAGTCCTTTTTTAACCAGTCACTTTTAGGTCAATTGACTCCTCATTCCCCATAGGGAATCATTTGAAGTAAATAGTGCTCATGTAAAATAAAGAGCTAGGAGTTTGTTTGAATAGCTGTAACTTTTTTATATTTAGCGATTTTTTCTTCAAAATATTCATAGCATATAGAAAAAAGTTTAAACTATTGAAATATGAAATATGAAACAAAAATTAAATAAAAAATTAAATCTAAAGCTAGTAAACCCGTTAACATAAGATTATTATTCATACATATAGTTGGCGTAATTTAGAATTAAAAAATTTGAGCTAAATCGAACAATTTTTAAACTCGGCGAACATATTTAATATGGATATTCGATACTACGCAAGATAATAATAAGTAGAATTTGTCAAGATAATAATAAGTAGACGAAATATAATGAAAAATTTCAGTTAACTAATGAAACTTTCCTTCACAACGTAAACGAAAATTTTCTCGAAATTAATGAAAACTTTCATAATTTTTATTAAACTAGTTTTTTTAAAGAAACTTTTCATTGAGTGAATAAAACTTTTAATAAATAAAATAATATTTTTGAAAATTTGCATTTGTTCAATAAAAAATTTTCGATGGACTAGTAACTGTGAAAATTCATTGGTTCTATGCAAACATTCATTAATGACATGCATAGAATTCTCTCATTGTACTATTAAATATGCCGAATACGCACTAAAAACTTTATTTGTCCAAATTAAATTGTGTAAAAATCTGTATTTTTGCCAAAAAAACGAGAAAATTAATTTTACTTTGAAATGTTTTGCAGAATACTTTTGGAGCTTTATGGTAAACACATCAACCCATAAAAGTATGACTGTTGAAGATAAATTCTACAGAGAGAACATTTTAGTGGACGAAAAATAATGAAAATGCTCAGTAAACTAAACCGTAAACTTCTTTATACAGTGACCGACAAATTTCTTAAAATTAATGAAAAGCTTATAACTTTTTAACAAACTAGTTTTTAAATGAAACTGCTTAATTAAGTGAATGAAACTGCTTCATTAAGTGAATGAAACTATTAATTAATAAATTGATATTTTATTATAATTTTATGAAAACTGGCTTTAGTTTAATTACAAATTTTAAATAAACGAGTTCCAGGTGCTTCGATGCAAAAATTAATTAATATCATGCAGGGAATTTCACATTGTAGTATCCGACCGAACGGCTAGGCCAAGAATTATCGTTTTGTTTTTGCCATTGGAGGCATCATAGGCAAGTTTCGATATTACACTGGGAGAAGATTATTTGCATTAAATCAATGAAATTGCACTGGAATTAGTGTATTGAAACTTTTCATTAAGTTAATGCAAGTTTACATAAAATTGTTTGAAGATATATAATTTATTTATGTAATATTTCTTACTTTCGATGAAGACGTTTCATTAAAGAACTGGTTTCATAAAAAATATGAAACTCTTCATTAATTTTAAGAAAATTTTTATGTATTTTGTGAAGAAAAGTTTTATTGATTTACTGAAAAATTTCTTTTTTCGCCCAACAAAATTTTCTCCGTGTGGAAAAATATTTGTTAAACCGATTTATTGCGATTGTGAATGTCAAATTTAAGGATACAGACGAAAGCTGTTAAGCAAATTGAATGCAAAACTTTTTCGATTGTGCTGAAAAAAATTTCGTAGATAAGATAGCTTAGTAAAGAAAACTCATAGTTTCATATTGAAAGTCAATTTTTTTTCCTCTAAAAAATTAAAGACTAAGGCATTTTTTGTATGAAATCTTCTCATCAATTGTGATAAAGTTTTTGTGGTCACACCCTTGGATTCGGTATTAACAATGTTCATAAAATGATGTGTACTTTTTTCATAAGATGATGAAATCCATTCTATACATTTATTGACATTTTATTTACGTTGCAAAAGCGTATACATTTTTGCATCTTTTTCGTTTCATTTTCTTTTTTCCTTTTCCCCTATCCTTTAACTTTTCCTTCCCTTTTTTTAATTTTTTCTTTTTCCTTTGTTTCTATTTTTTATTTTTTTGTTTGGTTTCGTGGTGGTGGGGAATATGTCCTCTTTCCTCGCCTCTCTTTCCACGCCCTCTTTCCCCGCCCCTCTTCCCCACCCTCTTCTCCACCCAATCTTCCACCACCCCTCTCCTCCAGCCCCTCTTCCCCGCCCTCTTTCCCCGCCCCTCTTCACACGCCCCTCTTTCCCCACCCCTCTTCCCACGCCTGCCTCAATAATACCTATTTTTCTATAACGTCACGAAATTTTCAAATTTTATCGAAATTTGTGACAGACTATAGTTTTGTTATCACCATTATTTGTGCATCGACCCCACTGTGCGATGTAAGTTAATTTGATTTCGTTAAAAAAAATTAATGAAATCCTTTAAGGCTCTGTTGCATCCTTCTAATATCGACAATATATTTATTGTTAGTTAGTTCTTTATACTAACGGCAATTGTTCACGCTACTGTGTTCAGCATGAGTAGAGATGTATGTGGGTAATAAAAATTTGTCTTCTTATAAGATCTATAAAATGTTAAAGTACTTAAGTTATTTTTATGTACAACAACAACAACAATAATAACAATTACCACCACTATAACAAAAAACACTCATAGAAAAACTATAAAAAATCGAATAAAAAAGAGAACCTAAGAAATACGGATAAGCGGAAATATGCTCAAGAAAACAAAGTCACCAAGTAAATTGTTGATTGGGCTTAAGTCCTTAACCAGTGATGCTGAAATTGATTTTCAATCTGGTGCTAAATGAATTTGGTAATTTTTAAATTGTACTTTTTTAAGACTGACGGCTCAGAAACTGTAGTTTCTGTTAATTTTCCCATTTGTAAGCCAGTTTTATAACTTTGCCCAAAATGTTGAAAATAATTAAACTTTTGTAGCGACTAGTTCATCTCTAACAAAAGTACGGCTGTTGCTAGACACAAAAAAAAATATATAAAATCAAAAATTAAATAGAAACAGCTTTGAAATCAAGCAAAGTTTGTTTTGTATTTTGTTTAAATATGTTTCTACTTATTTTCAAAATGCGGAAATAACATCTGACTCATTCCATATAAAACCATCAAAAAATATTAAATTTTCGACCTTCAATTTTAACCGAACTTGGTATGGAGGGTAAGTGTCATATAGATATGTCATAGCACAAGTTTTGGGTTGTTAGCTCTTACGGTTGTTGAAATATTGTGTTTTAAAATATGATAAAAAAATAGAGAATTTAACAAAAGTAGTCGTACTTGATCGTCCATAGCTTTTTAACGGTTAAAGCTATGGAAATGGATTTTTTTCAAAATCCGTGGTTTAAAAAGCTGTATTTAAAAAAAACTGTTTTTTTTTTAATTTTAAAAAAATTATGTTAGTTAAAATTTATTGCACTATAAAGTTGTCAAATTAATATGTGGAGCTCTTATGGGATCCAAAGTTATGGATAAAAATCTAAAAAAGATACTAAACATAGTAGCAAAAAGATTTACATAATTTATGGGAAAAAATAACAATAAAAGTTTTGCAAAAGTACACGAAAAAAACGGGTTTCAATTAAAAAATTTATTGAGTCAATTAATATTTTAATTGATTTTGCACCTATCACGGCAATGATAACATTAATTAAAACTTTTATTAAAAATGAAAAAGAAAAAAATTATAAATAACTAACGACAAAAAAAAAAAAAAAAAATATGATATACAAAAAAAAAAAAAAAAATAATTGTGTGAACGACATGTTTGTGAAAGACATGCTGTGTCTGTTTGTGTATTTGTGTGTGTGCTTGCTTTGTTTGTAAACTACAAATACATTTGGAAACTGTTCTATTTAACATACAGTATATGAAAAAATAATTTGAGAATTATGTCTTAAATAAAATATGTATTTATATATTTAAAAGTCAATTCAAATATTAATTTTTTCAATTAAATATTTGTTTAGAAACAAATTTAATTTAAATCAAATCTTTTGTTATATATTTAAGGTTGATATTTTTTTTTGTGTAGTTGCACATAATAGCCCATATGTTTTAAACGGTTTAATCTACAAGAATCATTGATAACTTCTTTTAAAGGTACTTAAATCGTGGCTTTACTGGTTTACAAAAATTATTCACTTCTTGACAGCAAAATGCATTTTTTCAAAATCCGCGGTTCAAACCACTGTGTTTCAAAAAACTAGTTTTCTTATATGTTTAAAAAAATTTATGTCAATTATAAATTACTCTTCTATATAAATTATCCTGTTTCAGAGCTATCGGCGTTTAAGTTAAATTTTTTTACATTTATATTCATAACTCAGGATACCGTAAGAGCTCCACATAGGAACTTGGTGACGGCATAGGGAAGTAATCTATATTTAACATATATTTTTTTAAAGATTAAAAAAAACTGTTTGTTTGAAATACAGCTTTTTGAACCGTGGTTTTTGAAAACAATGTATTTTGCCATGGAGAAGTGATTAATTTGTGTGCACTAGTAAAAGCACAGTTTAAGTAGCTTTAAGCCGTTAAAACTATGTGGACTATTATGTACGATTACTTTTTTAAAATTTTCAAATATTTTTCATATTTTAAAACGCGATATTTCAAGATCGGCTGGGATTAGCTGTCCTACATTTGAACGAGGTAATAGTTATATGATGTTCATCTTCTATACCAAGTTTGGTTGAAATCAGAGGGGGTGGTGTAAATCGAGTGGTTTATTTTATATGTTTGCAGTTTCATTTCATTTATTGAGTCTATGGAAACAAAAATTCCTTACCGACTATGATTAATCCAAAAATTTAATAAATATATAAATAAATATATAAATAAATATATATAATATCTTCAATATAATATTGCTTAATTACTTAAAAACTATATTAAGAAACAGCTTAAATTTATCCTTGGACTTGCAGACTAAAATTGATTTCATTTAAATAAATAAACGTACGAGTTAGCGTACTATTAAGAGCATATTCACATTAAAAATATCAATGAATCTTAAACTTCTAGGAGGGACATAAAATGGAATAAGAGACAGCAAATAAGGGCAGTCAGTTATACCATTTACTATATCAAAGACAAGTAACGCCGACTGGTATAATCTACGATATTCTAAAGTCTGCAAACCTAATAATAGGCATTTCGATTTATAAGAAGCGATGGGATCAACAAAGATAAGTGACCTTAAAGCGAATTTAATGAAAATTCGTTATACCTATAATGTTGAAATATTAATCTAAATGAAAAAATTTTTATTTTAACTAGAATCATATTTAATTTGTGCGCCCCGGTAGGCTAGTTGGTAGCGTGCTGGTTTATCTGTGCGGGGGTCGTTGGTTCGATTCATACCAGAGGCACTGGTCTGTTTTCGCTACAACGCGCCAAAGGCCATAGTAGCTAGTACTCGGTTAGTGTAATAGTATATAATTTGAAATTATACGATTACTAATTAATAAAATAAAAAATAAAAATATTTACTTTAACAAGATTCATAGTTATTTAGCTTGTAAATGTTCCTAAAAATGAGATATAAATTTAAATATGAAATAATACTTGATTAAACTATGATATTTTTCTCTGTGTAAGTTTAAAACAAATTTTTTTTTGTTCTCCCAGTGTCAGTATCAGTGATACCAACTTGGTGCTTTTGGCACTATTATGGTGCTTTTTAATGTCAAAACAAAGCAAAATTTTACTCATGATGCTAAAACATTAAAATGCACTAAATTGGCGCTTTCGTAAGTTATCGTTAGTGCTTTTGGTGATTTTAAACCAATTCCGTTTTAAAGAAAAGAGCTTTGTTCAAAAATCCATAAAACTTCAGTAAAAACTATCAAAAAGTTAAATTTTTTACTGTCTTGAGGAAACTATAATCAAATTTCACTTTTTCGTTTCATTTTAAATGGTCTAGTCTGTTAAATTGATTTGAAAAACTTGTTTTTTTTATATGGAGTTTAGCAGATTTGTTTACAACAGTAGGAACACAATTCAGGACTAAACGCTGAAATTATCTGTGAAGAAATGTAGTTACATTTTTTTTTACACGAAATGGACTTGAGTCCAATTCTATAAACTATATAAAAACAATGTTGTCTTGTGCTTTTTTACGACTTTTTAAGCAAACAATTATTTACACATTTCGTTGCGCTTTTTGTTTTAAAAAAGTTGGCAACACTGGTCAATATGTAGTTGCAGCATTAGGTATGTACAGAGCTTTGAAGAATTCATTTAATCTGGGAATGAATTCCCTAAAAGTGAATTAAATTTTTAAATTCAAAGAAAGAATTCTTTAATTAGAAAATACTAAGAATGAATTCCTGCGAATAAGTTCAAAGAATTAAAATTTAGAAAATTAATTCCATGACTAAAACATTAAGCGTTAAAACTAAGGAATTTGTTGCCGAGTTCAGCAAAACATTTTACCAATTTTTCAAAGCTGAGTGCTAAAATTAGCAAAAGATTTTGCTAATTTAAAAAAATTATATATTTATATAAAATTTTATTCGGAATAAATAAAATAGATTATATTTGCGTAGCCAATCTGCATTTAGGGAAAAAATTTCATCATAGATCTTCATAATTTCATAAGCGTTGCCAAATATTTATTTGCAAAAATCAGTTCTGACCTTTTTATAGACTCTTTTTAAAAAATTCAAAAATATAAAAAAGACTATACTTCTATTCATATTTTGATAAAAAAAATACAAGACATTATTTCTATGTGAAAAATTGTATATATTATCATAATCTGATCGATCGAAACATGCGTTTTCCAATTAAATAAAATCAAAAATATGCTGAAATTTATTACGTTAAAATATTGTTGAGGCAAAAACAACTCTTTGAAGCATACATTCACGAAACTTCTGCTGTAGATATTTGTAGCTGTTTGAGTAATAATACAGTATTTTTATTTTTGAATGAAAAAGCAGTAATTTGTCGAAGAAATTTCGGTTTTGACTACATTTGTAGTTCACAAAAAAAACTCATTAAATAACTGTACACAGAGAGAATTCTTTGGACGAGTTTTAATGAAATTTTTTCACTAAACTAATGAAGTTTTCTTCACTTCGTGAAAAAGATTCATAGTTTTAATGAAACTATTTTTAATAAAACTTATTCATTAGTCGTATAAAATTTTTAGTAAATAATAAGAAATTTTTCATTAAATTTTATGAAAAACTTCATTAATATAATGAAAAGTTTCAATCGACGAGTTCCAGTCACTTTTCATAGATCTAATGAAAAAATTCATTGATATCATGCAGATAATTCGCTAAGTGTACTATGAATTTCCACTCATTTGATCAGTTTTTTTGTTTTTATTTAAAAAAAAAATAAAACAAATAAACGCTAGACAATTTTATACTACGTTTGTGTTTCATTTTATCTACAGTCAAAAATAAATGACAATGAATTTAATGAAATGTAAGTCGTCCTTTATCAAGTGACATTTCTTTTGTTTTTAAATAAATTTGCAGCGGCCTTTACATACATATTATTCTAAGTGTAGTCCTTTGTATCAGCAAAAATTTTGTTTAAAAATATGCAGCTCAACGATGACGTTGACCCCATGATTAAATATTACACATGTTTTACATATCCAAAATATTTCAACATATACCATTATAAAGCTGGTCGTCTTCATAATCATTATTATATAATTTTTATATGACAATCCAAAAAAGAAAAAACCGCATATAAAAAAGTTTTTAAATAACACTTATAATTATTTTTATATTATGATCTTATTTTTAAATTTGTTTTTTAGTATTTTCCAAAATAGGAACATTTTTTTAGTTTTCTATTGAAACCTTTAATTTTTGAAAAATGAATAGCAAGTGGAACAAATATGCTGATTCAATATGAAAAATTGTAAAAACTGCATGAATTTATAAAAAACGTTTTCTTTCTTGTGAAAACTCCAAAACTGTTAAGCATCTCAAAAAACTAGGAAACACAGTAAAAATTGGCTATATGGTAATAGTGGCTATGTTTTAAAAAACGATAGGTCACAACTGTACATGTGTGCGTGCATTTCTATAATTAATAGTGGTTGGTTTTTGTTTCATGTGTGTACTATATCAGTTTTCTACACAAAACTACAATACAACAAGCGCTTGTTAAGCAATTGCTATGCTTATGATTGTTGGTACAGTCGTAAAATAGAAGCCGACGAAGACAGAAGCGATCCAGAAAAATATGCTGTTTTAAATCTTATTAATATAATATGTAAACTAATTAGGAAAGAAAGATGATGGGAACCTAGAAAATTCCCGAAATAGGTCTATCAACACATTCCTGAAAGGGTCAAATAATAAATTTGAAAACAAAAACTCTATAGATTATTTGTTAGGACAATATCCTAATACAAAAATATACAGTATGGCCTCCAACTTGAATAATTTTCATTTTCATTGCACAATTAAAGGTCGAAAATAATAATTTTTATTTTTAATAAAAATTATATCAAACTTCTTATTAGGAGAGTTTTATAATAAAAAATATATTTATTTATGCGAGTATTACTTAATATTTTTTTTCTTTCAACCATAAAATATTTTCATACAAATCTACTTGGCATCACTGAAGAAAAACGAAGTTAAAGAAAAATAAAAAGTGAAATATTAAAACGATATTGAGTGTATTTATATTGTGTTTTAAAATTGTGTAATTTATTCGAGAATAAAATTAAATGGAGAATATTTATAATTTGTGTTTATTAAATTAATAATTATTATTTAATTATAATTAAAAAATGACAATTATAATTGTTAAAAGTGTAAGTTACAAACATTTTGCGAAAATTTAGTAGCACTTACTAATTTGTTCCACTAGTTTCATTGTACTTATATTATTAAAATTTAGTAATATTGTTTGCTGATTTCAGCAAAATGGTTTGAAACTGCATATTACAACATTTTTACTAAAATTTAGAAGCGGCTACTAATTGTTTCTACTAATTTCATTTTACTACAGTTCAGCAGACATGTGTTTGCTTATTTTAGAAAAAATACCGCAATTCTCAAAATAGTTAAATTTTCTGTAATAACAGCAAAATTTACCGTAGCCATTAGGGACTTTTTCTTTCCAAAGTCTACTTATTATTTTTATATTACTAGGCCCATCAGGGAATTAAACAAAAAAGTGACTTAAAACACAATGTTAAGTCCTTAGGGAATTAAACCAAAAAGTTAAGTCCATTAGGGAATTAAACGAAATTGGAATGAACAAACTCATAAGTACTAAAAGCTTAATAAAGAAGCAGCTTAAAATGGAGCAAAATTGATGATTAATAGGTTTTTTGTTAAATTTCTGCCTATTATGGAGGCTCTAGCTTTTCTAAAACTTCGGGTACTGATGAGATCTTTAGCCAGATCGAAATACTAGTTTCAACCTAGCTAATATGTTTGATTTACTGTATTTTTGTAAATATACGGAGGTTGAAACTCGTTATAAATTGAAAATTAACTAGATTTTAATGAATTCCCTACTAAACAAATTCCATAATTTTCATAAAGGACTTTTAAAAAACGGAAATGAATTCCTTCCAGACAAATCGAATGAAAACAAAAGGAATTCATTCCATTCCTTAAAGTTGACCAAGGAATTCATTCCTAAAATTTTAATTCATTTTAAAATATGGAAATTAGGGAATGCATTTTTCAAAGCTCTGGATATGTATGTTTAAATAATACGTACACACACACACAGCCATACTTATGCATACTTTACTGCCATTTTAAGCTGTAAGTTATTATAAAAGTTTATTTATTTTTCTTGTATGGTGTGGTAAATTCTTTCTCTATTTTTAACCACCTTCCATAAAACCAGTGCCATCAAGTGGTTTGATGTCAGTGAAAATGAATTGTATGAGTGTATGCGTCGGTGTAGGTGTGTGTTGAAAATAGTATTTACAAATTGCGGTACTTTGGCAGCCTGATAAAGGCAGTGGTGTACACATTTACAAGAGTATTAAACCAGGCAGGAAGTAAAGTAAAGTTAGTCTCAAACACACACACTTACAATTACGCAAAGATGCATTTAGAAATAAAGGTGATTAATAATGCTTTCAGAAACCTATTTGCAAGAGTTCGGCTTTGGTTTTGGTGTGAATGTTTAAGTAATTACCCAACAATATTTATAATGACACAAACTGCATTGGAAAGTTGTAAAGAAGGTTTTATCAGTTTATTTTTCTCTAAAGATTTGGTATTACACCGTGCAACAAAAAGCTACTTATGTTTACATGAAAAAGTCAGCATAAACGTTAAATGAGAAACCATGTTTACACAGTTTTAGGTTATTCGGATTTTTTTTTAATTCTCAGAAATCTGGAATTAAAAAAATAAATGAACTAATAATTATAAAAGTTGATATACAGCCTTTAATTAAAATATCTGCATAATTAGCCATTAAATGTAATTATCGTCCCCCAAAAACATAAAAGGGTTACCCAGAAACGATAATGACATATCATTACTTTTTTGACTACTAGTAATGACACCAGCTTACTCTCTGAAATACTTTAATACAAAAACTAAGGACTTGCTATTAACTAAGAAGTTTTTGAAAATCTATTTTTAGACTCATCATTTTATCAACTCTAGAAAGCTGGAAAGTAAGGACATTTTGTGCAAGCAAGTCATTTATGTTTCTATCTATAAAGTATAATAAGTGGAGACAGCTCAGATGGTAGAGTGCCTGACTGGCAACCTGGTGTCCCAGGTTCGAGTCCCGTGTGAGCTCATTTTATCAAAAAAAAAAATTTCAATATATAAAATATTTTTTTATTAAATATTTTTTTTTGCAAATTTATTTTTGGACTTATTATTTTTCTTCATACTAGTAAGCATATATGTAACCGCATCTTGTTTTGATTGATTATAAGGTGTTTAGTAATGAAATGTCATTATTTTGAGCGACATACCAATATAAAACTAATGAGATTTGTAATGACAATTGTATGTACTTGCTATTACCAAATATGTACTTACCCAGTGTTGAAAAGTATTACCGTATATGTGGTTATACAATTACATTTTAAATAATGGAAAGTACTTGCAATAATCATTACAAATCGCATTACTTTTATATGGACATGTCGCTCAAAATAATGACACATCATTACGAGAATCAAAAAATATGTAGTAAAAATAATGAGTATACAAATAAATTTTCACAAAAACTAAATTTAAAAAAAAAAAATATTTTTTTTTTAAATAATATGTGCTTACAGGGGATTCGATTTATATTGAAAATAATGATAAAAATAAGAACTTATGGGTAATGCAATTTGTATTAAAATAATTTGAAAATTAACTAGTTATTAGTATTTCATTATTATTCGTGTTAAAGTAATGCAGAGAGTAAGCTGGTGTCATCACTGGTAGTCGAAAAGTAATGTTACCGTTTCTACATCTGTACCGATACAAATATATCTGAATATTTTTTTGTATTAATAATTTGAAGATATACAATAAGCGTATTTATCTCTGAAATTTTGGTCTTGGGAAAAACAAAAGCCTAAACTTGTGTTTTGAAAAAGTATACACTTTTGCACTTTTCCAATTCTGACATAAATACCCTTAATTGAAACAAATCAAGTTTTTTACTCAAAATAAAAACTGAGAACTTGTTTTCAAAAGTTCCCAAAAGTTTTTAACACGGAGTATTTAAATAATTTTAGATGAATTATAAGGAGTGTCTCCCGATGGGTTCGCTCCGATATAAATAAAATTTGGATATGTGATTCATTAGAAAAAAATAATAGACTCGTACTTTTTTTAAAAAAAAAACTCTAGTTTCAAGTTCGGTGAAAACACATTTTTTAGAATAACAAAAATACTTAAAAGTGAAATAGCTCCCAATGAAATTAGTCTCAAGAAAAAAAATTAAATAATTCCCACAAATTTACATACAAATCCGGAGTTATTTCATTATGAAATAACACCCAAATCGTGGGTACTTTTAACTTTTTTTTTAAGTTATTCAATTTTTTCATTTGGGTGTTATTTAATTATGAAATAACTCCCAATTTATTTGGACGAACTAACTCCCAATGACACTGGGATTTTTTTGTATAAATCTATTAAAATTAACAAAATTTCTCAATATGCAATGGGTACTAACAACTTTCTATGGGAAAAACTTATGAAATCATACAATTTTAGGTTGCAGTTTTAAGTGAATTTTTATACGAAACGGCGATTGTTGATTTCAAAGCGATAAGTAAAAACTCTTCATATTGTGATGTTAAAAATTTGAGATATTTATGAAAATTTAGGCTGATTTTATTGTATTATTTGAAAAACTTACATAAAAAAATGAATACCTAGAAGTTTTAAAAAAGCGCTGCAAGCAAACAAATTTTACCCAAATTTCGCGCGGAATTTTGATAAAATTTTTTTTTTCAAAACTTTTATGTATTTAATTCCTTATGACAAATGTTAATATAAAATCGAGCGATTTTTTTTTGTTAAAATTTTAAAAAAGGGAAAGCATTTTCTGTAAAAGATATTTTCGAAACTTATGTGCATGTATTTATGTTTTAGAAAAATTTTAACAGAAAATCTCGCGATTTTCCATAAAGAAATTAATATATACACAGAAGTTTCAAACATTTTTTTTTACAAAAAAAGCTTTCCCCTTTTTTTAAACTTTTAGGAATTCATTGCGCTTTTTTTTTTTTTTTTTTAAAAAAAAGAGAGGCAACACTCAGGAAATACATCCTATATTTAGTGTGTTGCTTTCTTTGGAAAGGGATAGTATAGAGATGAAAGGTGGGGAAAGATGAAGGGCTTCAGACATGGCAACACTGTAATTGCGCGAGATGATAAGTCTTAGAACAGTTGTTGCTCGCCACCTGATGGAGAGTTGGCGAACTTATTGAAGCTTTTTGGTTCATAGCCCTGATTCATTATTTTACTTCGGTGGGGTTAATTGCTATGGAAACACCGAAGGTGGAAATTGCGATACGTATGAGGGATAGAAAAAACTCATACATATTAATTTGATGTTGCCGGCACCGGGGATCGAACCCGGGACCTTCTGTGTAAAAGTCCAACGCGCTAACCATTACACCACAACGCCCAGGCAAAAGCGAATTTTCAACACTTCTTTATGTCTTGTTTGAGATAAATTTTTGTTAATTAAAAGTAACAAATTAATCTGCTTAAATCAGCAAAATAATTTGCTAAATATTAGTAGACAGAAAAATCATAAACAAATTCGTAATTTGCAGAGTTTTTTTAGCAAAAATTTCTGTTGATTTCATAAACTGTTATTTGTATTCTACTAAATTTGTGATAAATATAGCAAACATTTTCTTGATATTACAGGAGTTGTTTGCGTTTTTTAGTCTGCAAATATTAAGTTAAAGTTTCTGCTAATTTTAGCAGAGTAATTTTCTGTTTTCAATTAACTAAAATTCACATCGAATATAACTAAAATTTTGTAAACTTAACATATGTATTTTTGCTGTTCTTATTTTATTAATATTTAGCAAAAATACTTTGCTAATTTTAGCAGTTTTTTCTGCAAACGTAATTTTTAACTAGTTTTTAGTAGCTGGTTTTGCTATTTGTACGGGTTTCTTTCTTTGAGTGCAAGTTTTTTCTTTACTAGATTAAAAGCAAGTAAGGAAAAAACTTCATACATTTCTCAAAATTTAAAAAAAAATTTTTGAGCGAAATTATTTTATCCAATTTTGTGGCATTAGCTTTGACGTCAAACATAACTATTTTTTGTGTCGGGATGTTGATATTATTTTTTTTTTTGGGAGTTGTTTCATCTTTCTTGGTTTTTAATTCAATGGGACTTATTTCATTTATTTCTTGGAAGTTATTTAATTTCTGATGGGAGTTATTTAATTTTTTCGGTTTGGAAGTTATTTCATATTTCTTGGAACTTATTTCATCGGAAGTTATCTTATTGGGACTTTTTTGATTGGGAGGTATTTCATAGCGCCGCTGCATATGCAAGTTAATGCTTCTTCAAAAACTCTTTCATTTGGTACAATATGTGTCTAAATTTTCTGTAAAACGATTCCACATAACCCAAAAAATGTGTAATTTTTGATCCCACTTTTAAACCCCTAAACATAAGATTGGGTAGCTTCGAAAACATACGTGTCCCTTATCTGTTTAACTAACTATCACATATCCAAATTTCATTAAGATCGGAGAGAACGCATTGGGAGACTCTCCTTGTAAGTTAAATCTGTTAATGTGCAACAATTTTTAAAATTTTGTCCACTTTTAAACAAAATCAAAAAAGTTGTTTTACATCTCATTGTATCTTAGTTTTCTTAAACAGCTTAAACAACTTTTTATTTCGTTAAACTTGTTAACATGTTATATTTTATTTTAACTATGAAATTTTTCCAATATAAGAAATAGAAACAGCATTTAAAGTTGGATATACCTTAACGAGTTTTCTCACTTTCAAATTCCATGAATTTTTTAAAACAACTTATACTTAACTGTACGAACTAGAGTAAATATACACTGTGGAGCAAAAGTGAGCCAATGGTTGAATATTAAAACACAAAATGTATTTATTTTCCAAATCTGTTTGGAGAGATGTATCTAATTAGGTAAAGGGTGACGTTTTATCAATTTTATTTTTGGCAACTCTGTTTTTGGCTGCTCAGCTGTTTTCGTGTAACATGCTACTGTTAAACATGTTCAGTTTGGTCTATAATTTAACCATGAATTACAAACGAACAACTCTTGCAGATTATTGTATTTTATTATCAAAATTCATGCTCGGTTAAGAAAGTGCATCGTGCACTTCTTCTAATTTCTTAGTTCACTAATAAAAGTATAATTTTTAATTAATCGGAGTTTAGGTGCAAAAGTGATCCAATGACCTTCTCCCCAACAATTTGAGATTGTAGAATATTTAGAGGGGGGGGGGGGGGGGGCAAACGGGTGGACCTCTATGATTATGAAGATTACAAATTACCATTGTACCAAATTAGATTAATTTTTCCAAAAAAGATTTGGATAATAAATACATCTTGCGTTTACATTTTGAAACCTTGGCTCACTTTTGCACCACAGTGTAACTAAATATGTTTTAGAGTAGAAATTGTATGTTCGAAAAGTATACTGCTTGTTGAAATATTTAAAATTTTAAACGATCAGTGATTCATAGAAATATCTTTTAATGTCCAATGAAAATAACCGTTAGTTTGCTCAAAATACTGAGAAGGGATATTGAAATGTAAGTATCTCGATAATATTCGATCATTGTGTTATTTCTTTATAAGTGTACATATTTTCAAGTACTCACATACATTTTTAGTTTACACATACTGATCTCGTACAACTCGTAAGCCATAATACTTGATGATGCACGTTAGAGTAAATGTTATAAAGAAATACCTGGATATAATAACACTATACAACTACTTACAAATGTACTATTACACTACTCAACAATTTTCAACGTTTTGCAGAACATGTCTTTGAAATACATACACTCATAGAAATAATACTGTAAAAATAGCAAAAAAAGCTACTAAAAGTTAGCTAAAATTGACGTGTCAGAAAAACGTGCTCAAACTTAGCAGATTTTTGTGGTAAAAGTAGTAAAATAGGAACAGGAGAAATAAAATAGCAATTTACTCTGCTAAAATTATAAAATAGCGCAATATAATGACATATCATTACTAAACACCTTACAAAAAACCAAAAAATATGTGGTTACCGATATGCCTACTAGTATGGACAAAAATAATGAGTCTAAAACACTAAATTTAATAAAAAACAAAATGTTATTTATTGAAATTCTTTTATTTTTTAATAAAAAGTACCCACACGGGATTCGAACTTGGGACTGCAGGTTGTCAATCAAGCGCTTTACCATCTGAACTATCTACACATGTTATACTTGATAGATAAAAAACATAAATGACTTGCTTGTACAATATGGCATTACTTTAGAAAATATCAGAAATAATATATATATGTACTTAATAGAGTTGAAAAATTAATGTGTCTAAAAATAGATTTTCAAAAAAATTCAGATCATTACTATATGTTTAAAGTAATTAAAATATTATCACCACTTTTATTCTCATTGTATGTTAACGATATCCATGAATGTGTTGGAGGAGGTGTTACGATAGATCATCTTAATATTCGCCTTTTGTTATATGCAGATGACATAGTTCTGCTGGCTGAAGATGCTGATGTGCTAACAAAAATGATGATTGAAAAATATTGCGTATTATGGAACCTAGAAGTAAACCTAAATAAATCGGAGATAGTGGTATTTAGAAATGGAGGAAGGCTTGCTCATAATGTAAAATGGTACTTCAACAATTCCGAACTTAAAATTTCTACTGAATTTACCTACTTGGGTGTTGTTTTTACTTCTAAATTGTCCTTTAGCAAACATGTATTGAAGCGTAGTAAACAGGCGAAGATAGCCATTAGCTTCATTGGAAATGAAGTGGAAGCTGTTTTTGGCTGTTTGCCGCTCAATCCAATCGTATGCTGCACAAGTACGGGGTTTTGGATACTTTGACGAAATCAATAAACTTCAGCGCTATTTTCTCAAAAAAATATTAAGGCTACCAAGTGATACTCCTAACTATATACTTATGTTAGAAACTAATGCCGAAGACAACCATATTTTTACGATGGCTTTACATCTTCAATATACAAGGTGGCGCATAAGTAATCCTCCTATCAGAAAATGCTATAAATTTTGCGATTGGCCCCTAATGTCAGTTCTGTTTTGACATTTGTGTAGTAAACACATGCGAAATACACGTTAATAAACAATGTTACGCTACACTGCTCCAGAACGCGGAATATTGGTGACACCAAGAGGAAGATGATTTTTCATCAAAAATAATCATGAGTGATGAGGCCCATTTCCATCTTAGCGGGTACGTAAATAAGCAAAATTTACGCTTCTGGGGCACTGAAAATCCGCGTGTAACCCACGAAGAGCCATTAAACCCGCTCAAAGTCACTGTATGGTGTGCTGTTTTCGCTGGAGGAGTCATCGGACCTTTTTTCTTCGAAGACGTCGCGGGCCAAACGGTTACTGTGAATGGTGAGCGCTACAGAGCAATGATCAACGAGTTCTTTTTGCCGCAACTTGATGAATTGGGATTGGAAAACATGTGGTTCCAACAGGATGGTGCAACGGCACACACTGCACGTGCCACAACCGATATGCTGAAGGATGCATTTCCCGGGCGCCTAATCTCCCGTTTTGGCGATTTGCACTGGCCAGCAAGATCGCCTGATTTGACCGCTCCAGACTTCTTTTTGTGGGGTTTTTTGAAGTCGCGGGTTTATGTCAACAAGCCTTAGACTCTTGCAGCTCTTAAAGACAATATCCGTCAAGAATGTGAGGACCTATCGCCGGAAGTTTTGGCCAAAGTGATGGAAAATGCCATTAAAAGGGCTCAAATGACAATCAACTGTGGCGGCGGCCATTTACATGACATCATATTCTCGACTTGATGTAAAAAAAATTAAAATACCAAATAAAAATAATCCACAAGAAGAATCAAAGTTTTTCATTTTGTTTTTAAATTACAGCCAAAAAACATCGGAAGGTTATTTTTGCGCCACCTTGTATAAGAAAAACTTTGTTTGAACACAATGAAACCCGTTTGTTTACCCAATATATTATCAAAAATTTTAATAAGACGAGAAGTGTTGTTTGTAAAGGAGTTAAAAGAGATGGCAATAAAATCTAATTTGGAATGGCCCGGAAATAATTTTACCTAGTTTCAATGGAAATATTTCAGTTCGAATCTCCTAAGCAGAATGAAAATTAATAAATAGAATGAGAGAATGCAAATAGCTCAAAGTAGCACCAGACTTTATAAATACTTGAATCCAGCAAGATCGCAACAATATATCACACATAATCATAACCTTGAAAAAATCACCTGGGTGTTCAAAGCAAGAAGTGGGATGATACGACTAAATGCAAACCGATACTACGTTGACATAAACGAAAGTGAAAGTTGGAAACATTGCACAATGTGTAATCTGCACGAACAGGAAACATTTCAACATCTTCTCGGAGTATGCCCGATTTTAAAAGAATTTAGGACCAGTGTTTTTGGAAAACATCTTCTGGAAGATGCTGAAATTCCTTGTGTACTAGATGGCCAAGAAGAAGAGGATTGGATGAAACTCACAAAATATTTAAAGATAGCCCTTAAATATAGAGCTTTTTTAATATCTGAATATTATTAATTACCGAAACCTTTAGCGACAACCGATTTAGTTTAAACATTGTCGATAAAATGTACTCTTTTATTACATATGAAATCTCAATTATATGAATTGTAAAGTAAATTGTAAAGTTTATGTAAATAAAGAAAAATTATTATTATTATTATTATTAAGTTATTAAAAAATAAAGTACATTTTTTGTATTAATATAATGGAAAAATTAATCAGTTGATAGGAAGTTCATATTATTTGTGTTAAAGTAATTCATAGAGTAAGCTGGTGTCATTGCTGGTAGTGAGATAAGTAATGATACATCATTACCCTTTCTACACTGGGATGTAACGTAAATATAAAAACCGCGATATTTCAAAAGCTACAAATGAGAAAAAAATTGTTCAACAGATTTACGCTCAGCGTACCTAAGTCTACACCCAAAAAAATAAGTTAGTAGAAAAGTTAGTAAAACGTCTTGTAAATCAGGTATACTATTTTTTAGCAAAATTTTTGCTAAAATCGTGTTTTCAGCTAAAATTTTTGTTATACTTATTCAGCACTTAACTGTTTTATACTAATGCTTTACTAATATACTAATGTTTTACTAATTAATTTTGCTAAAAAAAATTGTGCTGATAAGCACATTAATAGTGTGGACGACAACCAGATTGAAAGATATACGCAGAATGAAGTAGATGTCGCGGCATGTCAAGATGTAGTAGAGAAGAGGGAAATGATACTAAAAAGTGCAACTCTAATAAGACATACAAAAAAATCAACATGGAAGTTTTTGTATCTCTTTTTCATACATAAAACAAAATTGAGGATTATAATAACTTAAATTTTGCGTTGTCACCGCCTTGTGAAAATAATTGTCTATTAATTAAATAAAAGACAAAATAAAATATTTATTTATTTAAACTAAATGTTTATATGTGTGGTCAAATTGCAAACAAACATATACAGAAATGTAGACAGAGTAAAGTGAAAGACAAAGACACACATCTTAGGTAGATTTTTATGGTTCCTTTTTCTTATTGCAAAAAGGGTTGTGTTTTTCGTTTCGTTTGCTTTTGTTTATTTTTTCGTTTCTATAATTATCTTCGGCAGTTGCGATAGCATCATTTAGACAACCATTGATGTAAGTAATTGAAAGACAATTTTTGTTATGTTATATATATTTATTTCTATATATTTTCAGATATTAAATTAATTCATGTCGTCAATGTGGAAAAATGAAAATTTTTATATTTCGTTATTATAGTAAATTATTTTTAAAAGAATCACAAAAATATGTTTTATGATTTTCAGCAAATAAATTAACTAAATTACAAATTTTCTACAAATTTTTTTGCGTTTTTTTCAGTCTACTAAAATTCAGCAAAAAATTTATTAATTTTTAGCAAGGCTTTTGTATTTCTAATCTACTAAGTGTTAGCAAAACTTTTGCTGAATCTACAAATTTTGTTGCTAAAAATCAGCTCACTGATTTTCAGCAAAAGATTTTGCTGACATTAGCAACTTTTTTGCAAGCATCCTCCTGACTAAAATTTTGCTGACACAGCAAAATTTTTTGCTGACTTTACAAACTTTTTTTTTTGAGTGTATTAAAAAATATGTATTACAAAGACAGATTTTTCAAAAAATTGCAAATGTTTCAGTAGCAATGTAAAAATTAGCTGTATTTTGGAGTTACTATATCCGTTACATTAAAGTACACCAAAATGTGTTTTAAGCAAAAACTTTAACATAACTTTTCGTATGCCCGTTAACTTTTAACTTGGATAATTATCAAAGTTGAAATCTTAACATTTGTACATTTTCACCTCTAGCGTAACTTCTTCGCTTTGTTTACTAAAACTTTTTGCCAGCATGAATTTTTTTTTTAAAACTTGATTGGTATAGGGTGAATTTGGTTTAAATACTTAACGTTGGCAGGTATGAGACAAAATATGTACAGCTAATAGGGGCGCGGATCCAGGGGGAGGGAAAATGGGACATTTCCTCCACCGAAATATAACTTTTCAATACAAAAATGTAAAAAACGTTAAAAAAGTTAATTATAAATACTCTAACTTCCCTCCCTAAAACATTTTCCTTTATCCGCGCCTGAGCTAATAAAATTTTATATGAATACAACACAGGTGCTTTAAAGTCTATTTTGGGGCTTCTGAATTGTGTGCAACGGAGAGCGTTGATGCTTATCAGCGACAGTAGGGTTTCAAACTCTATTGACTCGTTGGAGCATCGTCGGAATGTGGGTTGAGTGACTTTGTTCTATAGATAAGTCGACTCATCCCGAGGGATCGGGTCTCTATTCGTACTACCCGCTTGTCAAGTAGATCTCATCCGTTTGTTGTCTATAGCCCGGCAAATCGCACAACGCATTACAGAGAAAATTCGTTTTTCAATCGCACTAGCCGTATATGGAATTGTCTCCCTGAGGAGGTCTTCTCTTAAAATTACAATTTAGAAAAATTTAAGTCAAATTTCCACAAACACTACTCCCTCTTTCCTCCTCCCCATAACCTATTTTCCTGTTATGAACACAATGCAATGCATTAGTAGGGGCATCCCCCGAGTGTTGGTTGAACGTAAAAAACAAACGATTTTGCAATTTTAATACTAAAATTTGCTCCTTGGAATTTATGACAGTTAAAATTTTTTTTGCATGCATAAAATTTATAATGATAAAACTGAAAAACCTAAATTTTCGACTTCCTTGCAAAGCCGTCACGATATCTTGACACAAACAGCGACATGATTGCACTCAAATTAATGATAAACAAATTTTATGATTTCATGGTACAATTCCGAAAATGTAACCAAAATATACGAAAAAATTGGTCACATAAAGTAAACAAAAAACCGTTATTTTCAATTTATAACGAGCTTTCAACCTCCGTATATTTACAAAAATAAAGCAAATCAAACATATTAGTTAGGTTGATACTAGTATTTCGATCTGGCTAAAGATCTCATCAGAACTCGAAGTTTTAGAAAAGCTAGAGCCTCCGTAATAGGCAGAACTTTAACAAAAACCATATTAATAATCAATTTGGCTCCATTCTTGTCTTCTTAGTAATCAAGCACTTGGTTAGGTCTTTTCCTAAAAAGCATCATGACGTTACTAAACTTTGAAGACCAAAAATGTTCTATTTATATAAAAAAAATTTTAGTGTGTACTCTGGCTCAAGTAATATTTTTTACAGTTATATTAGTTTTTTGTTTTTATATACATCGAGATTATTTTTATGTTATATTTCAAAAGTAAAATATGAATTTTAAAGACAGGTGTTTTGTTGCCGTTGAGTAGTGTTATCACACATACAAGTACATTTTAAAAAGTTTTATATTTTTATATGAATTTTATACACTTACAACATATAGATACGAGTACTTGAGTTAACATTCTAGTATGTAAGTGTGTGTGTTGTTAAACTTAACCACTACAACCAAAACACATTACATACAAATTTACATTTTACAAAGGAAACAGCTAAACTCAATTCAAGGAGAAAAATAAAATTTAAATAAATGTGATTGGTAATGATCGACATTATAAGTTACACCTTACATTATCATACCGAAATAATTACAAAGCGAAAGTATAGGATTCTGACTTTAGATTAATTTCTCAAGAAAAACAGATCAACTGGAATTGTTGTCAACCGAATCGTTATTTGAATGTGGCAAACTGAGAGTTAATAGTAAAACCTTAAGTGGCTGTTGTTTCGACATAAATTTGATACTAAATATAAAATATGATTAATAAGTAGGATACTTTACTTAAGTGTCATTTTTGAAGGTAATCACATTCATGTATTTACATACACACAGAGAAAAAAAGTGCCAACCTAATCGAAAAGTGTATTTTAATGGTAGCAACTTATAAATTCAGTTAGTACAACGATATGATAGCTACATTGGATTTCCGAATATTTTGGATGCTCCAACTAAAATTCAGTAGAATTAACCCAACTTTGTTGTGAAAACTAATGTTGAGTTGTGTCAACCGACTGAAGTTCGTAATAACAGAATTTGAGTCGTAGTAACCGAAATTCAGTTGGAAATTAGCTTAATTTTTCTCTGTGTGTACATGTATGTATTCTAAAAGCAAGACAGAAGTTAAAGAAACAAAATGTTTCTCATTTTTTTTGTTTTAAATTGCATTTTTACTGTCATAAGGATTTGAATCAAGGATTTCCTTTCACAGCCATCATTTAAGCATTTTTGTACATGAGTGGTTGTAAAAATTTTTAAGTAAAAATTCGTTTGATAAAAATAATAAAATCACATTAGAGCATCCATAAAGTATATGGAATGTAGAAAAGTTTTATTTTTACAGCTATCCGCTCATTCTCCGGTACATTGGGGATACAAAATAATTTACGTGCAAACATTTTTTCTCTCGAATGCAAACCGGCCAGTCAGAATCGGCTTTTACCCCTAAAAAAGGACTAAAATTAGTTGAATTTTTTTTTGTGGTTAAAAATCTTAATTTCGTGGATTTAGAGAAAGGTGCTATATAAGCATTTGTATACAAAATAAAATCCTGAGTAAAAACGTTTACATATAATCATGGTTTATTCCATATAAATATATATATTATTGCATGCTATTATATGTAAATACATATGGGCTATTACAAATTTTTTAAGCACCTGCTGAAACCGATATACTATGGCTCTTATTTCGTTAAGTTTTATGAATTGAAAGAAACGTTGTACAGGGTTTGGATGACTATACTTGAAGGATATGACGTGCAAAGTTTTACGTTGAAAAGTCTTCACTTTAAGAATTGGTGGTCATCTAAAGTCCAAAAAATTAAAAAAACGAATTGAAACTTGCAAGAGTTTTTTCATTCATTCCGTTTTCTTTGTAATAGTTTTTAGTTTGCAGATCCAAACCAATACAAAATATAGTTACTAGACTTGGAGGATATATCCACAAACTATTGAGGATATATTCACAGAAGTATTTAATATCGCTGCTGGGTGAAAAGTTGCATGGTGGTTTAGAAACCAACATTTTCCGAATTTTGAACTTTTTGAAGATTTTTGAAAGGGTTTTTGCGCCGTTTAATTAAAATGTGTTTTAAGCGCAGAATAAATAAAACGGCGTAATTTTATGAAATTTGAGGTATATCAAGTTGGTGTCAGCGCACCAATAACGTACCACGGACATCACACACTTAAAAGAAATTAGCGTAAATTTTTTGAAAATGTATCTTTTTTGCGTCTGACAGTCTGAATTATCTTTTAAGTTGGCTAGTGTATTGCGTGATGTGAGTAACTTCATAAAGTGCACCTCCGAGGCGAAAACGCACTTTAAAATTTTTAAACGCAAAAATTTTATGAACTTTTGAAAATTTTTGCAAAAAAAACAATTTTTTTAAGCTTTTTTTATATCAAAACTTGGGGTGGGAACATGTTTAGGTATCTAAATAGATTCTTCGCGACGGAGTAAACTGAGAAAAATAATTTTTTTCAATCCTGTCGCGTGCAGCGGCAGTTTCTTCCAAACACTTTTCGCTTTGTGACAACTAAAGCGCTGTATCAATTCCGCTCAAACGTACATCGAATGGAAGACTTTACTGAGCTTGATACTAAAATCGAAAACGCACCAAAAAATTTTAAGGACTTAAAATTTTATGGAGGAAACAAAATGTTTCTAACCTCAAAAAGCATCCTTGTATAAAATATTTGATTTGGAAAATTTAAACGAATTATTCTTTTTTGAACCCCTGGAAAGTGAGACTATATTTTAAAACAATATTCATGAGGGCCACCTTAACAAATTTCAACAAAACAATTGAAACATACTACCGCGAAAACCGCCAAATTACCGCCGATGCAATGACATCTTTAAGAACTTGCTTTATTATAAAAACTCTATGATCATAGTAGCCTTTGCTGAATGCTTCTAAGAATAAATATTTGAGTTTCAATTCAGTTTATTTTATTTATGTGCATGAACAGTTGTGAACAAAAATTAGTAAAATGGTTTCAGATTATACGTTAAAAAACGTGAAAGTCGTAAAAAGAAAACTGAGAAGCGAAACAAATTAACCGATAAAAGACGCGAATATCGCCAATCGAAAATATAAAAAAACATCAAAAAAACAAACAAATCGCAAATTGGTGTAAGAAAGTCAGTTAGGTATTCGGTTTTAAATAACAATAACAATAATAATAAAAACAATACCATCAAAACATAAAATTGCGGATTAAAAAAATTGAAAACGGCTTAGGATCTATAACTGAAACCCAAGATTTAACTAATGAAACGTTAGTTGCAGCTTCCAATTTGCAGAACAATTTTAATTGCAAAGAATGTGGAAAATCTTGTGAATGTTTGAAGGTAACAAAATCAAAGGTAACAAATCAAAATAACAAAAAATCGTGAGTGGTAAAGTTTAAATGGTTATATCTCTTAAACCATTAGCGACAGGCAAATATTTTTTTTCCCAAAATATTGCAAATTATGTCTTATACTAGCCGTAATTTTGTAAAATGTTTAACAATTTTAAATAAATTTTTATATGCATACACGTTAAAAAAAATTTTTTTTTCAGTGTAGTTTAAAAAGTATTGAAGCTTTTTTTTCTTAGTGTGCTAAGAAAGCCCTTAAGGGGTATTATCTACACGCGTTATCATTTTTCTATTTTAACAAAAACTGTAATTTTAATATTTTTTTTTAATTTTTAACTTTAAACCGCCGTAAAATTTGCGCCGTTTAATAAAAATGATTAACGCGAACGGATTTCACATGCTCAAATATCGGTTTATACACACGCAAATCGACATTGATGTCAGACAAAAAAAAAACTTAAAAAAAAATGTCTAGGTGCCGTAAATTTTTGAAGTTGCTCATATGTCTATATCGTCACCTAAAATCCAAAAGGCCGTAACTAACATAAAATTCAAAATAGCTTTTTTGATTGATTATGATGTAGCTTACTAAAATACATCTACCCAAAAAATTTTACACGAATTCGTCCAAAAATAGCGATTTTATTAGCATAAAACCAAAGGCCGTAATTACAACTTGAAAAAATCATAAACCAAAAAAGACGTAACTTCAATTTATTTAAAAAAAAAAATAAAAATCAAAGTTGATTTGAATTTTCTATTAATTTGTTTTTCTGTTTTTAATTTTAAATTTTTGGAAAACTGTAACAAAAATGTGGTGAATATTTGTGCATACATACAAAAAGAATAAAATGAGTGCTAATAGTGAAATAAATCCCGCTAAAAAGGTTAAAAAAAGTAATACAAAAGATGAAGATAAAATAAACCGAATGAATGGAGAACAATACAATGGCCGGATGAAAGGCAACGTTTGTGAAAAAGCTCCAAGAGTGCTGAAAGCTGGTTGCACTTCAAAATTCTGCAAAAAAAGTGAATTACGAAATTGTTCCATCTTTTCCGAAGAAGATCGTGAGAAAATCTTCAACGGCTTCTGGGAAATGTCCTGGGATCAAAAAAAAATGTATGTTACGAATCTCGTTGAACGGTCAAACAGACAACGAATTTCCGTTAACGAATCCAGGAGAACAATTTCAAAACGTTACTATCTGAAATACTATTCGAAACGTGTGCAAGTGTGTTTTTCTATGTTTTCATCTACTCTTGGAATAAATGAAAAAATGGTAAGAAATTGGGTAAACTTCAATGATACTCATGGCACCAATATATCGCCAAAAAAACAAATGCAAATAATATCTCAACGTAAAGCAGCTACAAAACAGGGAGTATTATATATTTAAAAAACGTTTAAATTATTTAAAAAAATGGTTACACGATATTCCTAAACTTGAATCACACTACAGAAGACAGTATACGAATAAACTGTACTTTCAATCTGATTTTAAAAGTTATGCACATGTTTATGAAGTTTATTGTAAAGATTGCGAATCTAATAAAGAGAATGATGTAACTCCCGTATCATTTCCAAACTTTATGGCAGTATTAAAGGACGAAAACTGTTCTATATTTAAGCCAAAAAATGATATGTGCGATACCTGCACTTCTTACGAATCAAAGAACTTGACCCAAGATGAATTTGACATTCATAGAATGGAAATACAAAACATGAGAGAGGAAAAGCTTAACGACATAGAACACGCCAAATCGGGATTATGCTTGTTGTTATGCATTGACATGCAAGCTGTCAAATTAATACCACAGACTAATGCAAATGCCACATATCATAAAATGAAATTGCAAGTACACAACTTTACAATTTATAACGTTATCTCGCATGAATCTGACAACTTTGTCTGGGACGAAACGGATGGTACCCT
>CM037853.1:75128679-75167990 GCA_021234595.1 Delia radicum | reverse complement strand
GTGCAAAAATTTTTCCTCTCGAATGCAAACCGGCCTGTCAGAATCGACTTTAACCCCTAAAAATGGACTAAAATTGGTTGAAATTTGATATAATTTTTATTAAAAATAAAAATTATGTTTTTTCGACCTTTAATTGTGCAACGAAAATGAAAAATATTCAAGTTCGAAAAACGTGTATTGAATATCCACCAGAGGTGGACATTGCACATAACAAACAAGTTTTCAATTTTTTTTTGATCAATGGTTATAATCTTTAACTTCAAGCTCATATATTAGTTCTCATGGAGTGAGTAAACTAGTTTATATGAGTGTTTGATGTTTGGCATGGGATTGTTACCGCTTTCAAAACATGTTCTGATGATGGGAACCTAGAAAATTCCCAAAATAGATCTATCAACACATTCCTGAAAGGGTCAAATAATAAATTTGAAAACAAAAACTCTATAGATTATTTGTTAGGACAATATCCTAATAAAGAAATATAAAGTAAGGCCTCGAACTTAAATAATTTTCATTTTCAATTAGCTCAATTTTTTTTTTGTTGTTATAACTCTTAAACTCGTGGATTTAGAGAAAGGTGCTATATAAGAATTTGTATACAAAATAAAATCCCGAGTAAAAACGTTTACATGTAATCATTGTTTATTCTATATAAATATATTTGTTATTGCATGCTATTATATGCAAATACATATGTCTATATATATGTTTGTTAGAGCGACTCAAGTTGTATGGAAGCGAAATTCGTGCAAGGTGTACCCCCCTCAAAATGAACATTGGTATTTTTTGTGATGACATCTAAAATATTTCGGCTCCAGCTTTGATCTCTCGTGAGCTGGACCATTTTGAAAAAAGGTTCCATTTTGGTATGTTTTGTTAATTTAAGAATCTGTTTCCTTACCAACAATACAATATGGGTATCATAAGAAAGGGTATTTAAGACGCGTCGAACTGTATATACAATTTGTCCAAGGACGATCATCCTTTTTTAAGGAAATTCTGGAAAAAAACCGGTTTTTGAATTTTTTGTTCGAGGTTGTTTTTAATAAAAATGCCAAATTAACATATTTTAATCTTCAGTCGGTTTAATTAATACGGGTCTCAGCTTTTTTTAAATTCGTGCTAGTTTGCGTTTTGATAAAATGTAACTCTTCGTTTTAAATAGGGCAATATGGGTATCAAATTTTTTCTTTGCCAAGTACATCATCTTTGTATGTAAATAATTTGGATTTTTGCAAATTAGATGCATTTTACACGGTCTGTTTATTATAGGAATATATGCACTTTGCCATACTCTTACAATGTCATTAATTGCACAGCTGTAAAATTTGAAAAGACCGAATCTGCGATTTTTGTTTCGAGCGTGCAAAAATAATAAATGTTGTATCACATCGCGGTTTGTCGGTAATATATTTTGGTTTAATTCAACTAACGCGAAAGGCATTTTAATCACGACACATTGAACAATTATTTAAATTAATTTAGCTTAAACCCAGCGATATTGGGAACTGATAAACTTAAATTAAAAATTTTGTTTTTATGCATGACATTTTTCATACAGCATACTTTGATTTTATATTTTTGCATTTTTTCCTTCTTTAGTCATATTTTCACCCATACATGATCTAGAAACTAATTCCGCTTTCATATTAGAGTTACCAGAAACTTGCATTTATATATATTCCAGAGCACCGTGTAAAATGCATCTAATTTGCAAAAATCTAAATTATTTACATACAAAGATGATGTACTTGGCAAAATAATAAATTTGATACCCATATTGTCCTATTTAAAACGAAGAGTTACCACCCCATTGCATTTTTGTTAAAACGCGAACTAGCACGAATTTCAGAAAAAGCTGAGACCCGCATTTAATTAAATCGACTAAAGATTAAAATATGTTAATTTGGCATTTTTATTACAAACAACCGCAAACAAAAAACTCTAAAACCGTTTTTTTTTTACAGAATATCCTTAAAAAAAGGACATGGATGATCGTCCTTGGACAAATTGTATATATAGTTAGACGCGCCTTAAAAAAACCTTTCTTTTGATACCCATATTGTATATGTTGGTAAGGAAACAGATTCTTAAATTAACAAAACATGCAAAATCAGACCCATTTTCAAAATGGTCCAGCTCACGAGAGGTCAAAGCTGGAGCCGATATATTTTAAATGTCATCTTAAAAAGTCCAAGGTTCATTTTTAGGAGGGTACATCGAGCACTTTTTTGGTGAGTCGCTCTAATGTTTATATTCTATATTTTATTCCTCAAAAATTTTTTATACGATGCCACATATTATTACATCTTATTACATATCGACCAATATATAATCGTATATAACATATAGAATTATATATGGTTAATCCAATTATGTACGAATACATGTACAATTAGATATAACAAAAATCAAAATTATATATAATAACCAGAGAAGACAAAAAATGGCGAACTCCAAGGTGTTTATGACAAAAAATATTGTAAAAAAGTACAAAAAAGGTAAAAAAATATGAAGACCTTATTGTAAAAACTCGATAAGCCACATTTACAATTTTCTAGTTTTTTTTAATTTAATTTAATTTATTTCAAAAAACCAACCGAGCCCTTCGGGCCATATATAGTTGGTGGACCAACATTAACAATCTACTTCATTATGTCACTTAAAACTATAAAACCTTAAATATCCTATTTTCTTACAATATAAAACAGTTTGTATATAGCAAGTTTAACTTACAAAAATTTAAGAAAAAAGTTTAAAAGAATTATTAAAGAATAAAGAATATGGCATAAACTCACATGACAAAAAGTATTGCAGTTTAGAGAATTTTGAAAATTTTGAAATTTATGGGAATTTTTGAAAATTTTTGCACATCAAATATCATTTACAGAAGCATATTCTACAAGTTTACACTTGAATGTTTTCTAGACATCCGTTGAATAAATTTGAATAAAGTCTTGCTTAAACACTTGTTACACGTATATGGAGTATAAAATTATTGTAATAGTCATATTTCCTAAATGCATTCCCTTTTAAAGAGGAGAAAACTAACCAAAAATTAAATGTGGCTTATCTAGTTTTTACAATAAGCCCTTCAAATATACTTTTTGAAAGAAAAAGGTGAAATAATTTGAGGAAAATGCATTTAAAGCGAAGAATGTCTGAAAAAAGCAATTTCAAAGCTCCAAAATCTTAATAAAATCTGTTTTTAATCCCAAAATTTAAAAATATAAAAATGACAATATACGCAAATATGTATGAGTAAAAAGACACAATATGGCAAAAAATGCAAATATGACTGATAACGTTCCAGAAGATATTTGAGAATTTGTTAACTAAAAAAATTTGGTTATAAAACATACATATATCTCATATTTTGGGTTGAAAAAAAAAAAAAAAAAATGTGTTCAAAAATATTTTATTAAAATGAGGTTCCAAATTAAATAGTTTTTGGAGACATATTAACTGGTATATAAAGCATATCTAATAACTTTCAAGTATTTTTATTAAAAAAAAATGGGTTTTGAGGCGGGAATGCAAAATCATGCACTTTTCCACTTCCCGAGAAAGCGGCGAATTTTTTCGAAATTGCCGGGATCCCGTTACCGGCTCTATCCTGAAAACTTTTTAGAACAAAAACTTGGGTAATCCCAATGGGAAGGTAAAAATTTCTATTTTTAAATTTAAATTTTTTTTATTTTTAAATTTAAATTTTTAAATTTCATCATTCAATGAAATATTTATTAATAGACATAATCCAATGATATTTTATAGACTTTTAAGTCAAAAATGTAAAATTTTGGCCGAATTTATGATATTTTTAAAGCAATTGCACAATGATTAAAAACAAAAATAAAAATTCCATAAATGGGATTTTTTACATTTTTTGCTGCCATGTCTTCATTTAAAAAGTGAATTGAAATAGACTTATATTAGGTATATATTGAAGTATGCTCAACCGCCCCGCTACCTAACCCGATGCGTGAACAATATTTGGATATTTGCCATAAAAATGTGGCAACATTAGAATCGACTGGGAAGAAATAAAATCAAAATCGAATCAAAACTTTTTAAAATAAAATACCTATAAGAAATGTATACACACTTTATATGTTCAGAAAGAAAATATTTATTTGGAGGTAAAAAAATTTTGTTATGGGGAAAATATATTTTTTTTTGTTTTTTTTTTTTTAATTTCAACTTTAAGCAACTGTAGTTTTTAAATGGAACAATATATTGCATTCAGTTTTTTTATTTCATCAAGAATTTGTTAAGATAAATAACCAATATTTTAAAACAGAAACTGGTTCCTATATCGTGCCACTATTCGCAAAACACTGGACCTGAGTCGTTTCAAATTTGGATTGTCACATTTTCAAATCTCGGGAACTATTGGATATAACCCACACATACAGGCATGTTGTTTTGTTAGTCTCTACCCAGGAAAAAATTACACATTCCAAAAAGAAGGTGATGCCCACACTTGCTTACATATCTCATTGCCAAATTTAGTAACTGCAATACCAAACTCATTCCAACGATAGAGCCAAAAAAGCAAGTAGTATTGTAATCAATTCTTTGAATTTTAACCAGAAAGCATGAACTCAATAACAAAGTAATTATTTACTTAAAAGAAAATAACAATGTTATTAACTTATATGTTTAACTTTTTGTAATCAAGAGTAATCATAGACTTTTTTTGAATCAAAGGACGTCATTGGAAGTAGTTCCTCATTTTGAAAAATGAAGTTATACAATTTTAAAGAATTTATCTTATATATTTTTTCAAACACATTTTTATTTGCATTAAAATAATACTATAGCATGTTACCATCAATTTTGTTAAACTGTGGTTAGGTATAAATTAGGGAAGCGCACGTGAGCAGCAAATTGTGAGTGGAAGTTGAAATTACTGACGTTATCGTGAGTGAGTGTAAAAAAAATTTTCGACGGTGATTGTGCGTGAGTCATATTTTTGTTTTTCAATTTTGAATCGTCCTTTTTTTTGAAAAATTTATATTTTCGTGGTTTATAGCTCCAAAATTATGACAAACCCATGTTATCATAACAATTCGATGTTTCACTTTTTAGGATTTTATTTCCGTATGAGTTTTGATCGTTATATTTGAGTGACTTAGGAGAATCACGTGTGAGTAAAAGTTGAATTTACTTATGGAACTACTTCATTTTTTTTTAATGTAAGTACTTCTTATTTTTTCTAGTGAACTATTTTTTTTTTTTTTTGTGTAAGTACTTCGTAGTTTTACAATGGAACTATTTCTTTATTAAAAAATGTAAGTAGTTCTTAAAATATAAAGTCAATGGTTCTTCAGTTAAAAAAGTAATCAATTCTAAAGAATCAATTATTTTATTCTCACGCCCTGTTAAAAGAATCGAGTAGGTAATCTAGTAAGGAATGCGTTCTACCCAAAATCAGTTGCTAAAAATTAATACATTTTGTGCTGAATTTTAGTAGACTGAAAAAAAAAACGCTAAAAATTTGTAGAAAAATTGTAATTTAGTTAATTTATTTGCTGAAAATCATAAAATATATTTTTTCGATTCTTTTAAAAATAATTTACAATAATTACGAAATATAAAAATTTTCATTTTCTTACATTGACGACATGAATTAATTTAATATCTGAAAATATATAGAAATAAATATATATAACATAACAAAAATTTTCTTTCAACTACTTACATCAATGGTTGTCTAAATGATGCTATCTTTTAAAGGACGCAACTGCCGAAGACAATTATAGAAACGAAACGAAAAAATAAACAAAAACAAACGAAACGAAAAAAAAACCCTTTTTTTGTAATAAGAAAAAGGAACCATAAAAATCTACCCAAGATGTGTGTCTTTGTCTTTCGCTTTACTCTGTCTACATGTCTGTATATATTTGTTTGCAATTTGACCACAACTAGATTATTAATCTATAAACATTTAGTTGAGAAATACATATTAAATTTAAATATTTTATTTTGTCTTTTATTTAATTAATACGACACTTATTTTCACAAGCCGGTGACAACGCAAAATTTAAGTTGTTTTAAATCCTCAATTTTGATTTATGTATGAAAAACAGATACAAAAATCTTCCATGGTTGATTTTATTATATGTCTTATTAGAGTTGTACTTTTTAGTATCATTTTCCTCTTCTCTACTACATCTTGACATGTCGCGACATCTGCTTCATTCTGCACATATCTTTCAATCTGGTTGTCGTCCACACTATTAATGTGCTTATCAGCACAATTTTTTTTAGCAAAATTAATTAGTAAAACATTAGTATAATATTAGCTGAAACATGATTTTAGCAAAAAATTTGCCAAAAAATAGTATACCTGATTTACAAGACTTTTTACTAACTTTTCTACTAACTTATTTTTTGAGTGTATATTTAACCTTTTTAATATCTTATTCCATTCCGGAAAAGCCCTTCGTTGAAATTTTTGATATAGCATTTTCCCTATTAATACAGCGGACGATTTCTCAAAGAAAAATAAGATATCAGAATGATTAAACCTGAGCTTTGAAAACAATAATTGGGAATTTGGGATTATGTAACGAATTTTGTGAAGAAGTTATAATTCGCAATGTAATTACGTCTCGACGGGGTTTTTCTAAACTTTATATCTCGAAAACCTGATGTGAGATGCGACCACATGTATTGGTTTAAGCTAAAAATTATGTATAATAATGGCCTATTGATTTAATCGAGGCATCCCCTCGAGCTTTTTCGATATTTGTAACTGTTCGGCTTTTATACGAGTTTTGCCGAAGAACATTTTCTCCTATATTTAAAATATTTCAAATAAATAGTAATCCTGAGTTACTGCAAAGGCAAGATGGATATTAACATTTTTGTTTTCCCGAGAACTTCAACGATGCGTACAAATAAATCTGAATTTATTTAATTTAAGCCATGATTTCATACAAAAATATAAAAATTTTCAACCACACTTTTCAACCCCTAAAAGTGAGGCCGGGCCGCAAAAAAATACGTGTCCCTTATTTCTTGCTCCTTTATCACATATCCGAATTTCTTTAAGATAGGAAAGAACCCATTTTTTGTTACCGGATATCGATTTTTATATTAATATTTTTTTTTTTTAATCATTTAGAATTTGGTTGAAAATTGTTTTATTGGTTATCAGGTATTTACGTATGAGTGTTATTAATTCGTTAATAAAATCACTCATACGCCACATGTATTGACATATGAACTAAGTTTGGTTGGCATTGCAAAGAGGCGCACGAATGGCTTACAAGGCATTTTCAAGACATTTTTCTAAAACATTAAAATTATCAAAACGTGGACAAAAATAAAAGTATCCCATGAAAAAAATTAAGTAAAATTTTAGGCTAAATAGTCTGTTTTTTGTATTTTAAGTATACAAAAATTAATATAGTACTAAAGGAAATTCAACGATTCCCAAAAAATTTAAAAAATTTTTTACTGCGATGTTAAAAAAGCGATGTAAACAAAAAGAATGATAATGCTATCAAATTTGGACTAAGTATGACGACCCAGATTTCATTTTCCAAATTCGGTGGTGCACTCAGAGAAAAAGTTGCCCAAAGTTGAAATTTGAGTAAAAAAATGGTCGAATTCGGAGGGTCTGGGGGGCAAAACAATAAATAACTGGGGATTCTAATTTCCATAAAACGCAACTATATTTAGAAGTCTTTTAGAGAAATATAAATAATATATACGTTCCTGAAGAACGTTTTAATCTAGAGGCAAAAGAGTCTTGCTACCTTTTGACCAAAAAGTAACTAAAATCATGTGTTTTTGTAACTTGCAACTTTAGAGAGATTTTATTTTAAGCGTTTACAAAATATTGCATTGAAGTTTTTTTTTTGTTTCATTAAAGAACTTGTTTTTAATATCACCTGATGGATCTAGTAGGCCCTTCTTTGAAACTTGAAATTACGTTGATTATGGATGGTGAAGTTTCATGGCAATCCAATCTGACAGTAAGAAATGGCTGAATTATTTCCAAAATATTTGTGATACACCCGACTGTGGTCTGGGAATTGGTGGAAAAAGTGTTTTTTTTTACTGTGAGCAAAGAAACAAAATAAATTTATTTATAAAATACCTTAAGTCCGACAGACAAGCCTGATGGTTTCGCGGATTAGAATTAAGACAATTGTTAAAAATATTTATATATTATGAATAAATTCATTTTATTTTGTTGCTCACACACTGCGTTTCAGAACTATAGGGGCACATTTATTTCTCCAAATTTCGTAAATTAAAAAAAAAAAAAATTAAGAGTTTAACCCACATAAAAGTAAAACCATTTTAAAATTAATAATGTTTAGCAAAAATTAAAGGTCGAAAAAACATAATTTTTATTTTTAATAAAAATTATATTAAACTTGTATAAAAGACAGAGTATGGTCTTGTTTACTACTTCCTCTGTACATTTTGTTTTTAACAAATGTGCATATCAAAGGAAAAGAAACAAAAACGTGTATTGAATATTTTCCAAAGGTAGACATACACACAAAAAACAAGTTTTCAATTTATTTTTTGATCAATGGTGATAATCTTTTTTACTTCGAGCTCATATAATATATATTAGTTCCCATGTAGTGAGTAAACTAGTTTATATGAATGTTTGATGTTTGGCATAGGATTGTTACCGCTTTCAAAACGTGTTCTGATGATGGGAACTTAGAAAATTCCCGAAATAGATCTATCAACACATTCCTGAAAGGGTCAAAGAATAAATTTGAAAACAAAAACTCTATAGATTATTTGTTAGGGACAATATCCTAATAAGAAATATAGAGTATGGCCTCGAACTTGAATAATTTTCATTTTCATTACAAAATTAAAGGTCGAAAAAAAACATAATTTTTATTTTTAATAAAAATTATATTAAACTTGTAAAAAACAGTTATTGGTTTTTTTATTTTACTATTTAAAACGGAAAAACAAAATCAATTAGTGCTTTATAACTATTAATGTACTTAACTTAATATATCAAAATTTACAAAAATTTAAGAAAAATATTTTATAGCAGCAGTTTTAGTAATGCGTGAGGCCTCAACTCCAAAATTCGATCAGACAAACTGTCTAGCAGATTAATTGGAAGTTCTTTCGTTATAGATCTCCACGCATCAATAAATGTTTCTTTTAGATTACAAACGCTTTAATATTGGCAGTTTTCTGCCTAAACTCGACGGGTTAATACTTCCAAAATATTCTTAATGAGATTTTGATCCGGACAACATTCAGGCTATTCCAACACTTTTATATTTTTTGATGATATGCATTCCATCGTCTGACGACATACATGTAATGAGGCATTTTAAAATGAATTCTTCTTCATTGATATTTACAATAAATGTCACCAATTTCTCTTCTTATACTGTAACGTACTCAAAAGAATTCATTTTAAAGCTTGAAAATGCCAAATCAACCATTCTGTTGAAACTAAAAGCACCCAAAACTATTAATTATCCACCTTCGAATTTTGTTTTTGAGAAATATCGTGGTTCCATACGTAGGTCTCTCCAATAGCTGTTAAAACCATCTGGACCATCAAGATTGAACTATTTATCATCGGAAAAATTACTTCGATTATTAACTTAAGTTGGTTTGTAAACCTTTAGCGAATTCAAGTGGAGCAGTTTTGTAATCGGATATATTATTATAATAACTTTGGCACAGACATAAGCTTTTAGCGGGTACTTCTTTGGGAATCCTTTAAGAGCCTACTTATGATTGATTTGGATATATTTACCTTACATTCATCGACTATTTGATTGAGACTCTTCATTGAGTTGCTGGCACTGTTGGTTTTTTTACGCCGTTCCCGCCTTTTTTAGGGCCGCTTGTTTTATTTTTACCATAAGCACTGGATTTATTTGCGAAATTTGTGAATACCACATGTGAATGGTTTGTTGTTCTAACAATTTTCCGAAAACTTAAGCCACTGTTTAATTAGGCTGAAATTTACTCTTTTTTAAAATCATTTTAATATTAACCACTCGGCATTTTATTGAAAATTGCTTAAGGTTGCATAAAAAATAAATATAATTCTTTAATTTTTTTTTCGTTTGCTATTCTTCGTTGTTTACCTTTGTATGTAATTAAAACTTGCACAATAAAAGATCAGTTATCACGTTTTTAAAAACAGCTATAAGTTTTGCAATATTTAGAATAAAATATCAAAAATCATTTGTAATTACAATTATGCAACGCAGTGTAATAAAAAACATTTTCCACAAATTCATTAAAAACCTCATTTTAACCTCATTTCAACTCCAGTAATTACATATATAAGCACTTATTTTTGATTTTGTAAGCCGAAAAGTAATGAAATTTTGTGCAAGCAAGTCATTTATGTTTTTATCTTTCAAGTATAACATGTCGCGATAGCTCAGATGGCAGAGCGATTGACTGGCAACCTGAAGACTAAGGTTCGAATCCCGTGTGGGCACATTTTATTAAAACAAAATTCAATAAACAAAATATTTTTTAATAAATTTAATTTTAGACTCATTATTTTTGTCCATACTAGTAAGCTTTTAGGTATTTTATTTTATTAATTTTTATTTTTTGTAAGGCTTTTTGTAATGATGTGTCATAAGTTTAAGCGACATCCCCATATAAAAGTAATGAGACTTGTAATGACAATTGTAAGTTCTTGACATTACATAATATGTACTTGGTAATGGTGTTTTTATAAAGGCCACACTTTTTTAACTGGCGTCCATTTTGTCTGCTGTCAAGTGATTGATGTTCATTTCAACATGAATAGACTGACGCCTGAACAACGCTTCGCACTACGTCCATTTTACGGTCAACATAATCGTCAATCAGATCAATTAATTCGATTATCTATAGAACCACGTTACTCTAAATGATAATATTCATCCACAGAGACGTCGTACAGTGCGTACAGAAGAAGTCATTGCTGCTCTAGAGCGTAGCGTAGAGGAAGACCCCAATCAGTCTATCGGCCATCGTGCACAGGAATTGGATATGTGTATATCCACTTCATGGAAGATTTTGCGGAAAGATCTTGGTTTGCATGCTTACAAAATACAACTCGTGCAACAATTGAAGTCACACGATCACCTAGCAAGGCGTAGATTTCGTGAATGGGCCCAAAACAAGACTGCCGTTGATCCCGATTTTCACAAGCAAACTTAGTTTAGCGATGAAGCTCACTTTTGGTTAAATGGATACGTCAATAAAAAACTGAAGTATTTGGAGTGATGATAATCCTCAAGTGTATGTTGAGACACCGTTACATCCAGAAAAACTGACTGTTTGGTGTACTTTATTGGCTGATGGAATCATTGATCCGGAGACAGAAAATTATGAAAAGACATGATATAAATATGAATGCGTGTTCTCCATCCTAAACATTAATACATATTAACATAGATAATTTTATTACGTTATTCTGTTGGCGTTCTCGCACATATTATATCCAAGTTAATATCTAATGTAGACACCGTGTAATATCTGCGAGAAAACTTGACTTCTATCGCGCAAACCGAATATGCCGTTTTGACTCATTTTGACTAAAATGGACTAAAAATGTTTTTTTGTTAAAAATTGTTATTAACGTTATCATACTAAATAAAACAACAATTCATTTTCTCATAGATACTTTTTGACATACATATGCAAAGTCGTGGTGAATTTCACTATCAAAATCAAAGTTTTGTAACAAACATTTTTTGAACGGCTCTTATTAATTTTTGTTAGGCGATACCTTTGCTTGCTACACACCACTGGAGTTTTAGCAAATGTTTGGTTTTTTAAAAATATAGCAAAACCCATACAATGAGATTTTTTTTATGTTCTGTCGCCTACCCTAGAATGCTATACATATACATATATATTTTTGTTACAGTTTTTTGATATTTTTAAAAGTCGCGATTTTATTCCCAATTGTATTTGTTTTTAACCAAACAGTTAAATAGCCAATAACACTAGTTTACAAAATGAAATTTTGTCATGTACATTTGATGAGAGATAGATTTCCGTATGTATTTTCTCCCGCTGAATTCGAAAATCAAGGTTAAATTTTTTTTATAGAACAGTTTTTGAGACATTGTAATTTTTTCGCCCCATTTTCACTTGACAAATCATTTGTCGAGCCAATTGGTACCCAAATGCAAGGTATTGAGATGACGAACAAACATGTATAATCGGATCTTTAATTGCTAAAGCGGTTCAAAATATATCGATGAAAATAGGGCACATTTTCAAAAAATTCATATTTTACAGTGATTCTGTGCCGACGAAAAACTACAAATCGCTAAAAAAAAAACGTCTGGTTTCTCTTCATGTACGTAAAGATGATACTTTTACGTAAGAATTTAGACCAACCAGAAGAAAATCGACCGAAAAATGACAAACTTATAAGCAATTGAGTGAATAAATCCAAATCTCATATTTTCCGAATATATTATTTTTTACGACAATTTTTTGGTTTTAAAACGCTTGCAAAACATTCTTAACATTTTTGTGTGTTAGAAATAGTTGTGGCTCTTGCTCTGTCATCGGTTGCTTTTGGGATCCGTTTCTCTAGTAAGAAACCATACATAGTCTTTCAACATTGCCTCATCCCAAAATCCTTGATAGCGCCGCTCAATGGTCTTAATTTGTTGGTGAAATCTGTCACCGTGTTCTTCACTTACGTCACCAAGATTTTCCGTAAGAAATTCAAATGCGAATGCAAGAAATGGATTTTTAGAGACGTATTTACACCTGTAAGAAATAAATAAAATGGTAAAAACAATACAATAGAAAGCAACCAGGAATGAAATTAAATAATGGCATTCCGTACCCATCTTGTTGTAGTTCTTCAGTAAATCGGTAATAATTCCCTCGTAGTTGGGGCTTTTATTGTTCCCAAGAAAATTGGTAACAACCCGGTGGAATGGATTTCAAGGCCTCGTTTTCAACGGGTGTAAAATATTTTGGAAAATCTGTGCTTTTTATCAATTACTTTATGTGTGGAAAGGAAAAAACTACAATATCTCAAAACTGTTCCATAAAAAAAATCACCTCTCATCAAATGTACATTTTCGGTGTAAACTAGTGTAATTAAACTTTGAACACTATATCTCAAAAAGTAGGTATCGTAGATTATCATTTATATATATATTTACATATTTTAAAAAATCGATGGTCACGAGATGACACCTCCTAAATAATTTTTTTTGCTACCTGAAATAAGAATTTCATGTAACTTACCCAGTAAAAAACGCTACTTACCTGCAAGCAGGTTTGTAAGGGAGTAAGGCCATAAAGAATCCCTTACAAACCTGCTTACATATGCCATGATTTTTATATGGCGAATTCCCACTTGGAAGCATTACTTTTTGGCAAAATAAGCGCTGATTTTAGCGCTTATAAAAAGTTGTGATTTCATGGCTTTCAGTAAAATCATTTTTCATGTCTAGATTATTACGGTTAAAAGTAATAATATGAATATTATATAATTTATTTTACATAAATTCTACAGTTATTAATTTTTTGTTGTTAAAATTTTAGAAATATTAATATAATAATTCAATTTGTTTCCGTACCACGTGCTTGCTCTTCAGAAACAATTTAATGACTATTAACAACATACTCAAAAACACCAAACACGATCGGAAATCACTCGGTAAAACAGGTACAGATCGTTTATAATACACGATTTTAAACTTTCTGCATTACAACCTGCATCCTTGTAAGGGATAAAGGTAAGCTGCTTACAACCTGCATTCTTGTAAGGGAAATCAGAAAGCTCAAATTTTTTTTTGGTAATGTTAATACGAAAATTATTCGTTTCTTTTGCTGCTTCTCAGTATTATGTAATGGTAAGCACTTACATCAGCGCATTTGTTTTATCTGTAATACTATCAGAAAAAGTTACTAAGAATTAGTTAATAATGACTGCAGAAAAAGCTAAATATTAGTAGAAAGCGAAAAAAATTGTAAAATCAACTAAATTTTAGTTAAATTTTTAATTGTTTGCATTAAAACTAATCGCCATCAATTCGTGATATTTTTTTTTAAATAATAAGGAACCTAAAATACAGCTCTGTATTTATAAGACAATCAAAATACAGAGTTTTATATGCCTTTTAATTGTTCCTTTTGTATGTACATCGGAATGCTGTAAGCGAAAGACTAAATGCGTATTTAAAAAAAATTAAAATAAACGTCAAATAAGGTAAAATTTAATTAAATATGCGCTGATTTTTCTAGATCTTTCAACATCTATTCATTGTTAAAAAAACATTAAATTTTTAAAGTTTTTTAAACATTATAAATGATTTTATAAACACAAAAACCACTTATTATAGTCCTTCAATTCAGAAAAAATTTCCCTTTTTTACCTTTTTTAAAAAACTTTGAATATTTTTTATTTTTTTATTTTCTATTAGTTTATAATACAACCATTTGCTTAAGATTTCTAAATATTTTTATATAACACAACGTGTTTACAAAATACACAAATACTGAAATACAAACATCGCATTACAATGACCTCTGCTAGTTTTGATTATCAAAATAATATTTTCAGACTTTAGTACATTCAGCAAAAAAAAAAAAAAATGGTAAGAAATTTAGTATTTCATCACATCAAAATAGCAGAATTTTTTATTATAATCTCTAGTTGAACTTAAAACTAGTTTAAAACTTACAAAGTTGCATTACTAACGGCTTTAATAATTTTTCTACAAACTTTTTTCTACGAGTGTAACACTAGAGTGGTCCTTCGTTGTATGGGCGAAAAATAAAACTGATATTTTGACTGTATATTTGTTAGGGTGTTAAAATACGCCACGCAAAAATTAGAGCTCTAGCATAACGGAAAGATGTCCCGCATCGCCCTTGAAAATCGGGCCACTTGGAAAAATGGTCATAATTTAAAAAAAAATTCAAATTTTTTTTTCTTCAAAATTAAAAAAATATAAAATAATTTTTGTGTTGGGTTTAATCATAACTACTCAGATAAAAAATATTACTTTCCCAGAAAATCGCTAACTTACCCTAACTTTGTGTCAAAAAAATTAATAAATATTTTGGGGGTACCTCAAAGTGACTTTTTTGCATTTTTGAAAATTTTATTCAACAAAAATCAAAAACCAAGTGTTTATTTTATTAAACACATCTTAAGTATTAAATAAGCCAAGTACTGTGGATATACGTTGGCAAATTATTTTTTTAGAGCACTTTAATTCTCGGGGATTTCAATGTTTTTTTTTTATTTTTAGACATTTTTACTTTAAAACAAGGTTTTAATAATATTTCATCAATATTATTGTATATGCTCTTTTATATGATTGTAATAACTTTTTTTATAAAATACTATTTTCTCTGTTGATAGTTAACCAATGTTAACCTGGGGTCAAATATGACCCACGTAAGAAAAATGCAGCTTTGTGGCAAAATTTATAAATAAAATAAAAAAGGAATAATTCAATTTATAATTATTCTAAAAAATTTTCGTTAACCGTTTCTAGTCTTCGAGTAGGTCAATTTAGTAAAAATTAGAACTTAAAACTTTTCCATAATAAAAATTTTGAGGGAAAAAAAATTTACACTATTAAATTAAAAATACCTTTTTAAAAAATACTCCTGAATATGTACAAAAAAAATCAATTTAAATATGAATACAAATATCGGAATTTATACTAAATAATTAATTTTAATTAATTTTAAAATGTAAATAAATTACAATTAGAAACATAAACAAAAATTTATTTTGTCATCTTTGTTATTTTTGACTCTTTAAAATACAAGGGTCAATTGTAACCCCATGAAAACACAGGTTAACTATGAACACGAAAAATTATACTTTATAATAAAGTTATTACAATTATATAAAATAGCATACCAATAATATTGACGAAATATTACAAAAATCTTGTTAAAAAAAAGTCTATACAAATTAAAAAAAAAACGTTGAAATCCGCTAGAATTAAAATGCTCTAACAAAAATATTTGCCAACGGATATCCGTAATACTTATGCTATTTAATATTTGGGATGTGTTTAATAAAACATTTGACAGCAAGAACTAGTTTTTTGGTTTTTGTTGAATAAAATTTTGAAAATGTAAAATGTAAAAAAAAAAAAAACCCAACACAAAAATTGTATTACATTTTTAAATTTAGACAAAAATTTTTTTTTTTTTATATTTGGTAAATTGTTCCAAGGAGGCCTGATATTCAAGGGCGATGCGGGACACATCCCCGTTATACTAGCACTCTAATTTTTGAATGGTGAATTTTTGTATCCAAACAAATATTTTAAGAGGGGGGTAGCCCCAAAAATCGCAAGTTGAAAAATAAGGACCACCCTAGTGTAGCACACAAAACAATATATTTTTATACATTGGCCTTTTTAAAATTCAATATTAAAAATATATGCTATACATATTAAGATATGGTAGATCTATTGTCATATATAACAATACATTCTCATATATAACATAATATTTAATGATATGTTTTGGCATGTAAGCTTTATAATTTAAAATATATACAGTCTTATAAAAATATTTTTGTGTGATACTAGATATACTTAGATACAACTCATGATATGTGTATATATGAAATTAAATGGTGTAAGACATAATTATGTAAGGTTCCATAATTGACACACGATTAATATAAAGGGTTTTCCAATAGGTACTTGACAACTTTGAATTTAATTTGTAAACGCACTATTTCACTGATTATCTAACTGTTACTTTCCTTTTTTTCAGTAAACTCAACCTTTTCATCATGGTAAAGTACACGAACGAACAACGTATGCCAATTATAAAATTGTACTACCGAAATTCGAAGTCGGTGACTGCAACTTTAAGAGCGTTAACTCGTTAAAAACCATCTTCGGTGACGAAGATCATTTTTGGCTCAATGGGATCGTCAATAAGCAAAATATGCGTTATTGGTTTGGTGAATATCCACATGTGCTTCATGAACCACAAAAAATAACTGTTTGGTGCGGTTTGCATGCCGGCGGCGTCATTGGGCCATATTTTTTCGTCGACAATAACGATCGTCACGTTACTGTGAAAGGCGATCGTTATCGCTCCATGATTACCGAATATTTTTGGCCCGAATTGGATAACATGGACTTGGACGATATGTGGTTTCAACAGGACGGTACCACAAGTCTTATAAAAAGTATTTTTGTGTGATACTTGATATACTTATATACAACTGATGATATGTGTATATATGAAATTAAATGATGTAAAACATAATTATGTAAGGTTCCATAAATGACACACGATTAACAATTTAGTTGGAGATAAGCTTATAAATATATGCTCCAAAATCATTTATATTGTCTATGCCTATAAGATATAATTATATATTGTGTACATAATGTTTGATATAATTTTTATTAAAAATAAAAATTATGTTTTTCCGACATTTAATTGTGCAATGAAAATGAAAATTATTCAAGTTCGAGGCCATACTCTATATTTCTTTATTAGGATATTGTCCTAACAAATAATCTATAGAGTTTTTGTTTACAAATTTATTATTTGACCATTTTCGGGAATGTGTTGATAGGATCTATTTCGGGAATTTTCTAGGTTTCCATCATCAGAACGCGTTTTGAAAGAACGTGGTCAATTAATAAATTTGAAAACAAAAACTCTATAGATTATTTGTTAGGGCAATATCCTAATTAAGAAATATAGAGTATGGCCTCGAACTTGAATAATTTTCATTTGTGTACATAATTTTATATATGCAGCATATGTCTAAATAATTTTCTTTAAATTTGATTGAAAATTATATATATTATGGGATTTAAGTGTATCCAATTTAATCTCAAAAGTTGCTTATATTTTTGGATCTAATTAGATCCAATTATATGTAAATGAATCGTATGGCATATTTTGGGATCCATCAGGATCTGATATATATTATTTGATCCCTCAATTATAAGATCAATTATGATCTAATTTAATCCAGTAATATATTTAACGAATCTAATCGGATATTACTGGATATCCCAATTGTGGCCAGAAACTTGGATAAGAATATATATCGATCTTTGTCAAATGAGATCTGATTTTGTATTTGAGACATAACTTGTTTTTGATCGGGTGGTACCAATTCAAATATAAAGAAAAAAATTTTACGACTTATTAATTACCCATGTTTCAGTTGTAAGTGTTGTTTAAGTAGTAACAATACTGCAGTTAACTTTTTTTTATTGTTTAACTTGAGCTTAAAGTTAAAGATGATTATCATAATTTGATCACAGTACGAGTATTGTATTATTACAATATGATGGTTTACTAACTGTATGAAAGTGGTATGTGAGAATTATTGTAAGTACTGTAGTTATTTGCGAGTGTGTGTGTGTCTGTATGGTTGTGAGGGGAGTATTAAAATATGTAAAAGATGATTGCGTGTTTGGCATAAAGAATGTGACCAATACCGTATCAAGTTTTTATAGAAGATAAAGTGGTTTTATCTTTAAGAACTTGATTCAAAAATAAGTCCTTACCATTTCTTTATTTGCACTTGTTCGTACAACTGTTACGTGTGGAGTTTATTCATATACATATATATGTATTTTTATATACCACACACATACCACCACTTAACTTACATATGACTGTGTTATAATATTTCTCATCTTTCTCTTTATGTTTTACGAGCTTATTAGCACGGTACTTCGTTACCGGTAGTTTTATATTGTTACGGATTTTTTTTACGGTGTGTAATTTTATAGGTTTAATTTTCACCGTGTACGGATTTACAACCAAAAAAGGTTTAAGGAAGTTGATAACATCTCTGATCAAAGGGATTTTTCCTTATTCCCTTTAATTTGCGCTTCTTCTGGTGATAAATATCCCCAGCGCAAACTGGTTTGATATCCCGTTATGCCAATTAACCAATGACAAGTTGACACTTCCCAGCAAAAAATTTCCGAAAAGGTAAGGGGGTTTGTAATCAAACATTTTGGGAAGAACGCATTCCTTACTAGATTACCTACTCGATTCTTTTAACAGGGCGTGAGACTAAAATAATTGATTCTTTAGAATTGATTATTTTTTTAGGTCGAAGAACTATTTACTTTATATTTTTAAGAACTACACACATTTTTTAATAAAGATATAGTTCCATGTTAAAACTACGAACTACTTACAACACAAAAAAGAAAAAAAAATAGTTTAATAGAAAAAATAAGACGTACTTTCATTTACAACTTACAACTAAAACATTAAAGAAACTACTAAATTACGAGGGAAAATCGTTATCACGCACACTCAGGACTTTTTTCCACTAACTCACACGTGATTCTCCTGAGTAACCCAAATATAACGATCAAACCTCATCCGGAAAAAATAAAATCCTAAAATGTGAAACATCGAATTGTTATGATAACATGGGTTTGCCATAATTTTGGAGCTATAAACGAAAATATAAATTATTCACAAAAAAGAACAATTAAAAATGGAAATTTAAAACAAAAATATGACTAACACACAATCACCCTCGAACATTTTTTTTCTACTTTCACTCACAATTTTATGCTCACATGCGCATCCTTCATTTGTACCTAACCACAGTTTAACAAAATTTGGCAACATGCAATTTCTGCTTTTAGTATTATGTTCATGGAAATAAAAATTTGTTTGGAAAAATATATAAAATAAATTCGTTAAAACTGCATTACTTTTTATTTTCTAAATTAGGAACTACTTCCAATAACGTACTTTTATTAAGAAAAAGTATATGATTACTTCTTGGGTACAAAAAGTTATACATTGTTATTTTCTTTTAAGTAAATAATTACTTTGTTATTGAGTTTATGCTTTCTGGTTTAAATTTAAAGAATTGATTACAATACTACTTGCTTTTGTGACTCTATCTTTGGAATGTGTTTGGTATTGTAGTTACTCAATTTGGCAATGGGTTATGTAAGCAAGTGTGGGCATCACCTTCTTTTGGAATGTGTAATTTTTTCCTGGGTTGTCTTAATGAGAAAGAAAGGAGAAACGAAAAATTTAGGTTACTAGGTCAGAAAAATAGAAAGAAAAAGTTAGTAATTGATCGTCGGAATGATCGGGTTGTGTGGAAAAAATTAAAAAAAAAAGTGAATAAAATAAAAATGTTAAGAAAAAAAAAAAAAAATTAAAAGTAAAATAGCATCCCAGCAAAAAATTTCCAAAAAGGTAAGCGGGTTTGTAATCAAGCATTTTGGGTAGAACGCATTCCTTACTAGATTACCTACTCGATTCTTTTAACAGGGCGTGAGACTAAAATAATTGATTCTTTAGAATTGATTATTTTTTTACCGAAGAACTATTTACTTTATATTTTTAAGAACTACATACATTTTTTAATAAAGAAATAGTTCCATTGTAAAACTACGAAGTACTTACACAAAAAATATAAATAAATAGTTCCCTTGAAAAAATAAGAAGTACTTACATTTAAAAAAATGAAGTAGTTCCATAAGTAAATTCAACTTTTACTCACACTTGATTCTCCTAGGTCACTCATATAACGATCAAAACTCATACGGAAATAAAATCCTAAAAACTGAAACACCGAATTGTTATGACAACATGGGTTTGTCATAATTTTGGAGCCACGAAAATAAAAATTTTTCAAAAAAAAAGAACAATTCAAATTGAAAAACAAAAATATGACTCACGCACAAACACCCTCGAAAATTTTTTTTACACTCACTCACGATAACGTCAGTAATTTCAACTTCCACTCACAATTTCTGCTCACGTGCGCTTCCCTAATTTATACCTAACCACCGTTTAACAAAATTTAGGCAACATGCAATTTCTGTTTTTAGTATTATTTTCCTGCAAATAAAAATTTGTTTGAAAAATATATGAGATAAATTCTTTAAAACTGTATAACTTCTTTTTTTCAAAATGAGGAACTACTTCCAATGACGTCCTTTTATTCAGAAAAAGTATATGATTACTCTTGATTACAAAAAGTTAAACATATAAGTTAATAACATTGTTATTTTCTTTTAAGTAAATAATTACTTTGTTATTGAGTTCATGCTTTCTGGTTTAAATTTAAAGAATTGATTACAATACTACTTGCTCTTTTGACTCTATCTTTGGAATGTGTTTGGTACTGCAGTTACTAAATTTGGCAATGAGATATGTAAGCAAGTGTAGGCATCACCTTCTTTTTGGAATTTTTAATTTTTTCCTGGGATGCTACACGGCAGAGAAAAAAAGAAATGTGGACGCGAAAAGTGAACTTTGCAAAAATATCAAAAATTTATTTAATTAGTTGCAAAAATTAAAACCATAAACATATTAAAGTTAAAAAAATGTGTAATTTGTATAAATTTAAAACTTATTTAAAATTTAAGAAAATTAATATTTGCTAAAAACTAAATGTACCTATAATAATACCGTTACATAAAATTAATACAAGAACAAAAGGAAATTATTATATATAAAAAAAGGAGCTAAAGTGAAAAAACGAGAATAGACAGCATTTTTATAAAACAATTAAAATTGTTAATTTAAAATCGGTAAAAAGGAAGAAAAAAAACTTAACCAAATAAACCTATTTTATTCCTGAACATTCATATAATAGTTTACTGTGCTTCGAAATAATAACGTGCAAGTTATGTGCTTATGACCAGCGTTAACAACAAAAAAAAATTACAACAAACAACAACAACTGTAGCAGACTCAACAACAACTATAACGTCGGTGGCGGCGAATTTTATAACAACGGAGGTAATAATGTCATCAGCGACGGCTACATCGAAAAACAGAAAAGATAAGATTTATAAAGACAAAATGTATTATTAATCCTAATATTATCTTATTATCAATATTGTATTACACTATATTATTATTATAATTATACTAATTATACCTAAATTTATACTTAACCTTATACTTACATTTATAATTATACTTACACTCAATTTTACACTCATACGCAGAATCATACTTACACTTATTCTTAAAATTATTCTTACACTTACCTTTATGATTATATACATACTTAAAATTTACACTTACCTTTATAATTATTTTTATTAATCTAAATATTTTCGTCATTATAACTAGAAACATGCAAACCATTGGAATTACTAAAAATAAAACAATTTTACTGTAAATTTTAAAATGAACCGTTAATTCTTTTAATTAAAGAGGAATGTTAGGAAAAACACAGGTGAGGTAAGAAAACGATCAGAGAAGGGACAGTTAGTGTCAAAATAGGGTAATTTAACTGTCATAGGCGTCTGATTTTGTATCATGAGGGTGGGAAAAGTTTACCCCAAATGGCATGACATCAAGCCATCCTTATAAATGTATTTGACTAAATTTTCTTTTTAAAATTTATTTTATTTTTCAATCTACTTTCGGTATTCGATCAGGCATGTATAAAGTAGATTTTATGTGTCAACGCGCTAGAATCCGGGTCGAGAACCACTATACCAAAGTCCTTGTAGCTAGCTGGGAAAATTGTCATCTTTATGCCTCTTAGACTTTATTTCATTTTTAACAACTCATGCTTCGACATGATGAGGAATATTTCACATTTTGTGAACGGTAACTAGCCGGCGCGTTACAATATATCGGAAGGATGGAAAATTAATTATTTTTCAAGGAACTTATTCAATAAATTAGTTGATACTTTTTAAGTGGATGTTTTTGTGATTTCAAGTTTCAAATTTCTACCTTAGCGGAATTCCATAGGTAATTAAGGTTTTAAAAAACCTTAAAAATATATTCATAAATTAACCCATACCTAAAAAAAAAAAAAATTAAATTTCAGACTCTATTCTAAATAGTTTTTTCAGGATGTTAAGAAGGAAGACTTCCTCTTTTGTGCCTCCCTGTAAACATTTTCTAGTACCTAATTTTAACGGCTTATGCTGTGTGCATTGACAAACCAACGTTTAAGATCATATATTTCAAATTTATGTTTCTTCTAAAAGGGTATATGCATGCCGTCAGTGGGGTTACTTTTCACCCCTCCTAGCGGAAATCTCCAAAAACACGCTCTATATAGATGTCTACTCGTGTTAAGTACCCACATACCGAATTTCTAAAAATCCGCACTACACAGATCTCTACTCCTGATTAAGGAAAATGGTGAGACTTTTCCCTTTTTGATATTTTTCCTTTTTTGCCTCTCCCCATGGGAATTTCTAAAAATGCCACCAATTCACTCGTAATAAGGTTACCAAGTACCAAATTGCAAGTTGCTCGCTTTATTGCCCCTCCACGCAGGAATTTCCAAAAGTCTGCTCTATACAAATGGCTCTCCTGATTAGGAACCCACATGCTAAATTTCAAGTTCCTAGGTTCGGACAAGGGGAATATTGTTACACCTCCATGTTTCCATCAATACAGATATCTACTCGTGATAAGGTACCAACATAACAAATTTCAAGTTCCTAGCTTAGTGGTTCGGCCAGGCCGCCAAGGGGAGACTTTCCCCTTACTACTCCTACTCCTGATTTAGAACCCAGATACTAAATCTCGAGTTCCTAGCTTCAGTGATTTGGTCAGGCTGCCAAGGGAGAGACTTTTTCTCCCTATTAGCTCCTATTTTAGCACGTTTCCGTGCTAAACTCCAAAAAAGTACCACACCAGGGAGTTACCAGGTCATATCCGAAAGGACACATATTGAAAACTTCTGCTTTCTATGTTAAGGGGTTTGGTCAGGCCGCCAAGGGGAGACTTTCCCCTCATTGCCCATCCCCCGTACTAATTCCAAAAATCTCGTCTTAGTTTCCGTCTACCCTGGAGGATGGACCTCCATGCCAAATTTCAAGTTAATATATCCAGCGTTATAGGCTCTGTGATGTTGAGTCAGTCAGTCATTGCATGAGTGAGTGAGTAACGTTATTCTTTCATAATTTTTCGTTCGTTTGTATGTTGTTGTGATGATGGCAACACGTAATTTGATTGTGTCATAATTTGTAAGGATTTGTTGTCAGTCTGTGTATGTGTTACTGAGTTTGTGTGTGTTTGTATATGAGTTTGACTTTATGGTTTATACTATTTTTATTGTTTTATTGAATTATGAAGTTTAAGTTAGTAAATAGCAAATACGTGCTTCTTAAACAAAACTTATATAGAAAACGAGCAAACATTTTGTGGTCAATTGATCCATGGGGAAATCTTTTGTAAATTATTATGTTTTGGGTTTATAAGTGGTTTTTAATTGTTAAAGTTAAGGATGCTTAGCAAAAAAAAAAGTTGATAGCAAATAACGACAATTGGGTGATATTTAATACCAACCTCTTAAATGAATAACAATTGGACTTTATTGCAAAAAGGGAAGTTTAAAAGAAACTCCTCTTGGTTTGATAAAATATTTTAAAGTTTCGTATTTCTGGAAAAAATACCTTTAAAAATTAACATAAATTGCTTAAAAATTTGTCTTTAATTTAACAAAACAAATAATAATATTAATATGCTACTGAAGATTGCTTGGGAGAACATGAAATCCTGATATAGGTCATCAAAATGTTTTAAACTCTTAATAAATAATATCAGTTTAACTATTTCTAAAACAAAAAAGAAAAAAAAATATGGAAATAGTAATTAAATTTTTTAATAATATCATGAGCAAAGAAAACATTAAATTTAAAAACATTTAAATTTAATCATTTAAAATTAATAGTTTAATTCAGAATTTTTTTAAGTAATACCCAGCAAAAAATAACCTGGATTTTTTAAGCAGTAACTACATTTGTATGCTTCCAAAATAGCGCTTCACCGCCTTGCATTCTATAAAGGAATTACGGAAGGCATTCTGTTGTGGTTCTCTAAATGCCTTCTTTAAAGCAGTAAATAATGCGTACAATGAAGCAATAAAGAATGGATACCATGCAGCATTAATGTATTCAACATACAATAAAAGCGCTTCTTATTGCCTAAGAAAGCATGAATTTATTGCTTCTAAGAGCACATGAAAAAAGCGCTTTTAACCGGCTTAAAAGTGACATACCAAGTGGGACATCGCGAACAAAAACCTTGCTTTCTGGATTTGCGTTGGAAGCGCTTCGTAATGAAATAATGCCTTCCAAATAATTTTTAATGCGCAGATTTAAAATTTTCAACAAAGCGATTTAATTGAAAAAAGTTATGAAACAAAGGTAAAGGTATATGGCATGTCACTTGCAACCTTTAATTTTAAACTGATTTTTCTTGGCTCATTTTAAAAAAATTTGGATTGGTATTTTCGCACATATCTCTGTGTTAAAATGGGCGGAATATGACTCAAGTGCGTGTCACCATCCATACAGTAAAATATATCAAATTGTTTAATATTGGTCCCTGTTGAATATATTTGAGCAAAAGCTGCTTGTAAGTACTGTACCATAACTGGCCAATATAGAAAAAATGGGTGTGGCACCTCCAAAGCAACCTTAAATTTAACCCGGTTATTCCTCGGCTCCTGTTGCAGGTATACAAGCAAAATTATATGCAAAATTTTGAAGAATATTTTATGCACTGTGGCTTTAATGGATGGGCTTGAAAACAGCGAAGTGGCATGCAACAAGCTATCCACCTTTTTATTGATACATAATACAAAAATAGATTTTCATGTTCTATTTTTTAAGAAATCACATCTAATCGACGTAACCGATTTTCGTGTCTAGCTAGAACATGGAATTTCGTGTCTAGCTAGAACATGCCAACTAGGTTGGGACTATCCAAAGGAGCGTAGCAACTTCAGAATAGAACTATCTCAACTCTTATAACTATTTATTTTCATTACGTGTATGTTAAATGTGGGATGAATAAGTGGACTTGGCACCGCCCATATAACCCAAAATTCTGACAGTTTTTTTCTAGCTCATGTTGAACGTTTTCTAAGAAAGTTTGAAATGGCGTTTTAAATATTCATATAAACCAGCTTACAAGAAGTAATTTTTTACAATTTGTTTTATAGCATTTTGGCATATTTAATTACTTTATAAAACCCCGGTTTGCATTGCATCGATTTGTGTTCTTTAGAAGTTGTGTCGTTTAAAAATTGTTTTTGTGTCTTCGAAGTTGTGTCGATAATGTTTCAATTTGCGTCACATGGCTTCGAAGTTGCGTAGCTAATATTTCAGTTCGCGTCGCATGCCTCAGAAGTTGCGTCTTAAATGCTTCTATTTAAGTCGTTAATATAACATTCTTTAACGAAACCCCACTGTTTTAACAAATATATACAGACATGTGCAATTTTTTTCCAAATCAATTCTATTAATTCTTACATAATTCCTAATACTGCAATTGTATTTTTCCCATAAATATTTATATTTTTATTTCAATAAAATCTTTTTTTTTCCAAAAAACAATAAAAAAAAATCTTATTTTTTATTGAAAAAAAAAAATGGATCATGAAACTAATCAAATAAAAATCAATACAAATGTATTGCACGTATTGGTTTGCGTCGTTTCAATTTGCGTCTCATGTTTTCGGTCTCAATTACTTACACAAACAGTTGTATAAGTGTACTTTAATGCGTTTTTTAAAATTGTCAAACAAATCTTTTAAACAAGTTTTAATACAATGCACAGTGTACTAGGCCCATTTTGCGGCATCAACTAAACCGCTAAGTTTTTATACAAGTTATGCACATGGTTGAAAAGAGGATTACTTGTAGATATCAGAAACGTGAAAAAACATATTTGCGTAGTGCAAATATTTTCCGCAAATCGCAAAAAACCGAGTTCGCATACTCAACCGCTAAGTTTTTTAATAAGTTCTGCACATGGTTGAAAAGAGAATCACTTATAGATATCAGAACCGTGGAAAAATGTATTTGCGTAGTGCAAAGTTTTTTCGCAAATCGCAAAAAAACCAAATTCGCATACTTAACCGCTATGTTTTTATATAAGTTTTGCACATGGTTGAAAAGAGAATCACTTGTAGATATCAGAAACGTGAAAAAAAATATTTGCGTAGTGCAAATATTTTTCTCAAATCACGAAAAACCAAATTTGCATACTCAAGTACTTAGTTTTATTTTTAAGATATTAATATCGTTCAAAAGAGTATCTCTTTTAGATATCAGAGACGCGAAAAATATATTTGAGTGTTGTAAATATTTTTAGCTAATCGCAAAAAAAAAAAATTATCATTATGGCCCGCTTAGTTTTAATGGCTGAAAAGGGGATTACTTATAGATATTAGATACGCAAAGAGATGTATGAGCTAACTTCCAAATTCGCTAATTTAAAAAAACCAAATTCCTATATATTTTTTTTTCTAATAAAAAAAATTAAGTTAAGAAATAATGTGTATATTTATATACATTTTAGAAGGGTACATATATTTATTTTAATTCATTGTTAACAGTAGTAGAAAATGTTATTTAAAAAATAGTAAGTTAATTAAAGCTAATAATAAGATTAATCATGATATAAAAGGTCCTTTGCCTCTTCAGGCAGTTCATTAATTGTCTTTATCGGACTTTTACGTTTTTCTGTTATTATTGGATCTGAATTGATAAGTAAGAAGTTAGAAACGTCTTGGAGGTTTTATTTTCTGCCACATTTTCTTGAATTGAATTCTCTGGTTTTTTTGAATATTTATTCATAGCCTCTTGGGCTTCTTCTGATAAGAATCCAACAGGTAATTTTGAGTTATTAATAACATCTGTACTGTGTATTAATATTTTATGCAACGTTGGTGACATATTGTACCAGGGGTAATTTTTAACGAATAGTTCTGCTGTCTCGGTAGTAAAAAGTTTGAATTTATCAACTTTAACGTTATGTTTACTTGATATTATTATTAATATTATTAATTTATTTTTTTTGCATGCTTTCTTGTTCATCAAAAGGGAAAGTTACATTTAATAAAACACTTTCGTAGAAAATTCGTTATAACTTTTTACGGGAACAGATCTAACAAAATATTTTTTTTGGTAAGAATAGAGTACAAAATATGGAAAATTTTACCTAAAAAAAAATTCGAAATTTAGGCGCAGAAGTTTGAAAACTTTTTGATGTTATTAAACAAATCGCGAAATTTTTCGCGTGGTACATTGCAAATCAAAATTCAGTATAAATTTAACAAATGACACTTATTCTTATTATCCATGCAAAATTTCAGACAGATCGGGTCATTAGATCGGCAGAAAAATAAAAATATCTAACACAACTCAAAAAAAGTAAATTGGCAATATCTTTTGGAAAAATCAGAAATTTTACAAAAAAATATTCGAGCAAAGTTGAAAATCGAACAAGTTTGTTCTACAGAGTACGCCAGAGCACGGCGGGCATATTAAATTCGTAATCTAGATAGTATTAGCTTTCATATGCATACGGTTTTAGGGTCTCCCTCCCATGCGTTCAAAATATAGGGCTATTGAAACATTAAGTTTCTCTTAATTTTTATTAAAAAACTAATCTCGTCTATGTGCTACCAGCATCTTTTTTTACAAATGTATTAACATGAAAAATTAATGATTTTGTATTACTACTAATGATTTATTACTTAAAGGTAGTGACCTAAGTGGTTAAACACGCACAACACTGGCTTATGTTAGTACCTCTTTTTAATATGAAACATTTTTGGAAACAAAACTTTGACTTTGGCAGCTTGCCATCGTACAAATAATTAGAATATCTCAAAAAACTAAACGGAACTAGTTTCGGCAAGGTCTTATCTATTAGATTTGCGAATTAGTTTGAAAAAATTCGAAGATTTAAAATCGGACTTTTTGCCGGAGATCCCTTAGGCTGCCCCAACGTGCAATGTTTTACACAACATATTGAACATTTCTTATCAAGAGATAGAAACACAAGTGAATTTAAAAAAAAATAATTAAACTTTCTTCTAACAATTTTTTATATTTAAAACTAGCGGTAATGAAGTACCGGGTTTTTAAAATAGTTACTAAATATAATTATTTTTCTTTCAGGTTTTCTGCATTTTTATAGTTAATTAAATAGCATTGTTTGTTATTTCAACTGCATGTGTAGTAGATTTCAGTTTGTTATTTTTATTACAATTATAATTGTTTTTACAAGTCTGATATTTATGATATATAATTATACGTCAGTTATTTTTTGGCAGTTTTTAACGATTGTTTTTACTACATTTTTAAACATTTTTATTTAATTTTTATTAAAAGAATACAGATATCGCCTTTTTAATTACATTTTTAGTTATTTTAACTTTAGTTTTTGGGCATTTTTAGCTACAATGAGAGAATTATCTTCACTTCAGCAATGAATTTCTTCATAGCTTTAATGAAAATTGTCACTGAAACTCATCCCTTGAAACGTTTCATATAATGAATAGATTATAATGAAACACGTTTCATATAATCTATGAAACACGTTTCATATAATCTATGAAACATGTTTCATATAATCTATGAAACACGATTCATATAATCTATGAAACACGTTTCATAGAATCTATAAAACACCTTTCATTAAATGGTTCATTCAATGTTTATGAAATGTTTTGTAGAATTAATGAAAAATTTCCTGAAGCTAATGAATCATTCCGACAATGAAGCGTTTATAGAATTTTTGAAACAGTTTCATAAAATTTTCTAATATTAAAAAGTTCTTTGAATTAAGAAAACTTTTCATGAATATCTTGAAAAACGCATTGGAACTAAGCCAATGAACAGCTTCATATGATTTTTTAAACAATTTCATAGAAGTCCAAAATTAATAAAAGGCTACAGTAAAATAATAATCCACTTTATAATATATGTTTAACACTTGAGAATTAAATCTTAAAACAGAAGTTTGAAATGTATGAATAAAAATAAAATATAAAAATTTCATTAAATTTTTTTTTTTTATTTATTTTATTAATTAATAATCATATAATTACCAAATTATACACTATTACCCTAACCGAGCACTAGCTACTATGGCCTTCGGCGCGTTGTAGCGAAAACAGACCAGTGCCTCTGGTGGGAATCGAACCCACGACCCCCGCACTGATAAGCCAGCACGCTACCAACTAGCCTACCGGGGCGCACTTCATTAAATTTATAAAGATATAATTTATGACATAGAATGAATTTTTTTTATGAAATTATGAAACTTTATGAAAAAACCTGTATGAAAAAATTCTTAATATTAAAAAAATTTCTTGGATATAATGAAATTCTTCATTAAATCTACGAAAAAAAAATTATGATTTCGTTTCATTAATATCATGAAGGATAATTCTCTCAGTGTACATATTTAGTTATAAGAGATTTTACATAGTTCATACATGGGAATTTTTCATTAAAATTAGTTGATACAATGGATGACGAAAAATTCCGTGAGTTCGGTATCGGGATTCACAAAATCCCAAATCCCGAGATTTTTAAATATAATTCCCGTTCCCGAACTCACGGAATTCTTCGCGATCGGTTGAACTCCCGGTTTTTTTCGGAATTTTGGAATTTGTTTATGTTAACACAGAGAAACCTTTAAATGGACAACATATTCGATTGTCAGCACGATTATGTTTTCTCTGCGCACCATTCGCAGAGCATGGCGATAGTTTTGATGGTAAAAATTTCCTGATAACAATACTACACTTAGACTACTATGTAGGTAAACGCCACTGCAAATGTAGTTAAAAACAAATGAAATTTCACTTAAAGAAAAAACGACTTACATTGCAGTAAATTCAACTATTACTGTTATTTGTTTTTTAATGTTCAAAAACTGACTAACAATTTAAGTAAAAATGAACCACATGTTAGTAAAAATAAACAAACATTTATTTTTTTAAATAACAAAAAGCAACTGTAAAAAATAAATGTAAAATTATAAAAAAGTCATTTGATGTGGTTTGTTTTATTAAATGAACTACAAGGTTAGTAAAAAATTTAATTTATTCTACAAATAACTGACATTTACATGAAAAATAAGAAACTGTATTACAACCCAAACAACTACATATGTTTAAAGCAGAAGTTCCCTGAGTGTAGTTATGTTCAAAGTGCACATTAAAGGGCACATTTTTGAACTTCGAATAACATTTTTTGCTAGTCATAAGATTTTTTTTTAATTCAACAAAGCATCGAGTGATACCGAAAATCTGATGGCGTGTATTGCCTGCCCCCTCACTATGGAATCATTAGCTAATCTCGTAATGTAATTATTTGTGACGATAGTTGTTTTGCCCCCAAATGTACCCTTCCCAACGATATAGGGTTTTTCATAAATTTATGAAACCGTTTTCGCTATCGCAATTACCTGGAATAACGATAGTAAATACGTCCTACTCTAGTCTAATATCAATATCTAAAATGATCGCTGATATCATAATTTATGCCCAGGGACCGGAAGTTCATGCAAATTCATGTTTTTCCCTTAAGTCTAAAGGCAGGTTAAACAAAATATCTTTGCGAATCAAAGAATTTGCAAATTTTGCTACAAATTCATAATTTTACATATTTTGCTTTAAATGCATATTTTTATTGCATTTTTCGTTAAAAGGAAATACTTTGAATTTTGTTTTATATTTCACCGAGCACTATTCACGCACTCAGCTTTTTAGAATCTGAACTAATCAAAGCACAAGCTCTATTTCGGGAATCTTCTAGGTTTCCTTGCGAAACATCAAACATTCATATAAACTAGTTTACTCACTAAATGAGAACTAATATATATATGAGCTCGAAGTTAAAGATTATCACCAGTTCTCAAAAAATAAATTGAAAACTTGTTTTTTGTGTGTATGTCTTACCTTTGGTAAATATTCAATACACGTTTTTGTTTCTTTTCCTTTTCCGTTTTATTTGTACATTTGTTTTTAAAAACAAAATGTACAAGGGGAGTGGTAAACAAGAAAATACTTTGTCTTTATATACAAGTTTGATATAGTTTTTATTAAAAATAAAAATTGTTATTTTTTATATTTACAAAAATACTCCACGAGACATGTTTGATATTACAAACTGTATTCTCTAATTTTTTTCTGTCTAACTAATAATCCTGAGAAGCAAACATTTTGTCCGTTTTGTGTTTTGTGTTCCAATTTCACTCGTTCCATGTCGTTCTACTTTACTGGTTACACACCAGACTGAAAATTAATATCTTATTTCAAATTACCATGAGTCTGAGCGAGGGCTTTCCATGCATGACTTAGCTCTTTAAAAGTCTATTTTTTTTAAATTAATTCATTATTAATGGCAATAACATTTAAAACTATCTTCATTAAGCAATGAAATTCACGGTGCGTTCGAGCCTGGTCGCACGATGTAGGTGTGCTCTAAGGGCGCTCATGGAGGCATTCACTGTGAGGCTGTGTTGGGTACCCGGACAGTGCAAGGTGGATGGCAATGAATTGACGTTCGAACTTGCGAGGGAGGGTTCGAATCTGGACTTGGTGGTAAGGGACTGGCGGTAAAGCCCCCCTATGTTACTACTTTGAGGTGATACGGAAGGGATTCCGCGAAACCGTTAACCAGTCATGGAGGGATAGAATGGATTGCAGGGTGTCTAGGGCGTTATGGCCCGCATTGGACGCAGGGCAACCGAGGTGCTTTTGGGACTGGACAGGGATGGTGTCAGGACCCTTACGGGGTTCCTGACCGGTCATTGTTCTGTCAGGACTTTCACAAACAGATGGGACAGGGACATACCGGATTTTTGCAGTTTGTGCGAGAACGTTGAGGAACTAGAGACAGTTCAGCATATAATGTGTCACTGTTTGAGGTTGCAGGGCCTCAGACAGAAACGGCTAGGAGATAGATTTCACGACGAACTTGGGTGTGTCGCTGGATGCAATCCAGTAGATTTGCTGAGATTTGTCAGGGAAATAGGACGGCTGTTTATAGTAGGGGACGATAGGAGCTTGTTCTGGGAGTATATATCCTTTCTATATTTCTTTCTGTCTATCTTTCAATATATCTATCTGTCTATTCCTATTTTTTCTTACTTTTTTACTGAAGGGATTCACAATGGACCGTATTGGTCTCCGAGTGGAGATGTGCCCTTGGGCACATAACCCTTAATAACCTAACCTATCAATGAAATTAAATCCTCAAATCATTATCATTAATTATAAAAAAAATGATAATGAAAATAATTTCATTAACATTGATATCAATGCAATGGAAGTGAAATTATCACTTCAGTAGTCTACTTAATTCAATAGTCCCATGTATGATTTAATTTTATGCGGACAATTAGAAGAAGTTTTTTTTGTTAAAATTACAGATATTTTACTTTCAGTCTCTTTTTTAATTGTATCTCCGTAAAACCAAATCTTTTCATTTATATAAATCATTAATTCAAATTTAAAAGATTTCTATTTACTGCTCATTTTGTTTATATTTCTATCCTTTTCATTACATTTGAGAATATCTCTAAAACAACAACAGCAGCAAATTTAGTTTTGTGAAACTAATTAAAAGACGGCTAAGCCCATAAAGTTTTGTTTTTTTTAGTTTATATGTATTGTTGCTATGGTTGTAATTTCAACGTTTCATTAATTCTTACCAACAGTTTTGCTAATTTCTGTTCTATTCCCAAGGATATCATAGAAATATACACACAGAAGCACCCACACAAACACACACACACACACACACACACACACACACACAAACACACACACACAAAGTTTAGCTTACTTATACGAAGAAAATATTATATTTATTTGATATACTTACAAAACAATTTTTTTGATGGTTAGATGAAGCAACTAAATAAACTTTTTTGTGTACCTTAATGGGTGGTAATTTAAAGACAGGAGTTTTGTCCTTTTTTTCTTTCTTATTTGATGAGTAACACGAGACGAGTTTTACGTTTTTTGAATTAACTAATGATAAAATGAAGAAAAGTTTTGTTGAGTTTTTGTGAGTATTTGTGAAATACTTTATTGATGCCATTTTACGGGAATTAAAAGAAGTAATTTTTAATAATCCGTCAACAATTCGTGTAATAAACAGAGTTAAAAATTAAAAAAAAAAAAACTAACCTAAACCTTAAGTGGGTGTTACAATGATAAAATGAATCGTACAAAACTCCTTTGAGTAAAACAAGTTTTCGAATTTTTTCCGATGCAAATTTTTACGGAATCCCAGTCAAAAATGACAAATGGATCACCGATGGCAAGGTACTTAATCAGGTGGTACAAGTACTGACAGCAAATGCTTTCCTAAATAAATAAATAAATAAAAAAAAACCCAAAATTTATTTATTTTATTTATTTATTTCATTGACTGTCCTATGCTACAAGATCAAATCTTATAATTACAGCATAGGATTTTATAATCTAAACAGGAAAATTTGTTTATAAGAATTACATATGAAATTCAAAATGATATATAAAAATAATATAAAATATAAAGAAAAAACAAAATTTAAATTAACATTATTAATTATAACAAATAATAAAAATCAAACGTTAAAGATTTTGAAAAAATTTAAAATTTTATCATAAAAATAATCAAAAATAAAAGTAATTAAAAATTTTAAAATATAAAAAACAAAATCATTGAACAAAATCATTACAGAAATTAAGCGTATAATTTAAGAATTTCATTTTTTAATTTTGATGCATTATTATTATTCTTAGAAAAAAGAGCATCATATTATGATAGTTTAAGAGCATCATGTTATGATTGCAATGCGCAACAATCATAATATGATCGTAGCAAACATATTATGATTCAAAATGACGACAAAATCGTTCTCGGTAATCATAATATGATCAGCCATAATCATGTATATGATAATTAGAATCATAATATGATAATGTTTGTGTCCACAATCATGTTCAATCATATTTTTTTCTCTGCGTGTATATAGCTGGACGTAATATGGTAAGTCATTCCAAAGGCGTATGACATTAATAAAAAATTGCCACTCAGATACAAGCGTTCTATATTTAATGGCGATAATTCGTTTACCCTACTGAATCTCCCAAATCTAAATAAGTCATGTAGATACTTTGGTGTTTTATCATAGACAATTTTGTGTAAACATAAAATAGTTCGTAGTTGAAGGAGGTTTTCAAAAGAGATTCTGAAAAGTTTTTTGTTAAATACATAGAAAAAAATAAAAACGGGGTTTTAATTAAAAAATTTATTGAATCAATTAATATTTTAATTGATTTTGCACCTATCACGGCAATGATACTATCAATTAACCTTTTATTAAAATTAAGAAGGAAAAAAAGTTATAAATACAAAAAAAATATAATACTCACAAAAAAAGTGTGTGATCTATACGTTGGTATGTGTGCTTTTTGCAATGCTGAGTCTGTTTGTGTGTGTGCTTGTTTTGTTTTTTAACTTCAAATGTAATTGGTATTTTATACTGAAAATTTTCTATTTATGCATACAGTGTATGAAAAAATAATAGTAGCGATTCCTATTCTCACTTTCACCATTCACCTCAGTTTTCGAACCTCAATTTCTCTCAAATAATACAAATTTATACATTTTTATTGTCCAATCGTCTTTACAATAAACAAATATTGAAAAATCAGAAATCAAAATGGGACATATAATTAACACAAGGGAAATAATGAGATTCGAAAATTGAGGTGAATGGTGAAAGTGAGAATAGGAATCGCTACAAATATGATAATTGCGTCTAAAATAAAATATGTATTTATATATTTAAAAGTCAATAAATATATTTATTGATTCAATTTAATATTTGCTTAGAAACAAATTAAATTCAAATAAAATCTTTAATTAGATATTTTAGGTAGATAAGTTTTTCAGTGTAAGGTGACTGAGCCATATTTTCTAATACCAAAGACATATCTCACAATATTTCTGTAAATGGATTCAAGTTTACGCTTACTAGTAGCATCGCAGTTTGAGAAAATTTCACATCCATAGAGCAAAGACGGTATTAAATAAGCTTTAGCAAGAAGCATTCTAATTTTTAATGGGGTGCAATGTTGAGTGGCCCAGAGTGTTCTTAACATTCTATATGTTCTTCCCAAACATTGTTGACGTGATTCGTCCAGGAGAGGATGTCATTGAATATAATTCCAAGGTTTTTGACAGAGGTTACGACTTCAATTTGCTTGTTATTAAGTGAAACTTAAACACGATTTAGATTCTGTAATCGTTTATGAATAACGATGCATTTAGATTTTTGCGGGTTGAGACAAAGCCCATTCGCAGATGCCCATTTATGTATGTTGCTTAAATCATAATTAAGCTTTGAAATTGATGTATTCAGCGTTTTAATTGTGCTACTGAGATATACCTGGACGTCGTCAGCATACATATGTCTATTACAATATTTTAGTTTAGCTGGTAGATCATTAGCATATATGGAAAATAAAAGGGGCCCCAAAATCGAGCCCTGAGGCACACCTCTTGATAAAGAGACTATTGTAGACATACGGTTATGTAGGAATACTGATTGTGAACGATCAGATAGGTACGAAGACATAAGTTTAACTGAGGTGTTACTGAAATTAAACATATGTTTCAGTTTTTCACATAATATAAAGTGATCTACCGTGTCAAATGCTTTCGAGTGATCAAGGAGTACCAAAAGAACCACTTTTCCAATATCAATTTGTTGCCTTATTTCTTCTGAAACACTCAATAGAGTTGTGACACAGCTATGCTTGGGACGAAAACCTGATTGTCTTTCAGTATGTAAGTTATTTCTTTTGATAAAATCGCTTATTTGGGTATGTAACAACTTTTCAAAGACTTTAGAGAGAAATGGCCTAAAATCCTTGTTTGATTTAAGAATAGGTATAATCTTTGCATATTTCCATTTAAGTGGGTAAGAACTTTTTGAAAAGATATGTTATATAAGGTAGAAGAAATGGCAAAAGTATTTTTATAAATTTTGGGTGCATATTATCAAATCCAACAGCATTTGACTTGATTCTTGAACAGCTCAAAACGATATCAAATTGATTTACACATTCAAATTCAAATAATTCAATCATTAGACAAAATCTTTAAAATATGTCGAAGAAGTTACAAAAAGTTTGGAAAAGCAACACAATTTTCAACGTTGACAAATCATGAATTCTTAAATTCTAAAATAAATTTCCAAAAAAATTAAAAAAAGTTCATTTAAAACTTTTTTGGTGCTGCCAGAATTTTAACCAAGCATTAGCTTACAAGACATCAGGAGTGAGATCGAATAATTTCCGACACAGATTAAATACATCGAAAAGTTTCCTTGGTTTGAATGACGATATGTTATTAATATCAGACTTGGGCGACGTCAATTGCATTTCCTAATCATTGACTTGTGAAATTTTTCTATATCATTAATATTTCCAGAACTACGCTCACACTTGTGAGCTTAACCGCTTCCTTTGAAAATTTTCAATTTTGTCAATAACAGACATGGGACATAATAAAAAAAAAATCTGTGTATTTTATTACAGACCAATTACTTTTTTATGTTGAATTACTTGTAATTGGGTGTAATTGAATAATTGCCCTGTAATTATGTTGTAACTAATCCCCATGTTTGGTATTACAAATTTTCCAAGGAAGCGATTAAGCTCACAAGTGTGAGCGTAGGTCTGATATTATTGAATAGGTCTGATATTATTGAATTATTGATATAGAAAAATTTCATAAGTGAACGATGTGAAATGTAATTGACGTCGCCCAATTTTGATTTATATACTATTTGATGTCCTGATCCCAAATCCGGCATCCAAATTTTTCTACCACGTCACAATTTTGAGAAAACCGCGGTTCAAGTTACATACAATTGACTCTTTGTAATAATTCAGACTACAGCTAAGTAATTAGAATACACGTTACTCTCAGAGAAATCGCAAATGAAATTTTCTAAAACTGGTTGTTATAATAAAAATATAAATACTTATATTTTAAATACAATTTAAACAAAGTTTGTGTAATAATTTTAACGCTTTTCGCCGACATTAAAAAAAGGAAAGTTCAAAGTTTACATCGTAACTCTAAAATAAATTTAAGCTGGTCCGATGCATGGCCTAGGCTACTTTTAAAAATGTAACATTCGGTATTTTTTTGATGGAGTATTTTTCAAATGCAATTTTTACCTACATATAATAACAAATAAATTTGAAAAGTTTAGAGAAATAATTAGAGAATAAAATTCAATATATTTACCATCGTAATAAAAATGCTTTTGTATACAACTTCAAAAATGATTAAAAACGCAATTTTTCACGTTTTAATCGCAGATTCTTCAAAATTGTGACGTGATGGAAAAATTTTAAAAAACATATTTGGAATCAGCGAGAATTCGCGGTTCAAACCGAATTGGCGTTTTCTAATTCTGTGACTGTGTGTTATCTTATAACATATTTTATCTTTAAAAGTGAACTTTTTTTAATCAAGTTATCTTTTAAAAAGTCGTCACATTTTGTGTATAAAATATTAGCGAAAAACGAATTATTAGTTTTTTTTTTACAAATCGACTTTACATAAAAAGTGAGGGCAAAAAAGTTGAATTTTTACAAAAAAAAAAAAAAACTTGAATTTCGTACAAAAAAAATATCCCTAATTTTCCAGTATTCTGAACAATGAAATTATATTAAGATTCTTTTTAATTTATTGATGAAGGCTACAAAACAAGTTCCCAATACTGTCACTATATATACTGCGTAGATGATCTGGTCCTGTCAACTATGGCACTAAAGACGTCAAAAAAAAAAAAACTCTATTACTCATAATTGTGAAAGGCGTGGTAGAGAAAAATGAGTGTATTTTCTAAAAATCATAACTACATTGTAAATTTTCAATATTTCTGAATCAGACTGCGCAGTTTCTGGTATTGAACCTTCGTCAGTGACCCTGTTTTTTTTTTTTTTTTTTTTTTTTGAATATTGTACTATTTGTTGTTTTTATTTGTTCGATTGCGTCTATATGAAATTTTCTGTGGAATCACTGACCGTGGTATAGATACACTGATTTCTAATGCCATATGCACTCGCACTACACGTTAAACAGAGCGCTTTAGCGCACTGATCTATCGACAGGTCGAGTTTTGTTGTGATTATAACTAGTTTTATTCAATACACGGTGTTTTTGTTCTTGCATACATAATCTCAGAAGTACAACTCCCACAACACAACAGTTCTATTTTTAGAAACTTACCTCACTCTAATGTCCACTGTTTCCCCATATGTTGTAAGTGATGCTACATCTATGATATATTCTTTGTATATTCGATAGATGGCGCTTACGTAGTTAGGGAATTGCCAGAGAGCAAAGTTTGATTTTTTGTTTGAATTTTGGTTCAGATTCCATTTGTAAGCGAAATAATGATCCCACCGCTTTAATATTTTGCACACATAATCTGATAATCCTGCTTAATAAAAATTGTTTAATAGTTTTTTTATTCAATAGGACCCCAGA
>CM037853.1:75070116-75128579 GCA_021234595.1 Delia radicum | reverse complement strand
CAAACCAACGTTTGATCACTGTTATCAATCGGGTAACAGTACAGTACTGTCAATATTGTTAGTCCCACGTTCAGCCAACGAATAACCGACCATCGCCGACGATTTGCCAACACTGTGCACATTGTATTTTTCTGACTGGGTAGTTTTAGTTATTTTGTTGGAAGATAAAATCATTTCAAACGGAAATTGAATTTGATGTTTGATTTTTCAATTTTTTTTTTTTAATTTAACAACAGAAACAATATTGGCTTAGTTTAATATTGCAACAATCATATAGTATTTGAAGCATTTGAAAATTGTACAGAAATATATAGTGCCAGAAGGCTATGCCAGTCAAACTGCCAAATATGAAAGGAAAGCATACACTCAAAAAAAAAGTTTGTAAAGTTAGCAAAAGATTTTGCTGACTCATCAAAATTTTTTGCTAACTTTACAAAGTCAGCGAGATGATTTTTAAGTCAGCAAAATGATTTTTAAGCGAGCTGATTTTTAAGAACAAAATTAGTAGATTAAGCAAAAAATTTGCTTAGTTGTTAAAGTTAACAAAATTAAAAGTTGACATGTTAAAAGTTAACAAAATTTTGTCTAAATATTACAAGACTGCAAAAAACACAAACAAATTTGTAGAAAAATTATAGTTTCGTTAATTTATTTGCTAAAAATCTCAAACATTTTTGTGTGATTCTTTTAAAAGCAATTTACAATACGTCAGAAAATATGAAAATGTTCATGCTCCCACATTGAATGTAATATCTAAAAATATAAACAAATAATTATATTCAACATACACAAAATTATTGTCCAACTGCTTACATCAATAGATGTCTTAATGATGGCATCTTTTAAAGTAAGTCAAATACCGTAGATAACTCGAGAAACGAAACGAAAAAATATGACATATGTCGTACAAAACTTTTTTTGATATAAGAAAAACGAAACATAAAAATTACCTAAGATGAGTGTCCTTGTCTTTTTCTTTACTCTGTCTACCTGTGGGTATGCTTGTTCGTAATTTGGCCAACACTACATTAATCATCGCCATAAATATTTAGTTTACAAATACACATTTAAACTTTATTAAATATAAAAATTTATTTTGGCTTTTATTTAATTCATAGACAATTTCTTTGACAAGCCGGTGACAACATAAAATTTAAGTTGTTTCAATCAAAAATTTTGTTTTATGAAGAAAACCAACAGATACAACAATATTCCATAGTTGATTTTGTAATATGTCTTGTACTTTTTAGTATCATTTTTCTCCTCTCCACTACATTTTGACATGCCGTGACATCTACTTAAGTCTGCGTATATATTTTAATCTGGTTATCGTCCTCACTATTAATGTGCTTATCAGCAAAATTTTTAGCAAAATAAATGAGTAAGACATTAGTAAAATATTAGTAAAACATGTGTTCAAAACAGTTAAGTGCTGAATAAGTTTAACTAAAATTTTAGCTGAAAACATAATTTTAGCAAACAATTTTCCTCAAAAATAGTATACTTGATTTACAAGACGTTTTGCTAACTTTTCTATTAACTTATTTTTTTGGTGTACTATTGAAATTGAATATACCATCAGTTTGAAACTAATGCCAATGCAAACATTATCATTTCCATTTAATAAAAAATTAAATAGTTTGCATTAGAAACAATTTTATTAATTGTCAGCTAACAACAGTTGACTTAAAAATCATGCGTTTAAAAAAATCCTGATTAACGTGTTTTTAACGCTCATAAAAAAAGACCGCACAAATAGTTAAAAATTCAGCTACGACAACAGAAAATAGTACCTGAATTTGGGCCAGCAGAATTTTCAATAAAGTTGAAAATCATTTTCAATTTATAACGAGCGTTTAACCTCCGTATATTTACAAAAATAAAGCAAATCAAACATATTAGCTAGGTTGATACTAGTATTTCGATCTCGCTAAAGATCTCATCAGAACCCGAAGTTTTAGAAAAGCTAGAGCCTCCATAATATGCAGAACTTTAACAAAAAACCTATTAATCGTCAATTTTGCTCCATTCTTGTCTTCTTAGTAATCAAGCACGTGGTTAGGGTCTTTTCCTAACAAGCATCATGATGTTACTAAACTTTGGTGGTAACGGGAAATTCCACTCCAAAATGATGTTTTTCAATACAAAAATGTAAAAAAGATTAAAAAATTTATTAATAATACTCTAAGTTCCCCCCCACCCCAAATCTTTTCCTGGATCCGCGACTGGATAGCGGTGACACAAAAAAAAATGGTTTGAAAACCATTTTGGTTTAAATTAACTGGTAAAATTTCTAAATTAGAGAATCTCGAATTACTAAATTTTAGGTCGAAAAATTAGTTCAAATACGGAATAAATTTGGTCTTGAAGTGAAATGTGATAACAAATAATTTTAGCTAAATAACTGATGTCAGCGATAATAATAGAGAAAATGAGCTCAGCTGAATTAGAATCCGTTTGGCGGCGCTACGAAATAACCCCCAATGAAATAACACCCAAACAACAAAATGAAATAACCCCCAATGAAATAAATCCCAAAAAAAATGAAATAAGTCCCAACAAAAAAAAAAATGAAATAATACCCAAAAGAAATGAAATATTCCCCAAAGGTGAAAATGAAATAACACCCAAAATTTGGGGGTTGTTTCGTAATGAAATAACTCCCAAAGGAAGAAATGAAATAACCCAAAATGAAATAAGCTCCAAAGAAATGAAATATGTCCCAAATTTTTTTTATTTTTGTTTTTATATATTTTTATATACCTATAAAATTAAATAATTTTATAAAGCAGTTTTTTTTAATTAAGAATTCCTCGAACAGACTAGAAAACTTGAAATTTATTCTTCTGTAAGAAACTAAATGAAAAAAGCGCCGCAGGCGAAAATTTGAAACCGAATTAAACCGCGATTTTTGAAACCAAACCAAATTTTCGCCTGCGTTGCTTTTTTCAACATGTTAGATTAGATTAGATTATATGGCACTATGCACCGCGACCAACTTAGGTCTTTTGTGCTGCCTAAAGTTACCCTAAAGATTCAAGCTACCTATAAAGCCAATAATCCTATTAGGCAAAATCTTCATAATGTCCGAAGGGGAGACAAAGCGATTGCCAAGAAACTTGGCACGCCTTTCACATAGCCTCGGACATTCGCAAAGAACATGCTCTGATGTCTCAGCTACCAGTTCGCAAAACCTACACTCATCCGTGTCCGAAAGACCCCTTTTGCGCAGGTGGTATCTGAGATTGCAGTGTCCAGTCAGGTAAGACACCAGGGTTCTCAAGTCACCCCTCCCGAGGGACAAGAGTCTCCTCGATCCTGCACTGGAAAAAGAAATTAATCTCTTAGCCCTTCGTTGGCCAAGAGAGTTTTCCCAATAGAGAGAGAATTCTGACTCCCTCCACGACCCGAGCTTCTCCCTAATATACCCAAAGGTATACCACAGAATGGTTCAGGGCCAATAAAGGGCCTTCGGGCCCCGCAATTAGCAAGACAATCTGCCCTCTCGTTGCCCTCATGCCCCTCGTGACCAGGAACCCACCCTAAGGTAAGCGAGTTGCGCCTGCCAAGTCGGTTAAGAGCCAGAATGCATTCCATGACCAGACCAGATGACACCTCATAGAACATTAAAGCCCTTAATGCCGCCTGACTGTCGGAAAGAATGTAGATGTTACTTACCAAAATTATGAATTTAAAATTTTTAATTCGGTTTCAAATTTTCGCCTGCGGCGCTTTTTTCATTTAGTTTCTTACAGAAGAATAAATTTTAAATTCCTTTTTTCATAATTTAATTACCTTTTCCAGGTATTCGATATTGATGATCAGCAGTTGTTTAAAACATCCAATTGGTACAACAGCAAACGTGCCATCAATTAATATGCGTCTTCTTTCATTTTGGGGAATATTTTCCCTTATCAAATTTATTTAGAGCTTTGAGTTCTTCAAAAAGCGATTTATGGCTATCGTGATTATGTTCACTAAAGTTTGAACTTTTTGAAAGTTCACCATTCTCCAAATTAACACGCGACATGCAACTTTCCACATAGCATTCATAAAAAATTTTATTTTTATACGTAGATCGTTTTGCGTACAATTGCTCTTCACTTACAGAATACAGCAATTTGCTGTTTCTTCTTTTTCCACTAATAATTTCAAAATTCATTTTTAATACCACGTTTAAATTAGTTGTCACTTGCAAGAAACTATTTGCAGAACTGATTATGATTTCCAAAAATCATTAAAGAATTGCATCGTTGAATAGTTAATGAATATCCTAACGGTATAATTTCATTGTAAAAATTATTAAAACCTGTTTTATTTGTAACAAATATTAAAAAAATTTCACTTTTAGCAAAATGAAATAACCCCCAAAAAATATGAAATAACCCCCAAAATAATTGCATATGAAATAATCTCCAAAGAATTTAAATTTTGGGCTTTATTTCATTGGGGGTTGCTTCATAATGAAATAATCTCCAAACCGTAAGATGAAATAATCCCCAAAAAAATGAAAAACCCCGAAACAATTTTACACATTTTTTTTGGGGGTTATTTCATTTTTGGCCGTTGGGGGTTATTTCATTGGGGGCTATTTCGTAGCGCCCCGTTTGGCACACTTTTAAACTAACTTATTTTTTATGAATAATTTTTAAGAGCCTTAAACTTCGGATATGAAGGCAACATAACGACGCAATAAAAAGCATAAAGTTTGAAGAAACGTGGACTAAAAAATTTTAAAATATATTGTTCCAGCGTGGCCATACACACAGAAAAAAGATTTGTAGTCACAACCGAGTTTTTTCATAACCGAATTTTGATAGTTATGTGAACTAATTTAATTCGTTGTTGTAGTTACGATTTGAATAATTAATATTTGGTTATAAAAATCGATATATTTAATTACACTAACCGAATTAAAAAAAAAATGTTTGTACATAAGATCAAATTTAGTTAGTTGCCCTAATCAAAAATAGTTAAAAGAACAATAACATATTTTTTTCTTTGAAATTAATTTATTTTAATTGTAATAAATATAACAATACAACTTTTTGTATAAAAATTAAATATTTACAAATTAATAGTACAATTATATTAAAATTACAAATTATAACTCGTTTTTAAACTTAAAAACATTTTGAGATTTTATAAAATATAAAATATAAGCATCTTGGTACTGTTTTTGTTCGGAAACATGTCAAAAAGAATGTCGAATCAAAAACTACATAACAATAATGCGTAGAATGCCTGTAATGCCAATGTTTTTTCACAGGGTTATCTCAAAAAGTAAAGGGTCCACCAAATAACTTTTTTTTGAACTTCTGAACCAATTGGACTTTGTATGGCGTCATACCAAGGTCTATATGCAAAATTCGTCTCAATGATGTCTCCGAAATGCTCAATTGTTGAGAACGACGGTGAATTGATGTTGATGGCGCTTCACGCACACTTTCTGCCACAGCAGCAACATTCTCGGGTGTACGCACTGTTTTTGGCTTTTCACGCTTTGGTTTATCGATGAGAATGCCAGTTTCTTTCACTTTTTTCACAAGAAAACGAACATACGGACCATATTCGTTCAGCGGAAGGATAAAACTAATTATCTGTCAGATCAGACATGAGCTAAGTGTTACCATTCACGAAATAAGCTCTAGTTGAAAAAAAAACGTTATATGGCGGACCCTTTATAAAAACTGCGTTCGGAAAGAATTCGTAAATGTTCAAATTAGCACGAAAATATAAATGAAAAATACTTGCGCGCTTAAATTAAACAGGGTATAGTTAACATGAATTCAGTAGTCAATTCTATGTATCTACGATTTTTATTTCTACAACGTACCCAAGTTTAATTTAATTCAGAGTGTTTATTTATTATGGGTAACCTTCATTGGTTAATTTAATGACTTCATATTAAAGTTCTAATTGATGAATTCCTAAAAACAAAACTTAAGATATCGCGTAAATGTTCCCCTGTAAAGAATTTACACGGAACGTACTTCAAGTAAATCTTTCAAAATTTAATTAAAATTGGATATTTGTCATACTAAAATCTAAGATCAAAATATCTTTACATTAAGAATTTATTGGAGTCGCAACCTTTAACTTCACGCGAAAATTAAATGAATAAAATCTTTCTTCAAGAATAAATATTTTACTGTAAATATAATCAAGATTTTTCGTCAATTTTCCTCTAGAAAAATTATTTCATTTGTTAAAATATTGTAATGAAATAACTTTTATTAAAACCAATAGAAGTCTGCTACAACTCTCAATGTATTTTATTTAAGGCTGATAAATCGTATTTTTCTTTTTCGATGTTCAATATTAGCATCCTAGTCGACGTAAACAGCAAACACCCACTGTTTTCGTGGAAAACAATAATCAAAGTTTTTATGCCAGAGCATACATACATGTTGTAAGATTCACCGGATTTTTGAACGTATTTTTTTTAAAAACCTAATATCGACTTCGTCATGCGAGATAAAAGTTGGTAACATAATTTTCTGCAAAAGTTTTTGTTCCATGAATATTTTAAGTGAAATACATATTAAATATATAATCGCGGATTTTCTAAACGTGCAATAAACATTTAAACTTTAAAAATTTAATACGAAAATAGTTTTTTTTTAATTTTTCAATATATATAAATCTATAATTTTTTTTTTTTACATTATGTACAAAGAAAATAAAATGATAGTTTTTCAGTATCTACATTAGGCCGGGTCGATTTGTATGGAGGCAAAAAAATCGCTCAACGTTCAAGGAAAATCGTTTGACCCGTAGGGTCAAATTTTGAAAAATTCCACTTTGACCCATTTAGAGTGCCCCAATCGGATCCAACCCAATCGAATATAAATTATACATTCATCTGCTAGAGCGTCTTCCGGAGAAGAAATAGAGACCCTAATCTTGGAAAGACTCGTCCTACTTTCTGAAATATCTCTATCCCGAGATTTGTACATTTTGCTATAAAAACACGGCTAAAAAGGCCCTCTTTCAACTTAAATTTTAACCCCTTAACGGTCACCTAGAATGATGGTTTATGCATTAATCTGCTAGCGCGTCTCCCGGAGAAGAAGTAGCTCCAATAATCTTGGAGAGATTCCTCCTACTTTCTGAAATATCACAGTAGGCTTTTTCAAAATTTGACCCTTTGGGTCAAAAGTCGGGACATCAGAATTCGTTTTAGAGGTAAGGTTCCTTCGGCAAAGTTTCTTATTTCGATCCCTAGAATACGATTTTCCTTGAACGTTGAGCGATTGTTTTTCCAACCAGCAATTGCTAAAATTAACCTTGTATTTGGTTATATATATTTTGAATGTGATTTTCTGTGGGCACAACAGAATTAATTAGTTCATGTTTATAAAATGTGATTTAAATTCAGTTGCATCAATAGCGTCTTACTACGGTAACTTAATTTTATTTAAATTATTTGATTTAACTAATAAAAAAGTTAACAACACAATCGAATGGTATCATTTCGTGTTTATTAGTGAAGATGACATACAATTGACCTTTACTATATAAATAATGTTTCCCTAATCAATTTTTAATGATTAGTGTTGATTTTAAGTAGGCTAGATTAAATTCCATTTAATATTTTCCCTGTGTGTACAATGATTTGAAAAAAAACAGATTTTTGCTTTAAAAATATAAGTAAGACCAGTTTCGATAAACACATAAAAGAAAATATTTAGAAATAAAAAAAAAATGTAGTTTTTAAAAAAATGTAATTGATCGTTTAAACACATTTTTTTCAAATTTTAGCTAAATATTTATTTTCGATTTGAGCCATTTTTCTTCATTATAAAGTTTTTCGATTAAAATATCTAGCATTTGTAATTTTTTTTTGATTTGACGAATTATTAATTGTTATTGAAATTGGAAACAGTGCCATTGATCAGTAAAAAGAAAACTGTGTAAGTTCGATTTTAAGTTATTCGCTGGTGGGAGGGACATTTTATCAAATTAGTCTTAAACTTAATATTGAAGTGATTGGGATTAGCCAGTTCTTACTAACTTATAGTTGAATTTGAAAAATAATCTAAATATTATTTTCATATCCTTTTTTCCAGATGCTTCACCAGAATTACTTTATTGGTTTTCGGAACAAACCTTACAACCGGGACCTACAGTTTCATTAAAATGTGTTGCGACTGGAAATCCTTTACCACAATTTACATGGACACTAGATGGATTTCCGGTAAGTGCAGTAGACAATCGTTAAAATAAAATTTTTTTTTAAATACTTTTTAAAATTTCATGGCAGAAGTTTAAAAAAAAGTATTTAAATGTACAACAAAAATGTTCAGTGATTTTTTTTTATATTTTTTGTTCCTTTCACTTTATTTGTTATTTTTAGTTTGAATACTATTAAACATTTTAATTTGCAACAGAAAATGCTAAATAAATCATTTATTCATATTTTCTAATAAATTTATTTCAATCACTTTTTTTTTGTTTTTGTTGCTTTATGTCCTCATCAAAAATCTATGTAGATACCAGATAACTCTCGCTTTTTAGTTGGCCAATATGTAACCATACACGATGATGTCATTAGTCATGTAAATGTAACAAATGTCAAAGAAGAGGATGGTGGAGAATACACCTGTACAGCACAAAATGCAATTGGCAAGTAAGTATGACACTAACCGCTGCTATAAAGAACAGAAAACTGAAACTGAACTTTTTCACAACAAGTGAAATACGGGCATTATGAGAGGTGTTATCGATAAGTACTAGGCTTGTCAATTATTCGTGTTTTTCTTTTGTTCGAATAAACGACCAAACAACTTTTGATCGAACGATTAATTTTTAAATATTATTCGATTAATCGAATGATTAACGAATAAAAATTATTTTAAAAATACATAAATAATTAAGGTATTTTTACCATATTATCTCAACACAATTTTGGCATAAATTCGAATACTACAATAATACCAATTCTTAAATAAAATCATTTTAGCCTCCACTCAAAAAAAAAAAAAAAAATAGTAAAGACAGCAAAAAGTTCTGCTGAGTCAGCAGTGAATTACTGTAATATCTAAAAAAAATATAAATAATTATATATACCATCAATGATTGTCTAAATGGTGATATATTTTAAAGGAACGCAAATGCCGCAGATAAAGATACGAAACGAAAAAAATAGCAAAATATAACATTTACAACCCTTTTTTGCAATAAGAAAAAGTAAACATAAGAAACTACCTAAGATGTGTGTTTATGACTTTCGATTTAGTCTGTGTACCTGACCGTATATTTTTTGCAATTTGACCATACTAGATTATAAATCTCTATAAACATTTTTAATCTTTATTAAATTTGAATATTTTATTTTGTCTTTTATTTAATAAATATACAATTACTTTCACAAGCCGGTGACAACGCACCATTTAAGTGGTTTCAATCCACAATTTTGTTTTATGTAAGAAAAACAGATACAAAAATCATCCGTGGTTGATTTTTTTAAATGTCTTACAAGAGTTGTACTTTTTAGCACAATTTTCCTCGTCATTCCTATATCTTGACATGACGCTACATCTAATTCATTCAATAATGTCCTAATCAGCACATTTTTTTAGCAAAATAAATTAGTAAAACATTAGTAAAATATTATTAAAACATTAGTTCAAAAGAGTTAGGCGGTAAATAAGTATAACTAAAATTTTAGCTGAAAACATAATTTAGCAAAAAAAATAAGCTGAGAAATAGTATACCTGATTTACAAAACGTTTTACTAACTTTTCTACTAACTTATTTTTTTGAGTGTAGTTATAGTAACTCCAAAAGATTTTACGCCCTTTGGGATTGTTATCTCGTGATGAAAAAAATAAAGTTTTGAAAATTGTTAAAAAATTAAATATATATATCAGCGATGATAGTTTTAGTATATGGAACAGTTAAGATCTTATTTTTGTTATCGTCCAAAATACATCAATGGAATTCACAGTATAAGTTCTAACGTAAAACGTAAAAAAAATCACAGTATAAGTTCGTTGTAAAATAACTATATTTTATATAGTTTTCTATTTTTAGAATATTATGTAGGTAACCCCCACTGCAAATGTAGTTAAAAACAAATTAAATTTCCCTTGAAAAAAGGACGACATACATTTCATTAAATTCAACTAACATTGTCATTTGTTTTGACCAGTGATAAAATGATCCACAAGTGTAGTAAAAATTAAAAACAAATGTAGTAAAAACTTTACTAACTTTTATTTGTTTTATTTTTTTTTTTATGAAAACAAAAAACTGATTAATATAATTTCATAGTACAGTAATTTGATGCAGCTTGTTTTCTTAAATTAACTACACATGTAGTAAAACTTAAATTTTTTTTAGAAATGACAGTTTTTTCACTTAAAAATAAAGATACAGCTCAAACAACTACAAATATTTACAGCAGAAGTTCCCTGAGTGTATAGTTCAAACTTCAGTAGTAAACTTTTAAACGATAGCACTTTATATGTGAATTCCATTAAATTTTTTGCATCAAAGTCAAATCGTGTATCTTTGCTCATTATTAAGATCTCCATATCTTCGAAAACAATTGATAAACTTTTTAAAATTTCAGTTATTAGTTACATTTTTTATTTTGTCCATTACTATTTTTTATATAAATATTCTCAAAATTAGTAAATTTTGGTAAAAAAAAATTTATTAAAAGAAGTATTTTTTTTAATTAATCCTTTTATTCGATTAATTGTCAACATTTATTTGAAATATTCGTTATTCGAAAATCAATTCAATTAAAATATTTGTTGTTACAATAAAAATATTTGTTGATTCAATTAAAACATTTGTTGATTCAATCAAAAGTTTAATTAAATTTGGTCCTATTAAGGATATTGTAGTATCAATAAAATAATTTGTAACTATTTAATATATTTTATTTTCAATTAACCCTCTAACCGGTAAAAGTGCCTCAATTCTCTCATCATGAAATAGTCCACAAATGCAGCAACTGAGTAATTTGTAATTAGAAATTAATGAATTCCGCGAGAAAACTAAATTTACTAAATGTTTTGTAAAGAAATTTTGCGTGTGTAGTGCACAGTTTGAAAACGAGAAAGTGTCAAAGTTAACATTTCAAAAAAAAAAAATAATTGTTTTGAGAGGAACACAATTTTTAAAATCCTTAAAAACGTATTTTACATTTCTAGAAACCATTGATAATAAACACTAACTAACATCAAAGCTTAAGCATTAATAATAAGTCATTAGTTATGTCCTAGGACACACTGTATTCGATTAGGACACCTTTAAAGGACATCTTGCGAACTTAAAAACGATAGACGGATTATTATGAAATTTGGTTGAAATAATGTATTTAGTGGGGTAAAGTGTTTGTAACCGTCATATAATGACAACAGTAAATAATTTTAGCATAATTAATTACTGAAGAATTTTCTTAGTTAGATTTTTACAGAAAGAAGAAGAAAACAATTTTTATTGAAAATTTTAACGGACACAATAAATATGCCAGCCTGCCACAGTTTCGTCCCCTTCAAGAATTTATGTGTTAATTGAACGAAGTATTTTCTATTATTAAATTGTTCTATATGAAAAACTTTTTACTTTATGTCGTAGTGAGTTTCAAACTCACATATATGCAACAGTCATAGCCGTAGCATAGCATCTTAGCGAGTTGAGCCACGGTCGACACAGCGATGAGTGTGGCTAAGTGGAGTTTTGTCAATCACAGCATTCACAATGTATTGTTTTTAATCAGAAGAGACAGAGTCAACTTATACCTATGAACTATTTATTTTTCAACTCGAATGCTTCCTCTTTTTAATCCAATTGTTATCTCTTTTTCACAAGTAATTATCACATTATGATGCGCTTTATTAACATTCAATATGTTAAAGATAGAGTTGCCGCTGGTCAAATTTTTCAATTGGTTCTGGGGTAAAGTATTTGGAACCGTCATATAATGACAATAATTACTAAAGAATTTTCTTAGTTAGATTTTTACAGGAAAAAGAAATCATTTTTTTTTTGTAAAAATTTAACGGACGCAATTTATATAGCTGACTGCGGCACTTTCGTCCCTCCAAGGACTCGTCAGTAGTTAATTTATGTTTAAATTGAACAAAGTATTTTATATTGTTAAATTGCTCTGTATGAAAAACATTTTACTTTATGTTGTAGTGAGCGTTTTAGTTTCAACAGTATGTATCAAAGTTAAGGTGCGTTTCTGTTGAATTTCTCTTTTTGAGAAAAGCGAAAATCGCGATATCTTCTTAAGTAAAAGCACGAAAAATTTAATTTTTTAACTAAAATTATAACTTAGTAAGATAAATAATGTTTGCCTAAACTTACTACTATTCGTTCAGTAGTTTTCGAGATAACCCTCAAAACTATTTTGGCAAATATCGCCTCAAGTAGGCAACAAAAAAAAAAATTACAAAAATTTGTTTTTATTTCTCATACCGAAAATGTGGTACAGAGGGTTTAGGTTTTAATAAAATCTATTCAAAATATCACTGAATATTGTTTTTAATTTCAAACAAATTTTTAGTTGCTATTAAAAATTTAATTAAAATTTGCAACAAAAAAAAAATACAAAAATTGTGGAAAAATTCGCCAAAATTCAAAAGAAAAGACAAATTTAAGAATAATCTTCAAAATTGAAAAAAAAAAACAAATTGAAAAAACAAATCATTAAAAATAGGAAAACAATTTTTTTTTTAAATTTCAAAAATTGAAAATTTAAAAATCTCTCTTATTTGAAAAAAATCGTGAAAATTTGAAGATTGTTAAAAAAATATATATTTATAAAATTTAAGAAATCGAAAATTAAAAAATCTTTTATATTTGAAAAATCGTGAAAATTTGAAGATTGTAAAAAAATGTATACTAAATTTAAAGTCGAGCAAATTAAAAAAAAAAAAAAATCGCCAATATGTAAAAAATCGCTTCTTTTTCTTTTTTTAAAGTTTTGAAGAATTTTATAAAAACAAATAAATTTTTCACTTTAATCTAATTTTTTAATTAAATTTTTGTGATTTTTTTTTACATTTTGGCATTTTTTTTCGTTTGTTGTCTTCACGGGTTATAAAAACTGTGTGCACCAAATTAATTTTTAATTAAACATTTAATACATATTATTTTTAATTTAAAGTGAGTTTGAAATGAAATAAAAGTTTAATTAAAATTTTTAAGACAATGACATTTTCTAGGTATCTGACAATCAGATTGTGCACAAATGTTTATTCCAAAGTCACACCAGTGATTTAAGAGATTTCGATTTTTGTATCTGATACGTGATCCGATTTTATAATTGCATATAGCTACACACAGAGAAATAAAGTGCCAACCGAATTGAAAAGTGTATTTTAATGGATTTTCATTAGATTTCTTAATATTTTTGGTGCTGCAATTCAGTTGAATTAACCAAACTTTGTTGTTAAAACTAATGTTAAGTTGTGCCGACCGACTGATATTCTTAATAACCGAATTTGAGGAGTACGTGCCAAATTTCAGTTGCAAATAGCTAAATTTTTCGCTGTGTGTCTCAGCAAACAGTATCACTTAACAATTAACCTACGTTTTTACATATAAATATGTCAAATGTAATATACATATCACATGTTATGACAATATGTCACTTATTGTTGTAAAAAATTGAAGACAAACAAATGATGAGGTTAATAAAAACGTACAAAATACCTGAAAATATAAATCTTTCAGTTTAGCTTCCATTTTTTTTGAAATTCCATAATTTAATAACACAAGCAAATTCAAAAAAGTGTAAGAAAATTTTCTTGAAATACTTTAAAAATAAAATAACATAAATACCAGTTGCCAAACTACTCAACTTCAAAAATAAAATTATATTAAATGTTGTGTCTCTTGGTTTGACAAATATTATCCGCAACTAATAATACCAAAACGAACAGTGTAGCGTCATAAATTCCAAAAAAAAGCAAAACTTTTATTCTGTTTTTTAACCTTATCAAAATATTTATAAATAAAATATGCTAAACAAAATAATGCGTTTTAAAACGTTTTTGTTTGTTATTTTAAAACAAATATTTATGATTCAAAAACATTCTAAATATTTTAGTCAAGGTATTAAAGGGGATTGATGTGTATTAGGGAGTTTCAAAAACACATTTTTTTACAGCTCTTAAATTTAAATATTAATTCTCATAGCTCATGTACGCACATACCGTAAAATTTAAGCTTTTATTTTTTTTAGTTTTATTATTGTATTTAAAAAGTATTTGGTTTTACATTTTTTTTTTTTTTTTGCCTCAGCGTCCTATTACATTATTGAGGCAAGTTGTCATTTATGGAGTTAGCAAAAAAAAAAAAAAAAAAAACATGAATTAAACTACAAAAAATTGATTTTCATTTAATTTGAAATAAACAAAATTCATTTGAAATTATATAGAAATAAATATTACCTTAAAAGCATTTCTAAATCATTTAACAAAAATTCTTTTAATGTTAAATTAAAAGTTGAAATTGCATTGCAAAAATCTTATAGTTGAGCTATTTCTAGTGTTGAAAGATGTTTGATTCCTTGAAAAGATTATTGTGTTATGACTAATATTGTGTAAAGATTTAAATACAATAACACTGTACAACACAAAAAAAAAATTACAGGTCCGACCGTTAAATTTTGTAGAAGAAAAAAAAAAAAAAAACACGTGTATCGGCGTTTTGAAAGTTTACATCTGGGTTTCGTTTTAGGGGGGAGGTAAAGTTTCCCCCAAATGCAAATTTTGTATTGTCAATCGGCATAGAAAATCGAGTAAAGCTTAGGTTAGGTCGAAAAGAGAATTCGGAGAAGGGAAAATGCTTCCCTAATCCGACTCAAGTCCGTGAGGACTTACACTTAAGCCAGAATGTCGGCTTGTTGTGCGCTCTAAACAATCGGTCCTATGTCACCTTTCTACCCCAGGAACTCCGACGCTCTGACGAAACTCCTCAACTTCTTCCATCCTATGCCCCTAAGATCCCCCAATGTGGATATTGGGTCACTGGATAGTGTTTCGACCCGGATCCCGGCAGAGATAGTGTTCCAAGATCACCTTATCCTCCCCACAGGCTCTGCGCACTTGTGAGTTCGCCCTACCAATACGGTGGAGATGAGCCCTAATTGTCGAGTGTCCCGTGAGGATTTCCATCAAAAGACTCAGTTCCTTCCTACTGAGATTCAGAATTTCAATCGTCTTGTCCGTTTCCGGGTTGCCCCAGAGAATACTCGTAGTCCTGCCAACACCCGCATTTTCCCAGATGGTCCTATGCATGGTGTCAGCCCAGTCCACCAGCTCCGCCTTGAGAGCTCGAAAAGGTTTAGCTTTCCCCAAAGTAACTAATTCCAGGGAAGATCCTCCCCTAGCCAAATCATTAGCCACTTCGTTCCCCGCTATACCACAGTGTCCCGGCACCCATATAATCTCAATGCGTCCCAGTGCAGAGAAATCGTTAATTTCCCCCTTTACACCTGAGTATCGTCATTGATCCCACAGAGTCCGTAGATAAAGCCCGGATAGCCGCTTGGCTATTCACCTGCTTAATGCACTCCGTAATCGCGGTGACCTCCGCCTGTAGTACGGTATTATGGTCAGGAAGACGGAAGCATTTGCGTACATTTAAGTCAGCGTCACAGAAGCCGTGACGAGTAAAGCTTACGTTTAAAGTATATGGTGTATTCAGCAAATTGATGTAAAATTTTATGTTAATCCTTTAACTCCTCAAGGTAAGGCTCTTTTTTGACCTTCTTTTAAAAAAGAGCGAAAACACCATTAAAACGGGAATTCAAGGGGTTGAAATGTTCCACACAAATATTCGCCGTGAAATTTTAATATAAATCCCTGAATACACTAAAATCAAACATTTTTGTAGAATATGTGAATCCTCTAACTCCTCATGGTATGGGTCTTTTGTGTCCTTTTAAAAAAGAGCAAGAAACACCAGGGTTAAAATGTTCCGCAAAAATATTTGCCGTGAAATTTTACTATAAGTCCCTGAATACACCAAAATCTGAGTACACTCAAATCACAAAACAAATTATGTACACAATATATGCACCGCATAGTGACACGTTTTCAGTACAATAAGAAATATACACCCCTGTTAAGGCTTTTAAATCAGAGCGAAAGTGAAAATTTTAGAATTTTTCGGTGTTCTTGCGATTAAATCAGAAAGTTTTTCCCTATTTTTTAATCGTTTTAATTCGTGTAAAAAAGCCTGGTCGAAAGTAAAACGAATGCCCTTTTTTCTAATAAATTACAATTTAGGGTCAAAAATGGTTCTTAACATTAAAAATTTAGAACTTTTTTTACTTATTTCTGATTTTATTGTATTTTTGGCCGTATAAAAAACTGTTTTAAAGAACTTTTTTTTGTTTTGATATTCTAGAAAACACTCAAACAAATTGACAAAAATGTTAAAAGCATTTCTTAAAAGCATTTTACTTTCCATATGTTTTATTATTTTCCATAAAACCATATGTTTTTGGCACTTCGATAATAATTTCGAAAAAAAAATTCAATTTTTCGAAAGCTTTTAGGATTTGAGAACACCAAATTTCGATTTCGTGTGATTTCACAAATTCGTTCTAATTGGAAAACATTCTAAAGTAGGGACATGGGCGATTTTTTTTGTGTTGCACAGTGTAATAAAGTGGAGTTGCATAGAGCTAAAAAATCTAATTAATAAATACATCCTAACCGAATTTGCTATCGAAGGTAAAATAAGAGAGATATTAGTGATTTTTAGTTAAAGTTTAACTATTTTGTTCTTTTATGCTAAATTTATGGGGTACTTTAAAATAAAATTCTTAATAAATGCGAAATTAACCCGAAGCTCTCTTTTGTTGTGTCTTATTTCTGAGTTTCTGATTGAATTTTCCGTTTTGGTGTATTAACGCATTCCTGCCTAATGGGTATTTAAATACACAAGAAAATGTTGACATTAAAAAAATTCTAGAGCGGACCAGGTAAGAGATATCACGGTAATTTTTTTTTATAACAAAGAAGAAAGATGGGCCTTAAATAAAAAAAATGTAACCGAATATATTTTTGGGGCTTACCTTTATATTTTTAAAGGTCAAAATAGCGGTTTTTTCACTGTCGGAAAATGGAGAGGAAAAGTGCCTCCAAACATAGCAAAATGGCAATTACGAAAAACGTGTACCCTTACCGGATAGCTATTGGTATCCTCTATTTAATAGAGAAAGCCGAACAGAAATAAGTTTACACACCTGGCCGTGAGTTCAGTTCTAACGAAATTGGGTATTTAAATACCCAACAGTCCATGGTGTGTACCAAAAATAAAAATTTTTTTCCAATAAGGAAATATTTATTTTATTTTGAATAAAACTCACATTTAAATCAAAAAGTTTGTGTTTTTATTTAGAAAACGAGATATTTGTTAAAAATAAATTATTTAGCTTTAGTAATTTTCTTCTCATCTGGCTCAACACCATTGTGGTAATCCAGAAAGCAGGGAGCAGAATGCAAGTTCGCCTGGCACTGCAAGCAACCATATTCAGTTTTGCCACCACATTGAGAGCAACGATGGCGAGAATTAAGTTTTCCAATGAAGTGATCCATACGGTCGTAACGCATTACCTGTTGTGCCCCGGAAGCCGACGTTCTACCCGTATGACGACAATTTGACTTTATCATAATCGATTCGCACACCTCTACTCGGAATTCGTATTGAGACATGGGTGTTTTCTTTTCGTACTTGCGACAAAAACAATGAAGTTTCCATGCATTTACTATAGCCGCATCAAAAGCATTTGTGATTAATGGCCAGTACCACTTTTTCCCCAAATCCGAATTCGGTAATTGTTCATTGCATTGTCAAAAATGTCCACGCCTCCCATGAAATTATTGTATTGGTTGACCAAATGCGGTTGTTCAATCGTTTGAATCTGTCTCTCGGAATACATTTTTTTATAAGTGCTCGATTCCCGATCTGACCAATAACTATGTATTTGGGGCAAGGTGTGGTAACCAGTGATATACAATACGCCCAAAAACGTTTTCATTTCACTACTTGATGTAATAAATTATGGACAATTGTTGGTCACAGCATGTTGGTTGGTGGAAGTGACCAAGAGGTTCAAGACCTCCTCATAAATGAATTTTTCCCAAATCTGATTCAAAGCTTCAATTCGTTCATACAATGCTTTGTATGAAGTTGCCGTATCATCAAATGGAATTTTATCGAATTGATAATTTTGCGACCGAGACCATCTTGGTTTCATTTCGTGATCAATTCTGGGTCGCTTCGGTGCATTTCTTGATTTCAGAATTGATTTACGACCACGGCCACTAGATGTTGAGGCCACCGGCACATCATTTTCTTCTTCTGCAATTTCACGTTCATTTACGTTATCCATATCATTATCACCACCCGATGACATGTGATCATTGCTGTCATCGTAAACACATTCAATTTCTAACTGTCCGGCAATCTCCTGAGGCAACTCCTGTTTATCGCTTAACAATTGAACATTGTCGTCCAATTCCTCATTATCACTAAGACTGTCGACAATATCGGGTGGCATTATTATGACCTCAACGGTGTCTGCGTGTTCTACAAAATTCTCTCCTCCACCACTATCTTCATCAGACCAACTATCAAAAATAGCTTGCATTTCGATAGCAGTCAGAACTTTCTGTCGACGAATCATTTTAAATCCAAATATTCCGTTTTAGATAACGACAATCTGAAAATGGATGAATATATTCATAATTAAACGATGAAAATATTTGTCAAATATATATAAAATTATTGTACTTACAACTGTTTATATGCAGCAAGCTTATAACTTATTTTATTACACCTTTTTCTTATTACTGTGAATTTTTTTTACATGTGGGATGATAATGCATAAAAATGATACTAAGCGAATGAAAACAGTATACAAATGTCATAACAATAGCATGTTGATTTTTTGGCAGAGATGGCAAAGTGAAAGTAAAACTATTACACCAATGACTGTTGGGTATTTAAATGCCCATGTCATATCTCAGGTGTGTGTACAGGTAAAAATTTTTTTTTTTGTTCCTATCAACTTCTGTATTCTCCCGGACACATATATCCAAATTTGATTAAGATCGTACGAGCCGATCTATGAGCAGGCATTAATGGGTTAAGGGACTTATAGTAAACTTTCCCGGCGAATATTTTTGCAGAACATTTTAACCCCTTAATTCCCTGTTTAATGGTGTTTTTTGCTCTTTTTTGAAAAAAGGACAAAAAAGACCCTTACCCTGAGGAGTTAGATGGTTAGCATATTCCACAAAAATGTTCTCCGTAATAGTTTACATAAATTTGCTGAACACACCATATACTTTAAACGTAAGCTTTACTCGATCTTCTATGCCGATTGACAATACAAAATTTGCATTTGGGGAAACTTTAACTCCCCCTAAATTGAAACCCAGATGTAAACTTTTCAAAACGCCGATACACGTGTTTTTTTTTTTTTTTTTTTGATCTCGTCTATCAAAATTTATAGGTCGGACCTTTTGGAAAAATTTTGATTTTGTTGAACAGTGTAATTAGCGATTGCATCTTATACAGAACATACACTGGTAAGACATTTTTGAATACATTCTTATATAACGTTAATGTAGAATGCATGCGAGGTAAGTTAAAATCGGGTTTAAGTGCTTTATTTTATACCATTTGCAGAGATTGCATTTCTGTACAGTTTTTATTACCATATATTAGCACCAAATAATTAAGATGGTTTTGGATTAATGCTTGATACAGTATTAACTTCGTTTTCTCATCAAATTTGTTTTTAAACTCATACAATATTCCTATTACAGGTGATATTTTTGATTTAAGCTCCTAAATATGTAAATTCTATGACAAATTGCTGATTAAATAACGTTAATTTTAATTAATTTAAATGCTTTGGGCAAATAAATCTATAACAAACACAAGGTAAAACAAACCTACATTTTAAAATGTTTAAGTTTTTTGGAATTGAGCTATGGCTACCGGGTTCATCAAAAATTTAGCATATTCATTTGTTAAAGTCTTTATAAATCCTGATTAATCCGCCAAGCAAACGCTGTATTTGTCTGTTTCGTGTGATCAGATACGGACATACAAGATTGACACAGTATATCAATTTTTTTTCTTGCATTTGAATGTGTACAAATATTGGTTGATGGATCTACTAAAAAACTATCATTGTTAAATAAACTTTCTTAATAATAAGTTTGATATAATTTTTATTAACAATAAAAATTATGTTTTTTTCCGACCTTTAATTGTGCAATGAAAATGAAAATTATTCAAGTTCGAGGCCATACTCTATATTTCTTTATTAGGATATTGTCCTAACAAATAATCTAAAGAGTTTTTGTTTTCAAATTTATTCTTTGACCCTTTCAGGAATGTTGTTAATAGATCTATTTCGGGAATTTTCTAGGTTCCCATCATCAAAACACGTTTTAAAAGCGGTAACAATCCCATGCCAAACATCAAACATTCATATAAACTAATTTACTCACTACATGAGAACTAATATATGAGCTTGAAGTTAAAGATTATAACCATAGATTATTTGTTAGGACAATATCCTAATAAAGAAATATAGAGTATGGCCTCGAACTTGAATAATTTTTATTTCATTGCTTTCTTAATAATATATGTTTTAATTTTAACTTGCGAAAAACTACATATTTTTACATTCCAAAAACAATTTATGGAACACACAAAAAAAAATGAATGAACATTTTTCAAGGTTTTCTTAGGGTTTTGAAAATTTTAAAAATATACAAATTAACAAACACAATAAAAATTAAAAAGGAAATTTAAAGTTTTTACGTCATAAAAAATATTGATGAATATTTTTATTTTGGTGACTTTGAGTTAGATCTGGTACCAGATACAGATACAAACAGATTTGACAACAGATATATATATATACCCAGTAAAAATGTTCGTGTTTTTAGAAGCAGGATATAACAAATGCGCTGATGTAAGTGCTTACCATTACATAATACTGAGAAGAAGCAAAATAAACGAATAATTTTCGTATAAAAATAAACAAACAAAAATTTTGAGCTTACTGTTTTCCCTAACCAGGATGCAGGTTGTAAGCAGCTTACCCTAATACCTTATAAGGATGCAGGTTGTAATGCAGAAATTTTCATATCGTGAATTATAAACGAACTGTACCAATTTTCCCGAGTGATTTCCGATTGCGTTTGTTATTTTCGAGTATGGAGTACAAATTAATTAGTCATTTAACTATTTTTGAAGAGCTAGCACGTGGAGCGGTAAAAAGAAAATAAGTATATTATACATATGTCAAAAATTTTAACAAAACAAACTAATATCTGTATTATTTTATGTAAAATAAATTATGTATATGAATATTATTACTTTTAATCGTAATAATGTAGACATGAAATATGACTTAACAGCATGCCATGAAATCACAGCTTTTGTAAGCGCTAAAATCTGCGCTTATTTTGCCAAAAAGTAATGCTTCCAAGTGGGAATTCGCCATATAAAAATCATGGCATATGTAAGCAGGTTTGTAAGGGATTCTTTTGGGCTTACTCCCTTACAAACCTGCTTCCATGTAAGCAGCGTTTTTTTACTGGGTAATAGCTGACCCGGCAAACGTTGCTTTGCCTTCAAATTTTAATTGTAATTAATTCTTTAAATCAAGAAAATTTTTTACGCAAATATATTATTAAAAAAATAAATTCACATTAGTAAATCATTTAAAATTTGTAATTTCGTGGGAAACCCAACGCCTCTTTGTCCTTCTATCGCCTTTATTCTAGGACTATGAGGAACGCTAAAACAATTTTTGAACAACATTATTAAATGACCTTGCAAAAAGTCTTGAATGTGATAATTTATTTTAATGCTTATTTGTTTTTTGCTTTTGGTACCACGCCCATTTATTCCATTCCGCCCATTTTCAGTTCGACTACTAATATTTGTAATTGATGGACTCGTACACAATTTGAAGGCTATATAGCTAATATAGAACCCTAGATATTTAATATTAATATTAATTTTGTATATGAGCTAAATAATCACTTCGTATGGGAGCTGCCACGCCCACTGGTATGATCCCGCCCAATTTTCCCATGACTATTCATAATATAACCAATGTGCACAAATTTCTAAGACTCTGGCTATTATAGAACTGTAGATATATGATATTAAATATTTACTTTGTATGGGAGCTGACACGCCCACTGGGCCGATCACGCCCATTTTTCCTATGACTATTCACATTAACAAATAAGCAACGTGCACAAATTTCTAAGACTCTGGCTACTAAAGAACTGTAGATATATGATATTAAATATTTACTTTGTATGGGAGCTGACACGCCGACTGGTCCGATCACGCCCATTTTTCCCTTGACTATTTACATTAACAAATAATCAAAGTGCACAAATTTCCAAGAATCTGGCTATTAAAGAACTGTAGATATATGATATTAAATATTTACTTTGTATGGGAGCTGACACGCCCACTGGTCCGATCACGCCCATTTTCAGATGTTGGTCGATTCTCAGACCTACTACAATATGCTCACAAAATTTCATGAGAATCGGTCAAGCCGTTTCGGAGGAGTATGGGAACGAACATTGTGACACGAGAATTTTATATATAAGATTTTTTTAAAAGAAGCAACTCTCAGGTAAATGTTTTAATGTGTTGCTTTGTTTAGAAAAGGGTTAGAAAAGAGGTGAAAGGTGGAAAAAGATGAAGGGCTTCAAACATTACAACACTGTAATTGCGCGAGGTGATAAGTCTTAGAACAGTTGTTGCTCGCCACCTGATGTAGAGTTGGCGAATACACAGAAAAAATGATCAACCTAAAATATCTAATTAAAGATTTGATTTGAATTAAATTTGTTTCAAGTTTGATATCATTTTTATTAAAAATATAAATTATGTTTTTTTTTTTTGACTTTTAATTGTGAAAATTTGTTTCTGAACAAATATTTAATTGAATCAATTAATATTTTAATTGACTTTTAAATATATAAATACATATTTTATCTTAGACGTAATTCTCAACTTATCTTTTCATACACGGTATGCTTAAATAGCAAATTTTCAGTACCAAATGCATTTAAAGTTTACAAACAAAACAAGCAGACACACACAAACATACAAACAGAAGCAGCATTATCAAAAACACACATACCAACGTATCTTTCACACACATTTTTTTGAGAAATATATTTCTTTTTTTTTTGTAGAAGTTATTTATAACTGTTTTTCCTTTTTAATTTTCAATAAAAGTTTTAATTGATAGTATCATTTCCGTGATAGGTGCAAAATCAATTAAAATATTAATTGATTCAATGAATTTTGTAATTGAAACCAGTTTTTAGTTTTTTCTGTGTACACCACAATGCCCATTACGCCATTATAACCGCAACGCCCACAAATTTATCCAATTTTCCAGATTTCTTTAGATATGAACATATCTGTTACTAGATCTGATCAGATCTGGACATTAAGTGTATCATAAATTCCATATATTATCATATATGACCACATCTGGGACCAGATCAAATTAAATTCAATCATATCTAATAAGATTCAATCATATATAGCTAGATCTGATCAGATATAATTCTTATTACCCTTGCTTTCATGATTTTAGGGATTTGTAAAAAAAATATCGATTCAGCCGTTCACCTTTTGTAACTTCATCTGTAATAAAATCCCAATTGCAATCCTCTAAATTGATTTGAGTTTTAACTTTTCTTCGCAAATTATTGTTGCTGCAGTGGTTAACAATAACTTCTAAGAAAGCGAAAAATGTGCGTATGCTAATGCTTTATAGGTCAAGTTAAAGAGGTTCTTAAAGCATACCATACCATACTAACCATATAGTTCATTTAAAAAAAACAAAATACATCAAATGACTATTTTATGATTTTACATTTGTTTTTTTGTTATTTAAAAAAATAATAAAAAATAAATATTTGTTTATTTTTTACTAACATATGTGGTTCATTTTTACTACAAGTGTGATGTATTTTTTGAACTTTAAAAAACAAGTTACAATGTTTGTTGAATTTACTGAAATTTAAGTCGTCCTTTCTTTAAATGAAATTGCATTTGTTTTAACTACATTTGCAGTGGTCTTTACCTATATAGTATTCTAAGTTTATGTATATATTTTACCAGAAAGTCCAAATATATATATTAGAGTTAATTTTGAAAAATAGATTTTTGGATATTATCACTTTTTAGAAGGTTTTTGTATCAATAAAAATAATGGAGTATTTTTTTTTAATTCCAACTCCTTCCCGTGCCTATAGGCGACTCAAATCCAATAAATTATTATATAAACCAATAATTTATTTTGTATTCACTAAAAAATTAAATATTTAAACTTTAATAACTTTTGAATGGGTAACTACAAAATTAAAATTTTTAGACCATTTTTCTCAGATGAAGGTATTTTTTATTGTAAAAAAAAATTTAACAAAAAAAATATTTTAATTTTTTTTTTTTAAAAATTTTTTTTGGACCACTCTAATTATGCATTCTGTTGCATTCCAAAAACTAAAAAAAAAGCCTATGGGCCTAAGTTTTCCCGTAGAATCGAATACTGAAGTACGATTTAGCCGTTTTTGTTGTATGGGAAAAGGGACCCAAAATCCGCGATTTGAGTCGCCTATAGGCACGGGAAGGAGTTGGAATTAAAAAAAAAAAAAAACGCCATTATTTTTATTGATACAAAAACCTTCTAAAAAGTGATAATATCCAGAAATCAAAATAAAAAAAAAATTTGAAAACGAACTCTAATATATATATGTAAAGATATATATATAGATATGTGTGCACAGCGCATACTTTAGGGACACGCCCAAAATTTTCCCCGAAATATGTGGTGTATAGAACGAATTGTGCTCATCTTAAACGCTAGATGTATGAAAAGGCGCGAAAATTTTGGGGACAGTCCCCAAAGTAAGCAAATGTCTCTAAACTATGCGGGGGAACGAATAAATGTCTCTAGAGTATGCGCTGTGCATAAATATATGTATATATATATATATATATTGGGGCGGGTCGATTTGTAGAGAGTGAAAAAATTCACCACTTTCCCTATGATTTCCGTATTCTATGGGTTATTCCATGAAAATTTGCCGAAGGAACCATACCTCTATCGTTAAAATCGAGTCCCCTACTTTTTGTTGGTAGATTTTTTCCCAAATTGACGTTCGTATGAAATATTACCTACACGTTCACATCCATAACTCAAAAACTATCGATCTGGTTTAATCGCCAGTAGGCGCGTTGGAAAGGTGAGCTCATTTTGATCAATTTATAAAAATCTCCAACATTGGTCCAACGGTTCAAAAGTTACGTTCAGTTTTGTCCAAATTTTGGAGCATTTTTCCATTTTTTTCATGATTTTGTCCAAGAATATTACTTTCATGGCCATTTTTTTTGGCTCAATCCATTATTTAATTCAATTTACAATTCAAAACGAAGAGTTTAAGCCCAAATTTATCGAATTCGGTTGATTAATTCATGCGATATTGTTAAAACAAAATAACACTCTGATGGTAAACCAACAAATACTGGCGTACACGGTGGAATTTTGCGACTATTCGAATTAAACCAGATCGATAGTTTTTGCGTTATGGATGTGAACGTGTAGGTAATATTTCATACGAACGTCAATTTGGGAAAAAAATCTACCAACAAAAAGTAGGGGACTCGATTTTAACGATAGAGGTATGGTTCCTTCGGCAAATTTTCATGGAATAACCCATAGAATACGGAAATCATAGGGAAATTGTCGAAAAATAAATCGACCCGCCCTAATATATATAGATATATACAGTGGCGGACAAACATTCACACAGCAGCTAACTTTATTTTTAATCTTTTATATTTTTAAAATGAAACCCACTAGCCGGATATATATGTAAAGATATATATATAGATATGTGTGCACAGCGCATACTTTAGGGACACGCCCAAAATTTTCCCCGAAATATGTGGTGTATAGAACGAATTGTGCTCATCTTAAACGCTAGATGTATGAAAAGGCGCGAAAATTTTGGGGGACAGTCCCCAAAGTAAGCAAATGTCTCTAAACTATGCGGGGGAACGAATAAATGTCTCTAGAGTATGCGCTGTGCATAAATATATGTATATATATATATATATTGGGGCGGGTCGATTTGTAGAGAGTGAAAAAATTCACCACTTTCCCTATGATTTCCGTATTCTATGGGTTATTCCATGAAAATTTGCCGAAGGAACCATACCTCTATCGTTAAAATCGAGTCCCCTACTTTTTGTTGGTAGATTTTTTCCCAAATTGACGTTCGTATGAAATATTACCTACACGTTCACATCCATAACTCAAAAACTATCGATCTGGTTTAATCGCCAGTAGGCGCGTTGGAAAGGTGAGCTCATTTTGATCAATTTATAAAAATCTCCAACATTGGTCCAACGGTTCAAAAGTTACGTTCATTTTTGTCCAAATTTTGGAGCATTTTTCCATTTTTTTCATGATTTTTGTCCAAGAATATTACTTTCATGGCCATTTTTTTTGGCTCAATCCATTATTTAATTCAATTTACAATTCAAAACGAAGAGTTTAAGCCCAAATTTATCGAATTCGGTTGATTAATTCATGCGATATTGTTAAAACAAAATAACACTCTGATGGTAAACCAACAAATACTGGCGTACACGGTGGAATTTTGCGACTATTCGAATTAAACCAGATCGATAGTTTTTGCGTTATGGATGTGAACGTGTAGGTAATATTTCATACGAACGTCAATTTGGGAAAAAAAATCTACCAACAAAAGTAGGGGACTCGATTTTAACGATAGAGGTATGGTTCCTTCGGCAAATTTTCATGGAATAACCCATAGAATACGGAAATCATAGGGAAATTGTCGAAAAATAAATCGACCCGCCCTAATATATATAGATATATACAGTGGCGGACAAACATTCACACAGCAGCTAACTTTATTTTTAATCTTTTATATTTTTAAAATGAAACCCACTAGCCGGATATGGTATTCAACAAAATTGTTTATTAACTTATAAATTATTAAAATACAATAAAAAAACTTATTCCTAGTATGTTATATTATAAGAAAAAACTAAATATGTAATTCAAAGTATAATTTTAGGCAGATAAAAGTATTCACACAGCTTCAAATGTTTGTACAAAAAATAAAATTTTGCCATTCTTGCAACAGAACTTCCTTTAGTTGAGCCTTACTTGTGATATTTAAATTATTAATAAGTTAATAAATTGAAAATAACATAAAAATAATCTCGCTGTGTATAAAAACAAAAAACTAATATAACTGTAATAAACAATTTTGTTGGATACCTTATACGGCTAATAGCTTTCATTTTAAAAATATAAAAGATTTAAAATAAAGTTTGCTGCTGTGTGAATACTTTTGTCCTGCACTGTATATATATAAGTCAAAATATACTTGGGTTTGTTTGGATTTTTTTTTTTTTTGATACTGCTAGAGACCCCACATGTTGAGAGTTTTGACCTTTATTTTCTTTTTAATTTACTAAATTTTGTGAAATTAATGTGTAATTATAGTTTTGCAAACGCTCTGTATAACCAGCATTTTCTGAACAACTTTTATTTACATTTAATATTTTACCAAAAAAGTTCACCTTCTAAACTTTAATACAAGTAATTATCAACATTAAATGAAAGTTTTGCTGAGATATTCAAATTACAAAAATCTAATTAACATCATACAAATTCAATTATTTGTTAAACTCATCACTTGCTCATTAGTGTTAATTAAAAATCTGTACATTTGTTATTTTTATTTCATTTCCAGAGTTAATCATAGTGCCAAAGTTAATATCTATGGTTTGCCACACATACGAGAAATGCCAAAAATAACTGGTATATCTGGACATGATTTAATTGTTAAATGTCCAGTGGCTGGTTATCCAATCGATAAAATACATTGGGAAAGAGGTATGTAAAATATACAACTCTAACATTTTTTTTATTTATTTATCATATGGGTGATATTAAACACCCAATTCTATACGATTCTATACGTATTTTCATATTTAACTTTAGTTTTAAATATTTCCATATAAATGTTAAAGGAAATTTCTGAAATTTTATACGAAAACATTTAAAATGTTATAAGCTCTTAAAATGCACTCAATTGTAAATGAAATAATTAAATATTACTCATACGTATAAGTAATCCATATTAGATTTTAAATTGATATAACTCATACGTACCCGGAGTATGGATTTATCAAATAAATATTACTCATACGTCTAGATAACTTAATAATCATTTCATTTAACTTAGAATTCTTTAATTTAATACCTCATTTATACTGCAACCAAAAACTAGTAGTTTTTGAAACCTTTCAAAAATTTGTATGAAATTTCACAATTAAATACAAGTAGTGTTGAATAGCAACTAGTTTTTGGTTGTAGTATAAATGCAGTATAAAACTGTTAAAAAGTCTTTATAAATCAGAAACAAAAAACATTTCTTGTTATTTTATAATCTTTAAATTAGATGGCCAAACTTTACCCATAAATCGTCGTCAGAGAGCTTATAATAATGGCACTCTAATAATTGAACAACTACAAAGATTAGAAGATGCTGGCACTTATACGTGTATGGCACAAAATAAGCAGAAGCAAACCTCAAGACGTAATGTTGAAATACAAGTATTAGGTAAGTACTATAATTGTTTTCAAAGTTTATGCAATAAATAAAAAAAAAAGTATATCGTTAACATATATTTTGTATATGGCTCATTTTATATGTATTTATCTTGAAATTGTTATCTGCTGTGCAAGATATAACCTTGATGTCATTCAAAAAGTCATTGACTTTTCAAAAAGAATTCAAGTAAACTCAGAAATCAAGTAAACTTTATAATTACTAAATCAAAACCTCATTAGTAGGGCAAGGAATTTCAGATAAATGTATATTTTTTCTCGATAATCTAAAACTGATATATACTAAATATCTATTAGAATGATCAAATTTAGAACACAATTACATCCATTTGTAGTTGCATATTTATGGATGGGATCGTTATTGGGGATTAAGATACTCTTGATGTTCTGGGCATGAGAATACAGTTTGATGTCCGTTGGACAGATCGCATTATTCAAGTATCGAAAGAAGTATTCAAGTGTCTTGGTTTTCTAAATCCCTGCTAGAAATACTTCACTCCATCTGATCTCCTAACTATATATACCAACTACATCCGGCCGAAGATGGAATATAACTCGCATATATGGGCAGGTGCTTCAAAGTCTATTTTGGGGCTTCTGGATCGTGTACAACGGAGAGCGTTGATGCTTATCAACGACAGTAGGGTTTCGAACTCTATTGACTCGTTGGAGCATCGTCGAAATGTGGGTTGTGTGACTTTGTTCAATAGATATTACCATGGGAAGTGTTCTGCTGAGATAAGCCGACTCATCCCGAGGGACCAGGTCTATGTTCGTACTACCCGCTTGTCAAGTAGATCTCATCCGTTTGTTGTTTATAGCCCGGCAAATCGCACAACGCATTACAGAGAAAATTCGTTTTTCAGTCGCACCAGCCGTATGTGAAATTGTCTCCCTGCGGAAGTCTTCCCTGCAAATTACAATTTAGAAAAATTCAAGTCAAATGTCCGCAAACACTACTCCCTCGTTCCTCCTCCCCATAACCTATTTTCTTGATATCATCACAATGCAATGCATTAGTAGGGGCATCCCCTGAGTGTTGGTTCAACGTAAAAAAAAAAATAAACATTTTATATATTACCACTTTTAACATTTTAAAATCTTTGCCGAACTGCATAAGATTATGTTCATATTCAACAAAATTTATGCCAAAAACAAAATTAGGCTTTTCTATATTTTTTATGTTTGTAACCTTTGATTTTTGCAAAAAGTTTTACTTGAAGTGCATATTTTTTATTTTTAGCTGCATTTAATACGAGCATATTTTGCTTTTTTAGTTGCATAAAATTCCTTGCCCTACTCATTAGTATTATACATAAGAAGAGTTTTATCAATTACGGGTGCCATTGGTATTTAACATCATCATTATGATTATACTGTATGTGTATTTTTATTATTTCAAGAGTAGAGATACAATCTTGCGGCTGCGGCGGCGTTTCTTTTTTTATTTTGTATGGAGATTTGACAAAAAAAAACCCAGAGGAAAATCGCGCTAAATTTAAAATTAATCTAATTTTATTGCGGTTTCTCTAATACTTTGTTTAGTGTTGCCATATTTTCATTAAACAATACCACTTTTTGGTGGTGTTCATATAATATGTGACGTGCCCTATACACAAACATCAGGGATGGAAATTGAGATATTTACTTCGAATTCAAAAAATGTTTTAAGTGATTTTTAACCTTAAGTGAACTAAAAAAAAATTTTAGATTTTTTTTAATTAATAATACCAAATAATTTTATATCAGAATACATAAATTTTTTAGTTTTTTAAAATTAAAATGTAGGTAAAATTTGACAAAATTTATTGTAATGCTATAAACACATAGACGACTGCAGCTACACGACTACAGCCTGTCAAAAATAAAATACACACGTTTATATGAAAACGATTATTTTGGCACCAACACAACTACACGGCTACCCGACTACTTTTGCCGCTGTAGTCAACTTAGGTTAATTTCTATTTTTGTTGGCTGCAAAACAAAAATAGTGTTGACAATAAAACAAAATATGTAACAAATTAGTGCTTAAAAATATTTTATTTTGTTAAACACAAAAAACGTCGCAACATCAAATGGTATAATTGCATTAATATGCAAGAGGGGTTATATAAATTTATTTTCACGTTATAATAATGTATTATAAATAAGTAATTGTATTTTTAAGTGAACTTTATATACGTGTCTACAACCAAGCATGTTGTTCTATTTTAATAAAGAAAAAAAGATGTAATTGGCACTACTGAAACAAAAATGCATTTGTATCAGGGATGTTAAATGGAGTTTTCAATTTTGTACCAACATCCAAAAAAATTGTACTTTTTGGACGTTGACGGTACCATTTTTTAAATTTATTAAAACAACAAAAAAAAAATACATAAAAATTCTCTTGTACAGAAAAAAAAAAAAACAAACCCTTCCAATAACATACATTATATATATGAATAAAATAAGGCATAAAAAAGTCTTATGAATATATGAGACCAATCATGGAATTATTTGTTTAGTTAATAAACTTTTTGGAATTTCTACATCATAGCAGCATAAATTTGTCGCTCTTAACCAATCCTTAGTCTGTATGAGACTTGATAATGTTGGCTAATGTAGTCTGTTTCTTTCGGTACAGTGAAATAACTCCCAAATGAAATAAGTCCCAATGAAATAACTCCCAATGAAATAAGTCCCATCAAAAATGAAATAACACCCAATGTAAAAAAATGAAATATCTCCCAATGAGAAAAATGAAATAAGTCCCAATTTTTGGGAGTTATTTCAAAATTTAAAAATAAATCCCAAAAAAAAATGAATTAACTCCCAATGAAATAAGTCCCAACAAAAATGAATTAACTCCCAATTTTTGTTTGTTTTGTTTTTCTGTTAGAGAACACTTTTTATTTCATAAGTATATGTAAGCATAGGTGGAGTGCAATAATGCCTTACGAAATAAGGCCTTTAATGCTTTATTTCACTTTCAATTGAGAAATAAGGCCTTTATTTGCAAAAAGGCTTTATTGCACTTTGAAAGTGAAATAAAGCCGTAAAGGCCTTATTTCACTTAAATTTTTTTTTAAATGAAGCAATTAAATTTCTTATTCTTATTCTTCTTATATTTTATTGAACAATTATAAAAAAATTTCATATTAACAAAAATTAATAGAACATTAATAATTCAACAAAAAATTTAACTGCAACAATATTGAAAATCTTTGCTTTATAAAGTTTTTCTGCGTGGCGGCCTGCGGCCGCTCTTAGGGGTTTTCTCCTCCATGGGACGCGGCAGGTGGCTTCGCTGAATAAAGTTTTCCTGCGCGCGTCACACTAGGGAAGATAATGAGAGGGGCGCAGGAAAACTGTATTCAGCGAAGCCACCTGCCGCGACCTATGGAGGAGAAAACCCCTAAGATCGGCCGCAGGCCGCCACGCAGAAAAAACTGAACAGTGTAACAAAGAATCAAAAAATACAAAATAAAGGCTTTATTGCACCATTGGCTAAATTTAAATAAAGGCCTTATTTCACTTTCAAAGTGCAATAAAGCCTTTTTGCAAATATAGGCCTTATTTCTCAATTGAAAGTGAAATAAAGCCTTAAAGGCCTTATTTCGTAAGGCATTATTGCATTCCACCGTAAGCATATACATAATATTAATAATATTAATAACTCCCAATCGTAAAATTGTGTTTGCAATTAAAATGAAATAAGTCCCAACTGCGATGAAATAAGTGCCAATGGTAACTCCCAAATGAAATAACTCCCAACAAAAAAACTGTTGGGACTTATTTCATTTGGGAGTTATTTCATAATGAATTAACTCCCAACAAAAATTATGAAATAAGTCCCAACGCATTGGGACTTATTTCATAATGAAATAAGTCCCAATTTACATGGAAAATTTTTTGGGACTTATTTCATTTTTCAATTGGGACTTATTTCATTTGGGAGTCATTTCACTGTACCGTTTCTTTCCTTAGTTTTTATTATATTTTGAAAAGAAAAAAACTCTTTCCACATTTGCAGACCAGTGTGGAATGGATAAAACTCCAGCAACGACTAGAAATGTCTGGAAACATATTGACATTCAGTTCATTTTGAAAATTAGCTACTACCGACCAAAAACTACAAACGTTTAATTTTTTAACGACTTCAGTTAAAAAAATTTTAGTTTTTACTCTGGCTCAAGTAATATTTTTACTAAGACAAGAATGGAGCAAAATTAATGATTAATCGGTTTTTTGTTAAAGTTCTGCCTATTATGGAGGCTATAACTTTTCTAAAACATTGGGTTCTGATGAGATCTTTAACCAGATCGAAATACTAGTATTAACCTAGCTAATATGTTTGATTTGCTTTATTTTTGTAAATATACGGAGTTTGAGAGCTCGTTCTAAATTAAACATATATAAGATTGTTTGGAATTTTCTTTCATTTCTTTAACAATAATTTAATTTTCGTTTGAGTTTGAATTTTAACGTCTTTTTCAGACAATTGCAGTTAATACTATAATTAATATTCAATTTTATTTAATTTAATTGTGAAAGGCGGTACAGTGAAATAACTCCCAAATGAAATAAGTCCCAATGGAAAAATGAAATAAGTCCCAAAAAATTTTCCATGTAAATTGGGACTTATTTCATTATGAAATAAGTCCCAATGCGTTGGGACTTATTTCATAATTTTTGTTGGGAGTTAATTCATTATGAAATAACTCCCAAATGAAATAAGTCCCAACAGTTTTTTTGTTGGGAGTTATTTCATTTGGGAGTTACCATTGGCACTTATTTCATCGCAGTTGGGACTTATTTCATTTTAATTGCAAACACAATTTTACGATTGGGAGTTATTTCATTTTTGTTGGGAGTTATTTCATTTCTCTTAAAATTGCATTTTAGTAAATTCTGATGGTTTTGTAACGGTTCTTAAACCTGCCTTAAAACAAGTAGTTTCAAAGTAGTTTCAGGCCTTTATTTGCAAAAAGGCTTTATTGCACTTTGAAAGTGAAATAAGGCCTTTATTTAAATTTAGCCAATGGTGCAATAAAGCCTTTATTTTGTATTTTTTGATTCTTTTGTTACACTGTTCAGTTTTTCTGCGTGGCGGCCTGCGGCCGATCTTAGGGGTTTTCTCCTCCATAGGACGCGGCAGGTGGCTTCGCTGAATACAGTTTTTCCTGCGCCCGTCTCATTATCTTCCCTAGTGTGACGCGCGCAGGGAAACTTTATTCAGCGAAGCCACCTGCCGCGTCCCATGGAGGAGAAAACCCCTAAGAGCGGCCGCAGGCCGCCACGCAGAAAAACTTTATAAAGCAAAGATTTTCAATATTGTTGCAGTTAAATTTTTTGTTGAATTATTAATGTTCTATTAATTTTGTTAATATGAAATTTTTTTATAATTGTTCAATAAAATATAAGAAGAATAAGAATAAGAAATTTAATTGCTTCATTTAAAAAAAAAATTTAAGTGAAATAAGGCCTTTACGGCTTTATTTCACTTTCAAAGTGCAATAAAGCCTTTTTGCAAATAAAGGCCTTATTTCTCAATTGAAAGTGAAATAAAGCCTTAAAGGCCTTATTTCGTAAGGCATTATTGCACTCCACCTATGCTTACATATACTTATGAAATAAAAAGTGTTCTCTAACAGAAAAACAAAACAAACAAAAATTGGGAGTTAATTAATTTTTGTTGGGACTTATTTCATTGGGAGTTAATTCATTTTTTTTTGGGATTTATTTTTAAATTTTGAAATAACTCCCAAAAATTGGGACTTATTTCATTTTTCTCATTGGGAGATATTTCATTTTTTTACATTGGGTGTTATTTCATTTTTGATGGGACTTATTTCATTGGGAGTTATTTCATTGGGACTTATTTCATTTGGGAGTTATTTCACTGTACCGTGAAAGGCGTGGTAGAGAAGAATGAGTGTATTTTCTAAAAATCATAACTACATTGCAAATATTCAATTTTTTCTGAATCAGACTGCGCAGTTTCTGGTATTGAACGTTCGTCAGTGACCCTGTTTTTTTGAATTTTTGAATAATGTAATATTTGTTATGTTTTTATTTGTTCGATTGCGTCTATATGAAATTTTTCTGTGCAATCACTGACCGTGGTATAGATAAACTGATTTATAATGCCACATGCACTCGCACTACACGTTAGACAGAGCGCTTTAGCCCTCTGAGCTATAGTTAGGTCGAGTTTTGTTGTGATTAAAACTAGTTTTATTCAATACACGGTGTTTTTGTTCTTGCATACATAATCTCAGAAGTACAACTCCAACAACACAACAGTTCTATTTTTAGAAACTCACCTCACTCTAATGTCCACTGTTTTCCCATATGTTATAAGTGATGCCATATCTATATATCAATTTTCACTTCTTCAGAATTTTAATAAATTCAAAATAAAAGTGAAGTTGGCTGCAACAAGTGTCAATATATGTAAGAGCTGCCAGATAAATTTTGTAAAAAATCGTAAATTTTAATCGATATTAAAAAAAAAAAAATTGCCAACTTTATTCTTCAAAATCCTTAAAATGATGATAAATCGTAAAATCTGGCGGATATAGTCGCATATATTTTAAGAGCTCATTACATAAAACGAATAAATGCAATGAAAAAGGACACAATAACAATTTGTTTGCTATACTAAAAATTCAAAAAGGGGAAAAATTAAAAATTTTTAAATTGTACCAAATGAGTCGCGGTAGTACCACGGTACTTTAGAAGGTCAAAATGTACCAAAAAAAGTACAATTGTACCAACTTTAACATCCCTGACTTGTATAAAAAACAGCTGTTGATATTTTTAAATTGAATCGTGATCAGCTGTTTACTATGCTGCTGTCGTTTCCAAAATAATAAGTAGCTGACCACACGGCGACGATTGCAGTCAACGGCATTTGCAGTCGTGTAGCTCTGCAGTCTGCTGTGGTCTATGTGTTTATAGCATAATATTTAAGAATATTTTTTAATATTTTTTAAATTTTCAATGTTTTTTGTTAGTGTTACGTGAGTGAGTGAGTATATGAGTGAGTATGTAAAAAAATCGATCGAATCAACTTTTCCACTCCTGACACACATACTTGCTCACACATACATTTATAAAAACAGTCGTTACCGCATCCCTTGTAGTTTAATTTGCTTTCTATCACCGCAGCGGAATCCGCCGCCGCAGCAGCAAGTTTGTATATCTACTCTTACAACTACAAATAATGGGAAATAGAAGCTAATATTCTTTATAAAATAATTACTGTTAGAGTTGCCATATATTTGACAAAAAAAAAGTAATCGCTTTTTTATAGCAGCCGTACAGTGGGGAAATTTTATTTTTTAAACAGATTTGCCTACAGCTCACAGTTTTAAACGAATTTGAAAAAAAAAAAAATTTAAAATTTAAATGACTAAATTTCAGATTGAAAATTTAATTTCAAATATTTTACAAATGGAAAAATTTAGAAATATAATATATTTGTCTACTTTTAAGATAAGTTGTCAGCCCGTATTTGTTAAAAAAAAATTGTGTATTGCACTAAAATTCAGCAAAAACTGGAGTTATATAAGTTTAATCCATAATATAAAAAAAACCGAATTAAAAAACGTTGACTCCTTCAAAAGTTATATTTTTTTGACTGAAAAAAACGCTGATTTAGGGTCCTTTTACTAAAGAGCAAAAATATAAATAAAAAAAACAAAAATAAAAAAAAAAAAAATTTGAATTCTACTTTAGATTCTACACCAAAAATTATTTTAAAAAAACTTTATTCTGCTTTTTTAAAGTTCGCCAATTAGTGGTCGGAAAAAATAAAATTTTGTTCAAAAAACTTACGAAGTACTATTTTATAACACATAATCAAAAAGCATTTTCAGCTGAGAAAAAGCTTTTCGCTTTACGGTAACCCAGTTAAAAGTGATTAAGTTTTCAAAATTTTGTCGTTACTAATATGCAATATTTTATTGATTAACAACTTTTTAACGGGCCTCGATATATCGAAAATATTTGTGGCATTTTTCTTAGCTCAAAAATTTTGGGGGTAGTTGAATTTTACTGCAATTTATGTTTATTAACAGATAAATATTAAAGAAAGGTACAAGAAAATATATAAAATTAAAGAAATTATTTACAAATCAATACCAAAAGTACATAGAGTCAGAATTAATCTTCGTTCGAATTTTGAGTCACAATAGACACACGTTAAAAAGCTGGCTAATATGTATGTGCAATTCAAGTGAAAATTATTCTTGCGTATGTTGCAGCTTATGGTATTCTAGAAAGTCTTTTTAGGGGAACTTTAAAAAAATTATGAAATTTGGGATGCTGATGAGAGTCTTACTATTTAGAGGTATAATTTTTAAATTAAAATTTTTAGGCGGGATTTTTTTTATATTGCTTCAACCAAATAACTTTTGCCTATTTCTGTCTTTGTTGCTTTTTTGATGTATTTTCGTCTCATGCCTCTTAAATTAAATAAAAAATTCTCATTTAAAAAATATTCTACTAACACAACATTATCTAGTTTTACTTAAATTGCTATTAAATGAAAGTGCTTATCAGCACATTTTTTGTTAGCAAAATAAATTAGTAAAACGTTAGTAAAATATTAGTAAAACATTAGTTCAAAACAGTTAAGTTCTGAATAGGTATAACTAAAACTTTAGATGAAAATAAAAGTTTAGTAAAAAATTTGTTGAAAAATAGTATGCCTGATTTACAAGACGTTTTACTAACTTATTTTTTGAATGTAGTTGAGTGTAGTTAGGATAGGTCCTTTAAGAGCTATTGACTTATTTATTTTAGGATAAATAAACTTAAAACGAAAATTTCTTGCTCTTAACATTTTTTCATTGCATCAAAAACTGAACTTCATCATTGGCAACTCTATGGTTTTACATTTGCTAATGCAAGTGACAAGCAAACCTCAATGATGTTTATGAGTTTTCATTGGTTTTAAGAAACAACATATAGAGCCCTAACCGCCAAAAAGACCTAAGCGCCAAAATCCTAATTCAACAGGAGTAGCGTTTTTAACTTTTCTTTGGTTTAAATACATTATAAAATACCAAAAACATATTGCAATTAAAATTTTTTTTTTTAGCCTTCAAATCTCACTTTTAGGTGTTAAATGTGGCGGTCTAATCACGCGTCATTTTTGTTTTTTTACATTATTTCTTATTTGATCGAAAGAAAATATATACATATTAGATATCAATAAAAGTTTTTTGACCTGAGAATCCAAAGCTGCATATGCTCAAGCGTGTCTAAGATTTTGAATTATTCATTAAACAAAAAAAGACGTAATAAGAGACACTTTGCTGTTACGAAACATGTATGCAAACTGTAGTTTGTCCTATAGGAATTGGCGTTAACGTATTTGTTATGAAATTTGTAACGGTACTTCCTTTAGTTATGAAATTTTTGACAAATGATGCAAATGATCGAAAAAAATAAAGATTTTCGTCAAAAACTGAAAATCGAAAATCGTGGCACTAACGTCTTATTGACGGTTAGGGCTCGATATGTTGTACGTTTAGCACTTATAATGGATACATTTTGTTGTTTGTCGATAAAAGTGCATTGAGAAAGTTGCTAATGAGTCACGTTTGTTTTATGATTTAAAATTTACCCACCGCGTCTTCTTCGTTTTCAATTGCAGTACCACCTAAAATTATGCCCATACAAGCCATGACTAATATGCTACGTGAGGGTATGAGAGCAGCCATATCATGTCAAATATTAGAAGGTGATTTACCAGTTAGCTTTCGATGGGAACGTAATGGAAAACCATTAATTGGTACAGGGTAAGTTAATAGATTGAATAATTATGGTTTGTAACTGAAATAGGAAATACAATTTTTAATTTATTTTCATTTCTTTAGCAATGAAGTGATAAGACGTTTAGATGAATATTCAGCCAGTTTAGTTATCGAACATATAACTTCAGAACATTCGGGCAATTATACCTGTATTGCTCAGAATGTAGCGGGTACTGAACGTTTTACAGTTCCTTTGTCGGTAAATGTTCCACCAAAATGGATTTTAGAACCTAAAGATGCCAGTGCCCAGGCTGGTGATGATGTTTTCCTACACTGCCAATCATCGGGTTATCCGAAACCTGCCATAACATGGAAAAAGGCTATTGGTCCTACACCGGGAGAATATAAAGATTTTATATATGAACCCACCGTTCAGTTATTTGCCAACGGTACTATACATTTTAAAAAGATTAGCAAAGAATCTCAGGGACATTTTCTGTGCGAAGCCAAGAATACTATTGGTTCCGGTGTTAGTAAAGTGATATTTGTTAAAGTTAATGGTAAGTCAATTTTTGTAGTCATGTAAATTATTTTCTTATTAGTTTCTATAACAACTTTTTCAATTTTCATTTGTATCTGTTAATATTATGCATTTTTTGTGTATTATTTAACATTTCAGTTCCAGCACATTTTCAAACAAAATCTAAACAAATTTCTGTTGCTAAAGGCAAACAAGTTCATATACAATGCAATGTTCAAGGCGATAATCCCATTGATATTCAATGGAAATTGCAAGCAACTCAACAGACTATAGATGAATCTATGGATACGAGGTAAATTAACAATTTGTTTTCTATGTAGTTTTCGTTGTTTTCGTATTCTTATATTAAATTTTGCAAAATAAAAAAAAAATATTTTACTACGACATTTTTTGTAGGTACGAAGGTGGTTTGATAAGTAGAGCATGATAGCCAAGAACAAACACTTTATGTCTAGTAAAGAGGGCCCTTAAAATGTACACCTTTTGTAACTGTTATTTAGAAAATAGCAATTGGAATTTAAAAACTATCAATTGAAATTAAGAAATTCCATTTGAAACTCAGAAAACATCAATTGAATTTCAGAATTTGCATTGGAAATTTAGAAAACATTAAATGAAATTCAGAAACATATCAACTGAATTCAGAAAACAACATTTGGAATTCAGAAAATATCAATTGAAATTTAGAAAATATCAACTGAAATTCAGAAAATATTAATGAAATTGATATGAAATGTTTTTGGAATTTCAATTAAAGTATTCTGAATTTCAAGCGATATTTCAGAGTCTCATTAAATTTTTTAATTTTTTTTCATTATATTTTTTAACAACGCTAGAAGCCGTATTTCGTAAAACCTATAATTTTTTAGCAATTTTTGTAAGAGTACGTTCTGTAAATCGACTTTTGACTAATCAACTTTATTGACTTTTGGAAGTCAATCTACTGATCAAAAAGTCGACTATTGCTTTCGACTTTTTTGTAAATGTCATATCGCTCATTTACAAAAAAACTGTCATAAGTCAAAAAAATCAACTTTTGAGTTACTGATGCAAATTTATTAGTTATATCATGCTACATACTGTGTCAAGAGTTCATATTAATATCTAGTATACTTTCCGAGTTAGAAGAGAATACATTTTTTTTTTTTATCTGGAAAGTGGGTGCAAAGAGTATAACTTTATAGAGAAGCTATACTACTTACGAGAGAGAGAGAAAAAAATAGAAAAATGCATTAAAAATCCCATTTATAAACAAACGTGAGAAAATAAATAGAGAGGGAGTCTAGCGAGGCTGATATGAAATGAAAACTTTAAACGCGTTTTCTGCTAAATTGTGTTTTTTGAGTTATGATAGTCTTGTAGTAAATGATCGAAATATAGTTGGCTTAAAGTAAATAAAGTTTTAGTCGATATCACAATAGACAAACATTAAGCAATTTTTGCCAACCAAATCGTTAAATATGACATAAAAGACAACAGTGAGCGATTTGGATATAAATGTGCACAGTTGTAAGGCTTTTTAAAAATAATTGTGTAGTGTCCCATTTCATTACACGGTAAGTATCAGTGCGCTTACGTGGAATACCTCAAGTGTAATAATTCATTCGCAGCTTTAAATTTCATTAAATATGGGCAGACTGAAATGGTTTCAAACTTTTTGCAATCTGCTGATGAGATTAGGCTTATAGTTTAAAACTTATTTGTTCGCTGACAATAAATGTTTTAGAATTACATTTGGGGTTTTTTGGAAAAACGGCAATTTTTAAATAGTGAAATGTTAAAAAATTCCAAAAAGTATTTTTTTCGAACTTTGTCATAAAATTTGGGAAAGTTTTAGGTTTTTTTTTTCAAATATTCCCAGTCAGAAAAATACAAACGGACCATAGCTGGCGAGGCATTTTAGCATGTGGTGCAAGTGCTTTCCGAATATGATAATATCATTAGACAACAATCAGTTCAAAAAGTGTCGGACAAGCACTGGGAGCAAGCCAATAAATTGAAAAACTCTATAGATTATTTGTTAGGACAATATCCTAATAAAGAAATATAGAGTATGGCCTCGAACTTGAATAATTTTCATTTTCATTGCACAATTAAAGGTCGAAGAAAACATAATTTTTATTTTTAATAAAAATTATATTAAACTTGTATAAAAGTACAGTCTAGTTTACTCCCCCTGTTTTGTTTATAAATGAAACTAAAAATAAAAAGGGAGGAAAAAATCTAAAAACGTGTATTGAATATCCACAAAGGTGGACCTTGCACATAACAAACAAGTTTTCAATTTATTTTTTGATCAATGGTTATAATCTTTAACTTCAAGCTCATATATTAGTTCTCATGTAGTGAGTAAACTAGTTTATATGAATGTTTGATGTTTGGCATGGGATTGTTACCGCTTTAAAAACGTGTTCTGATGATGGGAACCTAGAAAATTCCCAAAATAGATCTATCAAGACATTCCTGAAAGGGTCAAATAATAAATTTGAAAACAAAAACTCTATAGATTACTTGTTAGGACAATATCCTAATAAAGAAATATAGAACTTGAATAATAATTTTCATTTTCATTTATAATTTTTTTGGTCCCTCCGGGACTCGAACCCTGCCCTCCAAATTCGCAGCCGACAGCTTTAACTGAGCTAACGAGACATATAATACTTGATAGCTTAAAACGTAAGTAAATAATAAACTGCTGTGTAACATTTAGCTGCTCAAATATTTCAGCACTAGCATACGATTTTATGGAAACAACTTGCCAACGTTGGGAAAACAAAAAAAAGTTGGTTTTAAAAGAGCTTTTTCAGAAAACAAAAAAAATGGATTTTATATGAAAAAAATATTGAAAAGTATAAAAAAAGTTACAAAAGAAATCTTTTGCCAGAAACCTGGCTCAAACTCGGAACCTTCTGACTACAAAGCATCACCAATTTTATAAAAATAAATGCTTACCAGTGGTTAGAATTTGAGCCATTGGCAATTTATGACTGGATAGCATTGGGAAAACACGTTTTAATAACGTTGGCATAGTGGTATCAGATAAAACAAATGCTGGCAAAACGCTTTTTGGAAACGATAGTAAAACAATCTTAAACAAGTGTTCTGTCAGTAGTTTATTTACAATTCCTTGGTTAGCCAGTGGTACATCAGAGCTTGATTTTGTGTTACCACTGGCAGTTTCGACTTCGTTATTTTAATGTTAATAAAAATCGACTTTATTATCATTACCAATAAAACATAAATTCTACGTTAAAATGCTAATTAATTGACTCCAACACAATCAAAAAAATAAGTTTTTTTCACAAATTGAAAATTTCGATTAAACGGCGTTTTACTTGGAAAAAAGTCAGAAGGGTCGACTTTTTATAAAATGATTTCAACTTTTTTTACAAAAGTCGGTAAGTCTGAAAAGTCGACTGTGTCTTACAGTTTGATTGATATTTGCTTTAGAATAAAATTGTAATTTAAAAAAAAATCTCAGCCCTTGAAGCACATATAAATAGTTAAAATTTAAATTGCGAATACCACAGCATTTTGTGTACCAAAACTTCAGAACAAGCTTATTGATACACCATTACATCTTTTTAACCAAATTTTGACAAAAAAAAACCCTCCCACGCTATCGATGACTGGTATAAATAAACTGTAACCGAAATAGAGAACAAAATTTTACATGTCGAAGTCGTACCCGCACTCATAATAATCTATAGGTAAAATACACGAAAACCGTTGTTCATTTTACGAAAGTTTTGGTTATTTTGACATTACGAAAAAATTCGTAGAATATACAAATCACATTTCGTAAAGTTTTGTAAAAACTTTTTTAAATAAAAATGTGGTGCATACCTTACGGGTTTATTTTAAATTAAAAAAAAAATGTAATGATGCCACACCAGAATCGAACTCACGATTTCAGTGACGTCCTGCTGTGTTGAAGTAGACCCCTCTACCATTTGCACCAAAGTAGCTGATGCAATACAACAAACTAAAAAGGAACTTAAGTCGAAAATATTATGAAATTTTTATGAAAACTAGAAAAATATGCTAGAAATATTTAACAAAATAGGTAAAATTTCAATTAAATATTTTTATTATGTTTTTGAACTAAATAAAATAATATAATTTTTTTATAAATATATCAAATAATATATTAAAAAACAAAATAAAAAAATAATAAAATAATAATAACAAAAAACTTAAATAAAATTTCAAACTAATTGCATTTTATTATTAAATATTTTATCTTTTTAAATATTTCTTTTATTGAATTTCATACTAAACCCGGCAAATAAAGTGGAAGTAGTGTTTTCGGGTCCTCTTAACTTGTTTAGGATCCTCTTTATTAAACAAAATACAAAATATCCATTTATATCAAAACACAAAAATAGTAATAATGAAATAAAAAAATAAAACATAAAATTTTAAAAAACATTAATAAACAAAAAAATATAAAAACTAAAAAAAAAAATTGTCCTGGACAGGAGTTGAACTCGCAACCTTCTGATTGCAAATCCGACCTCTAACCACATCAACATCCATATGTAATATTTGTAACATTACAAATTTTTGTACAATGTACTAAAAAAATATTACGAAATCATGTTTGTATTTTTTAACGAAATTTGTAACTTATATAATTTGTTTTATACAAAAGTTTTGTAATATAAACAAAATGTTTGTACATTCTACGAAAAAAAATTTACGAAAATATATTTGTATTTTAAGCATGGATTATTATGAGTGCGATATTCATTTCGATCGCCATTCCTGTATCAAATGACATTGTTTTATTGAATCAAATAAAACTTATGCATGCTCATTAGGGTGTCCCATTCAAAAAAAAATTTTGGGGATCATTCTTAATTTGAATACTCATAAGGCTAAGAATTTTTGAGAATTTTTTCAGATTTTTCGGAGGTGGTTTAGAGGTCGCGCAAATCGATTTTTTACCAAATATTGAGCTTTTTGGGCTTTTTTTGAATTTTGCTTGAAAAATGGTAAAAAATCGATATTTCTTCAGCTTCTGAGTCAATATTCTTAAAGAAAATTGTCCGATCTTTAATTATATGTGCAATAATAATAAGTTTCGGCAATGATTTTCCACATTTTGACAATGTAATAACGGTTTTTTCGTAAATTTTCAACAAATATGGAAAGAATGCTTTATAACTTTTAAAATTTGTATAAAGACTAAAAAAACTAATGATGCAGTTTAATAGATTATTAAGTTTAAATTAATTAGCTGAAAAAAAAATGAATTTCTCTCACCGTTCTCGAGTTATACCCTTTTAGACTTTTGTACACATTGTATGAAATGTATAATACTATAAGGTGTGAACTAGGTTTGCATTGGTTTAAGCTTTAAATAATTGGATTTAGAAAATGTTTTTACAAATAAAATAATAGTTTACTTACCACTCATACATAACAATTGTATTAAAAACAAAGAAAAATAGATTTGTTATAAATCATTTACTAGAGTTCTTGCGATGCTGCTCTAACCCCCTGCAGTAAACTCTGAAAGTCTGTTTCAGGAGTTGTGATATTGATATAACTATTAGCCAAGGCCACACCACGTTCTGCGACATCATTTACAACTTGCAATTGTTGTATTTTGCTTCCTGAAATGATTTGTTGTTTTCCCATTTTTCTGGATCCGTTTGTAAAAAAATCAGTAGAAATGTTGCAGGCTTCAAAAAAAGTTAGGCTGGCTTTTGTAATAAAACACTGAATTTGTTTATTTTCAATCATGTCTTCTGTTAAATTCCTTTCACTAATTCGTTGTTATTACTTGGTTCATGTAGGTTTCTAAGGCATTAAACGCAAAGTTTTGGTATCTTTACGTTCATCAAAAGACGATAAGGCAGCCAACTTCTCGGAAAGGTACCACTGATGACCCAGAAATGTTTTAGAGTCTCGCGTGCAACTTTTTCATTAAAGCGTTTGTAATCATACAATTGTTTCAAAAGTCTAAGGTCATTGAGAGGAGCGTATCGGGGACACTAGCATAGGTACAAATTTTTAATATATACTCTTAAAATAAATGAGGTAAACTTCAGCAAGGCATCAATTTTTGAATTTTGAATGAAAGGTTGTAGCTGGTTTCGAAAAATACATATTTTTAGAGAGTATATAATTTTCATCATCCATCGAGGTCGGACAACGTCTCCAGGCGATTTTATTGTTGAATGGGGCTCAGGTCTATCACACAAAAAAATAAGGCTCAGTTGCAGCATTTCTTTATATATATTTTATATTATAAAGAGATTTTATATAAATAGAGATTGCTAATTACCGGAAGTGGGCTCTAGCATAAAAGCTTTTATCTCAAGCCATAAAATTTATCTCAATCTCAAGCAAGCGTCTTCCACTTATCGGTTTACAAAAATTTTAATTGTATTGTGACTTGTTATCTCTAAACCTATAGAATATCTGCCAAAAATAGGGTTGTAGTTCCCCCAAATCCAATAAATCATGAATTTTAGTTCGAGCCATATCAGTGCCACCTAGTGATAACGGCTTTTTGGCTACTTTTTTTGCTGTCCACAACTTGACAACACTTAAAACTAAGCTTTGACATACAATAAATAAATTTTCAAATCTCATAATCTAAAGTTTACAACAATCTAAAAATTTCATACAATGGGTGCAAAGCTTTAAAAGGGTATAACTCGAGAACGGTAAGAGGTAATTAAATTTTTTTTCTGCTAATTTATTTAAAACTTCATAATCTTTTAAACTGCATCATTAGTTTTTTTAGTCTTCATACAAATTTTAAAAGTTATAAAGCATTCTTTTTCATATTTGTTAAAAATTTACAAAAACTGTTATATAATGTATCAAAATGTGCAAAATCCCTGACGAAACTTATTACTTATGCACATAAAATTAAAGATCGGAAAATTTTCTTTAAGAATATTTACTCAGAAGCCGAAAAATTACCGATTTTTTAGCAATTTTCAAGAATAATTCAATAAAAGCCCAAAAAGCTCGATTTTTGGTACAAAATCGGTTTGCGCGACCTCTAAACCACTTCCGAAAAATCTGATAAAATTCTCAAAAATACTTTACCTTATGAGTATCCAAATTAGGAAAGATCTTCCGAGAAAATCCAAATTTTATTTTTTTTGGGACAACCTAATGCTCATATCTGATTAATATGCAATTATGAATACCTTATCTTAAATAGAGTCCTTGATACATATATTTCCAGGAAAACTTTGGTAATGGGTGCGTTAAAGTAATGCATTACCTTGTAATGGTTACTCCTTACCTGTATCATTATTTTCCAACAAAAACTTATTAGTTATCGATAATGGGTTACATAATGCATTACTTTGTAATGAATACTCCTTAGCTTCAGCATTTTTTTGAAACATAGAGTAATAAGTTACCGATAATTGAACACTCATTGATTACCTTGTAATGATACCTTTTTATTTATTTCAAACATAAAATTTACATAAAATAATGACTTAGCGATCATCAATTACATAGTGAATGAATTATAATCGTAAAGTAATTATTAAAATATATTTTGAAAATCTATTTATAAACATATTATTTTGTGATTTTTTGTCAGCATGAGGGTAAGGTGTATATTTTGATAGCACGAACGAAAACACAAAGTACAACAATTAATTTGCATTTTAAGCAATCAAATATTATATGTATCGATAGCTCAGTTGTTAGAGTTCTCGTCTAAATAATTGCTAACAACCAGGGACCCCAGGTTCGAATCACAGCGTGACCGTGTTTTTTATTTAATTAAAAAAAAAAAATATTTGTAATAATTTTTTTTATCAAATTTTTTTTCTGAAAATCTATCTACACACACATTACCTTTTCCCACCATGTTGCCATATAAGTTACCAGTTTCGTTACCATTTACTTTTAGGCTCATCGCCTGTAAATTGATCAGTGAAGTTAGGTGTATTGTAATACGTGGAGTCCCATGGAGATACATTACTTTACTTATTATTTGGTAATGTGTCGTTTTGCTTAGTTGCTTAAAAATATAGGATTTTTGTAAACAGATAAAACTCAAACTGTATAATTAAGTTCAAATCAATTTAATGCATACAATACATACAATTCACAGTTGTATGTTAAAGTGGATCCAAATACAACAATTTTTAGTGGCCCCCCTAGAATGAACATTGACATTTTTTTTTGCAACAACCGTTAGTGATGTTTTAAAAATTTTTTTTTATTTTATTTTTTTCAGATGTGTCTTCAAAAGAAATTTCACTTGATACCCCTTTTGTGTACAGTTTCTTATAGCGGAAACAAAAATATCTTGAAAAATACTAAAAAGTAGACATTTTTTAAAAATGGTCCAGCTTACTAACGCTTATCACAAAACTCAAAATACTTCTGGAAAATTTTTAGAAAATGCCGAAGTTTATTTTCAGTTGGCCACTAAGTTTTTTTTCTGAAACTACCCACTTCATTTTGTAGAATTTCAATTAGTTTTGGTATCAATTAAAAATGCTTTCAAGCAAATTCTAATTTTTTGTTATTTCTATTGAATACAGTTCATATTGGACAGCAAAATATCGATTTAAAAAAAGGTATATTGAGTTGATTCACTTGTACGCAGTCATCTTTATCCAAAATTTTAAAACTTAAAACAAGATTAAAAATTTCTTTATTTTCGAAGACGATGTTGAACATTGAAATAGAAGAAAAAATTTATATTGTGTATATGCTTCAATAAGAAATCGAATATACTACAAAATTAGAAATTATTTTGTATAATTTAAGAAATAAATAATAAAAATCTAAAACTTTTCTGCATAATCGCCAATCGATAAAACTGCAAAAAAAATTAATAAATGTTGTGAGTGTCCAACTTCTTTTTGTCTGACAAAATAATTATATTATGCAACAATTTTTTTTTTCATATTAGTTGATCTAAAGAATATTAACTTTGTTCGGTGTAAGATCATATTATCGAATCCCAAATAGATTTTGATAATTACTTCTTATAGAGAGAAAAACTCTGAAAAGCTTTACATAGGAACAATGGTTAGCACTAATGCATTTTCATTAGGTATGGGATAGTGTTGTAGGTTTGGGATAGTGTCGTGGCAGTAAAGTAGTGGCAAGTGGCTCCCCATCGGATTCTTAGACTTTGGTAAAGCGAAAAAAGTTCACAAAAAGCCACACAACTGAACCGGAGTCGTCCCTAAAGGGTTAAAATGTAAGACCGATCCCGAACCTATTTACTTATAATCTCTACACCCTAAGGGGGCTAACATAAAAAATATTTACTTTTATAAAATTTGCTCCCACTGCTCTAACTGTCCCCAATGTGTCTCTAGCGAAGTCAAACGTATAACTGACCCGAAATATTGTTTCAATCACAGCACTATTTCAGAACATACCTACCCCTATCTGCACTCTCTAAGGGAGCACCCATACAAATTGTTTTTTTTTTTTTGTTTAATTTGCTCACACGGCTCTGTCTCAAGGGTACCGATTCAGATGTATCACCGACCCCTAATATTTTTTTCAACTCCCACATTTTCTCTGAACATGCTCACCCCGTAGCTCCACTCCTTAAGGGGGCTCTTATACAAAATGACATTTTATAAATTTTGCTGCCACCGCTCTAACTGTCCCAACCGTGACCCTAGAGGAGTCAAATGACCGACTCCTAATATTTTTCAACCCAAACATTTCATAAGAACTATCTCAACTCCCTAAATGGGGTCCTATACAAAAATAAAGTTTTTTTGTTATAAAAATTGCTCGAACTGTCCCAAGGGTGCCCTTAGAGGAGTCAAATGTATGACCGACCTACCCTAATATTTGTTCAACCCCAACGTTTTGTCAAAACATGCCTACCTAATTTCTTTACTCTCATACTAAAATAATGTTTTATTAAATTTGGGCCCACCGCTCGAACTGTTTCACAAGTGTGTTCCAAGAGGAGTCACAACACTTTTTGACAACATTTTTTGGAACATACCTACCCTTTATCTTCAACCACTAAGGTTATGCCAAGGTAATGCTTATCACACCTTCGAAGCTAACAACATGTAATGGACGAGCACGGCCTGGCTTACCACAGCTGCCGCTATCCTCCAAATCATAGTCGTCTTCATCGATGTCATTGTCTTCTTCTTCCCCCGATGCCATATGCCGGGACGGTAAATTCCGTGATGAATGCCCTAATTGGCACCCAAACTTAAATTAAAAAAATCAAAAAACAAAATTTAATATTGGTAATTGACATCTTAACTCTGCCGTGCGGGAAATGAACCAGTCACTGGTATGGCCACATGACTAGAGCTTTATGTGTATGAACCTGTCCTAGTTTCGGTTCTGTTATATGTAAGTGACCGGTACTTTTAACATGGGCTAGTCATAGGAGGTGGCAATTGCTACCATTGAAGCACCTTGTGACGTGGCGAATAACTTGACGAAGGTTACCTATCACCGTACCGACTGAAATTAAGAAGCTACTGGACAAGTTAGAAGTAGACAGTGTAAAAGTAGGATAACTTTACAATTTATGTGACAAGCAACAGGACCAGTATTAAAATAATTATCACGTGACTGGTGTAGGTTTACGTATCGTAGAAATGGTGAACAGCTTTTGATTTAAAACTAGTCACATATTAAGCGTAATGTGTGCTGTTGCTGAGGTAGTTTGAATGGATTAGATTTGTGAAGTACCAATGCACTGGTGTAGGGAGTATATGTCACCGGGTATGCGAAAAGTTATTAGCAACTAACCTGATACTTTTAATTCACCGTGTGTCATATTATATACGAGTTGCTAAATTGTCCGTCCGAAACCAGTCACTAAACTTCCCCAAAACAGTGTTCACAAAACCTTCAAAAAGGCACAACAAAAATCAATTTTAAAATAAGGGACTGAATCCTTTGGCATTAATTGCCATGTTTTCATCAACTGCTAACGGGATTGAATCAATTCAATGACCAGTAAGAACTTCAACTGCATCGGCCCTAGTTGCTTCAGTACACTATAATGTTATGTTACTTTTTCTCCAGTTGCATGATAAAAACTTGTCAATGTTTTGTCACCATTGCTATATTCACATGATTGGTCATTTCACACAAATTAACACTTTCTGGTACACCAAAATTTCGGTTTCACCAGTTTCGTGACGTGCCACCCAATCATATATCACAAACTAGTCACTTTGGATCAATCGACCCTTCATTTCCCGCATGGTGTGTATAGGCAATTTTTAACTGTAGAATCTACAGATTTTTAAATAGCTCTTTTTCAAAATGGGATTAAGAACACCCAGAAAAAGAATTGGTATGAATTCGGTAGAAACCATTAAAACGTATTTAATATGACGTTAGTTTATTTGGAACTATTAATAATCGATTAATAAAGCAAAAATACTGTACTGGAATTAAAAAGAGCGTAAAGGAACTAAAAAACAAGCGGTTTATTTCCAAACATTGATATTTCCAATCGACTTTTCAAATACAATGCGGTGAGTAATTGTGAAGCAATAGAAGCAACAATTTATTTAATACAAGAAAACTGGTACCATCTATCAAATTTTTTAAAAAAATTGTCGATAATCAAAAGTGGTTACTACAAACACGGTAATCGAAATCAAATATGCCACTAAATTAGAGGTTCAGTAGTACCAACCGAATTGTGGATTGCATTGTTTATAGAAGCAACTAATGATTAATATTGGTAAACAAATCTGAGACAATGTTTATTTTCCTAACAAATTATTTAAATTCAAAATACTATAAAAAAAAAACTACTGAATATTTTCTCAAATTTCTTTTTTTATTTGAAAATACAATCCTTCCGGATAATAATGGAAAATAATTTCATTCAAATGGCTTCGGCTGGCTGGTTATGCAGTAGCCTACACGATCGGTCCAATTTTTAAGCACATTATCGATTGTGTGCAGCTGTATTACACCAATGGCTTCACGAATACAGCTGTATTTCACCAATGGCTTCACGAATATTGTCCTTTAAAGCGTTAATTGTCTCTGGCTTGTTGGCGTAACACTTATCTTTGACGGCACCCCACAAATAATAGTCCAACGGTGTCAACGGTGCTTGTTTACATACCCGCCAAGATCAAAATGAGCTTCATCTGAAAAGATGTTTTTTTTTGGCAAAATCGGCATCTTCTGTAAGTCGATCGCAGGCCCACTTAGCGAATCGAAAACGCATTGGACGGTCAGTTGGCTTCAACTCCAGAACCAATTGGACTTTGTATGGGCGTCATACCAAGGTCTTTATGCAAAATTCGTCTCAATGATGTCTCCGAAATGTTCAATTGTTGAGAACGACGGTGAATTGATGTTGATGGCGCTTCACGCACACTTTCTGCCACAGCAGCAATATTCTCGGGTGTACGCACTGTTTTTGGTTTTTCACGCTCTGGTTTATCGATGAGGATGCTTGCTTCTTTTACTTGTTTAGAAGATAACGAACATACGGAGCTAAGTGTTACCATTCACGAAATAAGCACTAGTTGAAAAAAAAAAAACGTTAGATGGTGGACCCTTTATAAATAGAACAATTTTTGGTCTTCATAGTTTAGTAACGTAATGCTGCTTGTTAGGAAAAGACCCTAACTACGTGTTTGATTACTAAGAAGACAATAATGGAGCAAAATTGATGATTAATAGGTTTTTTTGTTAAAGCTCTGCCTATTATGATGGCTCTAGCTTTTCTAAAACTTCGGGTTCTGATGAGATATTTAGCCAGATCGAAATACTAGTATCAACCTAGCTAATATGTTTGATTTGCTTTATTTTGTAAATATACGGAGGTTGAAAGCTCGTTATAAATTAAAAATAACATAAAAATAATTTCGATGTATATAAAAACAAAAAAACTAATAAAACTGTAAGTAATAATATTTATTTGAAATGTAATATTGGGTTAGGCAACTGAATATTAGTTTTCACGACTAAAACTATAATTTAACATTACGACAGTTGTCGTAAACGCCAGAATTCGATTGGCAACGAATTCGGTGGCCACAACAGAGGACTGTTTCTGGGTGTAGCTTTTGAGTAGTATTTTTTGTAAATTTATGTTTTCAAAGTCAATCTTAATCATATATAATAAAGAAATTCTCTGAAAAAAGCATCCATTAAACGAATATGTATCTAGGTCACAAGATTTTATTCCATGAGTGTATTTCAAAATGACAATAGTAATATTTAATTTTTATGTTTTCAGGAGCTTGCATTAGCAAACTTGCATTTTTTTTTTTGCATTTGTCATTGTATTTTGTTTATTTGTAGTGAACATTTGAACTTATTTTGTATGGAATTTTTTTGTTATACATTTAGGTATCTTGTATCCATTTCTTGATATTACAGGTAATGAAATAAGTATAAGGTACAAGTGTTTATTTCAAATATTTGTATTCAATTATAGGGATCTGAGATCTTTTATATAAAATAGATTCTATAGTAATCCAAAGAACGATATAATAGCGAAGTCGATATCACCTTAAAGCTCCAAAAAGGATATTATATAACAGTAAGATATGATATCATTTTCGATACGGTTGTTATTTTTGTTCAATTTTTTTTTTCCAAAATAACTTCAAAACGGCGTTAGGTAATACCGCCGAAAATCATAAATCCTAAAAACTTAAAAGTCATGTAGCCCAAAGTCTAGCATATTGCCCAAAAGTTGATATACAAAAATGAAATATTTAACAACTGCAAAGTCATATTGCCTAAAAGTTTTTTTTTTTTTGGCAAAATGACAATTGATTAAATTAGGCAATTCTCAAAAACACAATACAGTGATCTTGTTTTTAAATAGTATTTGTGTATTATTTTCTATAGTGCGCTCGTGAATAGAGATGGCGAAAGCAAATTTTGAATATATAAAAAATTGTAATTTTATATCATAGATCACATAGATATCAAATCATTCTTTTTTTAACAACAGATATATTTTTCATATACATTCAAATATTGTATAGGCTTAGTACGTATATCCAATAAACTCTCAAGAGTTACGTCATCTGACAGCAAATGTCAAAAAGTTAGATATCTATGTTATCTATGTATTATGTTACCAAACTTGAGTGGGTATGCCAATCATCCAACTCAAGAACTTTTATTTACTTAACTAAAAGCAATTGAGAATATGAATTAACAATGTAGCAGCATCACAGTAATTCTTAGTAAGACTAATGTTTCAAGCGTGAGTGATTAATGTGCAATTAACATATTGGAAGCGCTGGGACCTTGTGTGCTGCCGGCCGCTGTTTGGTCGAGTGATTTTATTTATTGCTTTCTTATAGATTATATATTTAGCGCTTCCAAAGCAAATACAGAAGGCATGATTTTTGTTCGCGATGTCCCACTTGCTATATCTCTTTCAAGCAGGTGAAAATTGCTTAGAAGCAATAAATTCATGCCTTCTTAGCCTATAAGATGTGCTTTTTTTTGTTTGTTGACAACATTAATGCTTCTTACGAGTAGTATGCATTCTTTATTGCTTCATTTTAAGCATTATTCACTGCTTCAAAGAAGGCATTTTGGAAAGTACAACAGAATGCCTTCCCTAATTGCTTTATTGTATGCAAGGCTCTTTTGGAAGCATACAAATGTAGTTACTGCTTACCACATCCCGTTTATTTTTTTTCTGCGATTTCGTATAAAAAAGGGACATTTTTGAAACATTAAATTTAAAAAAATTTGGGTCTTTAAAATTGTTGATTTCTAGAAATTTTAATTTTAACTTAAATATATTACAATATCTACGAAAATTTAATAAAATCAGATATATTTATATCTACTTAGATATAATTTAATGTTCAGGAAAAATCTCGCATAAAATTGTATCCAGTTATATATCTTTTGTAGATGACACATATTTCGGACCGATTTGTAAGTGTTTATACATGGGATCTTATCAAATGAGATATAATTATATTAGACTTAATATTAAATTTTTTACCCGGGAAAGTGCACTTGCATAATATTAGCATTCATGCTCTACATTTCCTGAAGTTTTAACTATTCACTAAAATTTTTTTTAGATAGATCAGGATATTAAAGTAAGAACAACTTTTAAATTTTCGAAACCTCTTTGTCTTTTCTTCTTTCCCTTTTGCCTCCCTCTTTTTGCTTTTTTTTTTTTTTTGTTTTTGGGAGAAGGTCTTCTTACTCTACCCCCCCCCCCCCCTCCCAGCTCACCCATGCGACCACGCCTGGTTTTAATTGAGGGCTTGTCCTCCATTATTTCAACATAAATTGTATTTTAGAAATCGGTTATCTAAGGAATCACGTCATTTTGTACCATATACTTTTTTCCTTAACTGTATAAGAATGTATGTATTTATTACACATGTATTTTGAGACTTAACTGCAAAAAAAAAACATGTGTAATTCCTTGAACAACAAAAAAATAAACGGAAAGAAAAAAATCTCGTTTTAATAACTTTTTCTAATACATGTTGTATTTTTGCATTCACTCACGTTTACAGATATACAATACGTGATCAGATCCTTGATGATGGCATGGTCTCAGAATTGGGTATTACGCATACATATCGTCAGGATACAGGCATTTACATATGTCATGCAACAAATACATTTGGAGAGGTAAGTTTTTTTGTAAAAATAAAGAAACGAAATATGAAATATTAACACTCAAAGAAATTTTGTAAAACTTTGTATTTTAACGTAAAGAAATTCCGTGAGTGTGTTAAACATTTAAGTTGAAAATGCACTTTTTTACATTATTCTAGTTTCTGTATGTTGAAAATTAGGTCAATGTTATCTTTTCCAAAAAATTTTGTGTTAAATGATTTGCGAATTTTAAATATATTCTATGAACTAAGAAAAAGTAGATTTTTCTCAATTTACATTGTATGTAAATCATATTGTAATAGCAAAATATTTTATCGATAATAAAATTGATTAGGAACATATGCATAACACATTTTTAATTAAAACTTCAATTTATTTTTTTTTTTTTTTATTTTTTTTCTTATATTTTATTTTGATGACAATTGCAAAAACTGGATAAAAAATACTATGTACTAAATCATTCATATGAGGCTTTCAGTAGCAACGAAGCAGTCAAAAATATGTATATCGGCTCAATGTTGAGGTTACAAAATTTACGGTCCTAATTGATACGAAAAAAATATGGAAGAACTTTTTCAATTTGTCAAAATAGTGCTCGGTGCTTTTTTAGTTTATTAATATTTCTTTCTAAAGTCAAATAATACGCTTCCATCCCTGGAAAATACAAATGTGTATACATCATATGAAAGAAGATTTTATAAGCTTCCTAATTCCATATAATTTGTCCCGAACAGATAAGTAATTTTTGCAAAAATTGAAACTTAAAAAAACTACTTTTAAGCCTTGCCGACTCCAAAGGTTAAGTGTCTGAAAACAAATAAAAAAAATTCTCGACACAACTCACTTGGTTTTAACAGATTTTTAATTAAATCTTCAATTTTTATTTTCATTTTTTTTTTCTATTTCATTTTAATGACAATTGCAAAAACTGAATATAAAATACTGTGTACTAAACCTTTCATATGAGTGTTTCCATACCAACTAATCACCTAACAAATGTGTATCGTCTCAATGTTAATATAATTTTTCCTAGGTTTTTTTTTCGTTTCCATTTGAAAATAGTTTTTATACCATCTTTTTTCTCTAGTCATTATCATAGTTGCCAGTTTAACTTTCAGTTAAAACTTTACATGGCAGTTCTTTTCTCTAATGTCATCATATACTATCCTTCTACATTAGCAAAGCATATCAACAAACATTAAAGATTTTTTCTATTAATACATATGACGAGCAAATACATTAAACTATTTTTGCACTGTACCTGGTGAGTGGTTTAAAAGTGAATTTTATCGTTGATCTATAAATTTATGTGTGAGATTTTTATTTTAAAAATTGGCAAAAATTATAAATGTATTCGAGACATGGGGGTCTAAAATTTTATTTAGTTGATGTTGTCAATTTTAGCGTTTTTAAATTATGTCGATTTTTTTAAGTTTTAGCGATTTTGCAAATATTGGCATTTTTTTCTCAATCCCGTAAATTTTTTTTTTTAAATTTTGGCGATTTTGTCGACTATTAGCGATTTTTTTTTTCAATTTTGGTTGTTCTTTTAATTTTAGCAATTTTATGCCAATTTGGCAATCTTAACTGAAACTAAATTAATTAAATAGTTACAAAATATTTTCATTGATACTACAATTTCATAAACAGCACCGTATTCAATTAAACTTTTAATTGAATCAACAAATATTTTAAATGAAACTCGATTTTTGTTTTTTTTCTGTGTGTATACTACACAGAAAAAATTATCAACCTAAAATATCTATTTAAAGATTTGATTTAAATTTAATTTGTTTCTAAACAAATATTTAATTGAATCAATTATTATTTTAATTGACTTTAAATATATAAATACATATTTTATTGTAGACGAAATTATCACATTATTTTTTCATGCACTGTAGGCATAAATAGAAAATTTTCAGTATAAAATACCAAATACATTTGAAGTTAACAAACAAAACAAGCACACACACAAACAGACTCAGCATTGCAAAAAACACACATACCAACGTATAGATCACACACTTTTTTTGTGAGTATCATATTTTTTTTTTGTGTATAAGTTATTTATAACTTTTTTCCTTGTTAATTTTAATAAAAGGTTTAATTGACAGTAGTAATTGATTCAATAAAGTTTTTAATTCAAACCCGTTTTTATTATATTACTCTGGTAAAATAAGCAAAAACTTTTACTAAATATTTGTAGACTAACAGCTAACAAAAACTGTAATATCAACAAAACTGTTGCTGTATTTACCTTAAATTTAGTAGAAAGAAAATAACTGTATAATTTGCTAAAATTAACAAAAATTGTTGCTGAACAATTATAGATTGCTGATTTCTGAAAGATTGATTTAAATTAACATTACAAAAACTTAAAAATTTTAATTTTTAATTTTTAAGGTCTGCTACGTAGTTTTAACTTATTCGTAGTAGTTTTAGTAAAAGTATGTACTAATTTTGTTTCTATAAGTGTAGTTTTTATCTTTATTATTTTTCACTTTTAATTATTTCAAACCAACAGGTGTCAAAATTGAGCAGCTATTCAAAATCCAATAAGAATTCCATCAACAAAGTCGCAAGTTAAAATATAAATCTAATTAGAACAAAATCTCACGTGTTTTTCGTTTTAAAAACAAATTTTTGTTTTTATTTGCTTCACCCTTTTTTCTCTAATTTCCCCCTTTTCCACTTTTTTCGCTAGTTTCCTTCTTTTACTCTTTTTTATTTTTTTTTTATTTTTCGATTTTGCTGAGTGGTGCGATTTCCATATCTAATCCCCCCACCCTTGGCGCCGAGAATGGTTTTCATTTACTTGTTTGCAGTTAAATACTTTTAAATTGTAAATGCGAAAAAAAAATATTTTAAAATGCCTTTTTGATTCGGGGGGGTGCTGTTTAATAAGAAACTCAGTTTACGAAATACGCTAACCAATTTAAAATGTAATTGTGAATGCCAGACAAAAAAAAGATTAATTTTCTTGGTATACCTCAAACTGTATAAAATTACACTATTTTTTTTAATAATAATACTGTTCTCAAAACTCATTCTATTAAACGGCGCAAAACCCCTATAAAAACTTGCGAAAGTAAAAAAATCGTGAAACTTTTAGTTCACTTTGCAAATCACCATACAACTTTTCGCCAAGCACCGTTAAGGAAGTTATTTTTTAGTGAATGTATCTACCACATCTAGTGACTCCAGTTTGTATTTCTTCAGATCTGAAAGTTAAAAACTATGAGCAAAAAACTAAAATGAATGAAAAAGCTCTGTATTTTCAGGTAATTTTTTTAATTTTTCAACTTTTAAATGGGCAACAATTCTTTAGGCGAAGACTTTTCAACATTTCTCTCAATTCAAAAATGGCCCCATTTTACGCTTTTTCGGTTTATTTCATTTTATTAAAGTAACTGTAGACAAATTTGGTATCAAATGGATTTGGGATCAAACGTTCACTATTGTTCAAATTATGCCCTAAGACTATGAAGTATTTTTATTATCCAAAAATGTATTTTAAGTAACATTAAATCTGGTATTTTATTAAGGCAACATGGTTGTAACTAAGCTAAAAATAATGCATAGTAATGCATATTTTATTTAATCGAGGCGATGTCTGAGCTTTTTTCAATATTCGAAATTGTTCGATTCTTATGCGACTTTTCCCGAAGATCCTTTTTCCACTAATTATATATGAAATAATTCAAAAATATGGCAACTCTGGGTCCACTATATAAGCAATAGTATTATCAAACAGTAAGTCTGTTCGAACGCAATTACAGAGAGTGAGACAAATTTACCATAAAAGTAAAAAAAAATTTGTAAGAATTGGTAAAAACTGATAAAA
>CM037853.1:75017326-75070016 GCA_021234595.1 Delia radicum | reverse complement strand
GAGAAACTGTGTTACTCACGGGTCTCTCCATAATAAGCGAATTCACACACAGTACTCACTAGGGCGGGTCGATTTAAAAATCGCTCAAGGTTCAAGGAAAATCGTATTCTAGGGATCAAAATAAGAAACTTTGCCGAAGGAACCATACCTCTAAAACGAATTCTGATGTCCCGACTTTTGACCCGTAGGGTGAAATTTTGAAAAATCCCACTTTGACCCATTTAGAGTGCCCCAATCGAATCCAACCCAATCGAATATATTTATACTCTACTTCTTCCGGAGAAGAAATAGAGACCCTAATCTTGAAAAGACTCCTCCTACTTTCTGAAATATCTCTATCCCGAGATTTGTACATTTTGCTAAAAAAAAACACGGCTAAAAAAGCCCTCTTTTAACTTAAATTTTAACCCCTTGAATGATGATTTATGCATTAATCTGCTAGCGCGTCTCCCGGAGAAGAAGTATCTCCCATAATCTTGGAGAGATTCCTCCTACATTCTGAAATATCAAAGTGGGCTTTTTCAAAATTTGACCCTACGGGTCAAAAGTCGTGACATCAGAATTCGTTTTAGAGGTATGGTTCCTTTGGCAAAGTTTCTTATTTTGATCCCTAGAATACGATTTTCCTTGAACGTTGAGCGATTTTTTTTGCCTCCATACAAATCGACCCGGCCTAGTACTCACTAAGAGAAAAATACATTAAAATTCCCTATTTATAAAAAACGTGACCAAATAAATAGAGAAAGGGTCAAGCGAAGCAGATATGGATTGAAAACTTTAAACTCGTTTTCTGCAAGATCGTGTTTTTTGAGTTATGTCAGTCTTGCAGTAAATGAGCGATATGTTAAAGTTTAGGCGCGTTTTTGCTAAATTTCGCGTTTTTAGAAACGCGAAAATCGCCATATATTCTTAAGTAAAAGCACAACAACTGTAGTCATATCTTAGTAAGAGAAATAATTTATGCCTAAAGTTATTAACTTTTATGAATTCGTTTTTGAGATTCGCTCTTAACCAATATTGGCCCATATCGCCCATATTTTGGTAGAAGAACGTATTGTTTATTTTGCGTGTCGAACATGTGGTATAAATTTCATTGCAAAACAGTTTAGGGCCGGTTAAAAACAGTTGGACGTTAAATGGGTGCGGTCGATGGTGACCTCGTCATAAAAATCCGTCCATACGTTTTTAAGTTAAAGCGATGTCCTTAACAGTTATCATTTTAGAATCCTGTATGCCATTATACCAAAATTAGAGCTTTTTTTTAAAAGTTTAAGCAACAATCTTACTTTGAGTTTAGTATCAACGGTTTCTAGTCAACATAAATATGTTTTCAAGATACTTAAAAATAGTGTTCATTTCAAAATATTTATTTTTTTTAAATTTTCGAAATTTTAACTTTAACGCTTTCTCACTTTCAAACCGTGCCATGCACACAAAAAGTTACTTCACAAAATATTTCGTAAATTTAGTTTTCTATCGAATCTGGCGCACTTATGGCCAATTTAAAATATCCCGCCTAGAGGCGGTCTTGCCGGTTGAAGGGTTAAATTTACTACGGATTTTTTGCAATATAAATTTTTACTCTTCAAAAGATTTCTCTTAAATTTGACAATTTATAAAATTTGTAGAGTCCAGTTTCGTGTTCCCTACACAAATTTTTATTTTTCAAGTTTCATATAATTTTTATTAAAAATAAAAATTATGTTTTTTCGACCTTTAATTGTGCAATGAAAATGAAAATTATTCAAGTTCGAGGCCATACTCTATATTTCTTTATTAGGATATTGTCCAAACAAATTATCTATAGAGTTTTTGTTTTTAAATTTATTAATTGACCACTTTCAGAAATGTGTTAATAGATCTATTTCCCGAATTTTCTAGGTTCCCATTACCAGAACACGTTTAGAAAGAAGTGACAATTCCATGCAAACATCAAACATTCATATAACCTAGTTTTCCCACTAAATGAAAACTAATATATGAGCTCGAAGTTAAAAATTATCACAATTGATCCAAAATAAATTTAAAACTTGTTCGTCATGTGCAAGCCCTACCTTTGGTAGATATACAATGAACGCTTTTTCTTTTTATTCTACTTTTTATTTTTACTCTTGTTTTTTTTATTGTAAAACAATATGTAAATGGTTATATGAATGTTTGATGTTTTGCATGGGATTGTCACTTCTTTAAAAACGTGTTCTGATGATGGGAACCTAGAAAATACCCAAAATAGATCTATCAACACATTCCTGAAAGTGGTCAATTAATAAATTTGAAAACAAAAACTATAGATTACTTGTTAGGACAATATTCTAATAAAGAAATATAGAGTATGGCCTCGAACTTGAATAATTATCCTTTTTATTTTTCACCGGATTCCGCTTAAATTTTAAAAAGATCACCCTCCAAAAGATCGCCCTTTATTTTTTTATGATATAAAAATTTTCACAATATTAATAGTAATTTACGAGCATAAACACTTTTTCGACAATGTTTTAAAAAATGTGATTTTCAACTCAATTCAAATGCATTCGCTGTGGTCAGGTCTATTTCTGTTGGTTTAGTAATTTCACAAAAAATTGGGTTCATTGAACTCTTCCTTGCCCTCATTTCTTTCGTTAATACAGTTATGTTTGCCCTTAAAAAAGAATGTCTTTAAACCCACATTGAGGACTAACTAGCAAGGGGCAATTGAAACGAATAATAATTAAAAGTTACAAAATGTTATTCACTCTTACCGAATTAAATTTATGAATTGATCCTTGTTGCTCGCCCAATTCAATTAAATGTGTTGTACCCAATTTCTTAACAAACGGTGCCTTTAATCTGGGTACAATAGTTGTTAATTGATGAGATCCTCCGCCGGAAGAACTACCACCATTTCCGGCTAAATAGGAATTGGAAGCACCATCTCCCAATTTGCAAGATAACGCATCTGGCAATAGAGCTTTAAGGGTATTATAACGCCTCTCCCAATTGGCATTGGCGCAACGAAAGAGTTCATTAAATATAATCATGCTACCATGAATACGATCGTCACGTGTCATGCCTTTCGGTTCCTTTTGCACTAAAGCCGGATCCTCATTAAAACTTTTAATGGCCTCAGCATAAGAAATTTTATACCATTGAGGTTCGCTGGATTGTTTAGTATTTTCACGTTGTGATGTTACAATTAGAGCAGCCCTTAAAGCTTCGCCGGCTGATTCACGTATGGCTGGTTTGGGATCAAAGATGGCATTAAAAATATGATCGAAGAAAGTAGAAATTTGTTGATAGAAATAGGTGGGCATTGCTACAGCTAATTCACGTAGAATAAAAACGGCAGCATGACGACGATACTAGAATGGTGAGGGAGGGGGGGAAGGAGAAAATTAAAAACAAATATCTTTGATTTGTTTTATTATAATATTAATAAATACCTCATGTCTGTCACCACTTAACCATTCAAAAGCTCTTTTTATATCAAATTCAAATGATTCAGCTCCCTTAGAACCTGGCAAATTAGCCAGTTTCACTAAAGTCCGAGCAGCTATCTCCATGACTGATACATCATTACAAGGCAGCAAATCACGTAAATGATTGTAATATGGTGTTATACGTTTCATAGTATTAATAACATCACCGCTTATAAGACATTCTAATAATGGATATACAAATTATAAAATATTAGTCCGTCCAACTTGTCCACTTCATTATACTCACTTATGGCCAAAACACCACCCTTTTTCTCATTAATATCCGTAGACATGACCATACTAAATATTTGATGATTAAAATCATCAAAAAATTGTACCAATTCCTCTTGGGACATTTCCCTAAGCTCAGTCTTAACATACAGGAACAGTTCTTGGGCAGCCTTATTTTGAACATTGCGATTGCGAGACTTAAGTCCCATCACAAATTGTTGCACAATCGATGTGGTAGACATTTTTTTCGTTTTTACTTTTATTCAATACACTTTTTAGCTTAACTTTGTTATAATGTTTATAAATTTTTGTTGAAATTTTCGTTTTTATTGTTAAATTTTCTTAAAAAATTTATCTACATTTCACTTTTTTCACTAGCCGTATCATGAAATTAACTTTTTCGTTTCTTTTTTTCACCGTCTGTCAAATGTTAATGAATGAATTTATGCATTTTTGAGGTTATGTATATATTTTTGAGTTGTTTGTGGTCTTGTTGTGTCTTGTTATTCGTAAATGTCAAATTGCATTTGCTGGTAGAGTTTGTTGTATGTAAACATTGGAGACTTTTGCAGTTTTTGTTTTGACTTGAGCATTCTATTTTCCTTTGAAATAGGAGAAATTTGGAATAGTGATGCCAATTTTCTAAAAACATATAGCATAAAAAAACGCTAGAAAATGATAATTGGAAAATTTAAGCATACTACGAAAAAATGCTAAAAAATTCATGTGATGGAACTGTTAAAATAGCCCAAAAGTATTAAAAAGGGGTCCAAAATGCATAGAAAAAAATCTATGAGGTTAAGGGCCTGCAGAGCCTAAAAACCGGCACTCAAAGTAACATAGAAGTGTGAATGAGTACACGCAGAAAAAAAAATATATATCATTTACAAAACTTAGAGTAATAGTTTACAAAGTTTCGTGGTAGTTATACAACTACATAAAATTAACGACAATAACGTAACATAATTTTAGTTATTCAAGCAACAACAATGCACACTGATATTTTAGCCTTATTATGCCCGAATTCTAATGACTGTCTAGTTTATGATCAAACTTTGTGAAAATATGTATATTTAACAGCATTTTTTTTTGTCACATTAATTCGTTAACGGTATTTTAACGATAACAGTATTTTAGTTATTTCGGCAACGGTGCTTTAAGGATTTTGGTATAACTAAAAATTCGGTAACGGTATATTACGTGTTAGGGTATTTCAGTTATTTAAAAGTATTTTAAGGATAACGATAGTCATTTGAAAGGTTTTTGAAGGCCGTTTGAAGTACATCACGTACAATTTTTGTCTATTTTGGTTAACATTGAGTTTAGACTGAAAAGTTAATCTCTTTATAAGTAAATCAACTGCGAAATTGCAGTGCAAACATATGCCGTTAAGGTACACACAAAAAAATGGTTGCCAAGTAGCTAGGCGCATTTCAACTAATTTTTTCACATAAATTATTCAATAATTAAGTAGAATCAAGAAAAAAAACTTGGTAAAATGTTACTAGTTTTCGCATAACTTTTGTGAATAAATTCCTTGGCAACGGTTTTTTGTGTGTAGATTTACAATACTTTAGTAGTCTACGCTATAGATTTGATTTTGTTCCTTTCTTTCTTGCACTTAAATAGTTTTTGGAGTTATATTTCCTTTTTCTTGAATCCAATCTGTAGCGTAGAGTTCTCCAGTATTGTGAATCTACCTTGCTCAATATTAACTTTTCAGTCTTTTCGGCGCTTATAATTAGTCAAAAACCGCTAAGATGGCATAGTTGATACTAAAGTTAACAAGACACATGGTTGTAATTATTTGGTAGTAAGTGCAATAGAGCGGCATATTTACAAATTTCGATTTTTATCAATTAAGGTAGAACTAGACCTAAAAAATTTCCAGAGGGAATACGATGAAAGCATACTTATTAAAATTGTTTTCATTAAAATTCTGTGGATTTTATCAAGTTTTGTTTAAATTGTGTTAATTTTGTATTTCCATTTGCACAATTTTCCTAAACTACTTTCCACATAACGAGTCATTTCATGCATTATAAAATATTACTTAACATTTTTTATATATTTCTACAACTGTTCCTATTATGCTAAATCTTTACAAAATATCAAACGTATATTGCAATACCTCTAACATTTTGTCTACATATTTTAATTAAGCATTACTTGGTAAAATGTAACAAAAAAAAATTGGACAAACATAACAGATAATAGGTCATTCATTTCATGTTAATGAGTGTTAAAAGCTAGAAATGTTTTTTCATGAATAAAAAAATAATATGCAACAAAAAGTCAAAATGGTGAAATACAAATTGAATTTAATATTTGTAAAGTAAAATTAAATTCAATAACTATAGAATAAAATAAATCGTACTGACATTCAAATTATTGTGCGTTTTTCAACAGTAACTCGAAATAAAAAGCGATTTATTCAAGTTGCTAAATAAAAAGACAAATTCTAACAATAATTTTATTTTTTGCAGTTGAAACCTATACATTGGTACTGCGTTATTTTCTGGCCTTTGCTCTTGGTGCTAAATGTTATGAATGATTCAACAATTTATCAGTAAAATTATTAATTATAATTAATTTAATGTATATCTTAAATATTTAATAAATACATTTTAATTTTATTACATCAAAATAAAAAAGCTGCATATTAAATCCAAAAAAAAATTATGAAAATATATAAATTGTCCAATGTTTGTATACACACAAAGTAGAACTATTATTAATATGTTTTGCTTGAATTTCATGAAATAAAAGTAGCAGAATTACCAAGTTTTTGTAGTTAAATGCCATTATATATTTCTTCAAAACATTTTCCTAGGTTGATTGGCAAACTTTTCTAAAAATAATTATTAGCTGAAATGCTCCTACTGTACTTGTTAAGTGACAGCTAAAAACAGCTGATTGTTCTTACATAAAAAACAATTTAACAACAACGAACACAATCACCCCCCTCCCCCATCGCTCAGCATTTTTCCCGTACATGCCTAATAAGGGGCTCCCATTCAAAAATTAAATGTTTATAAAACTTGCTCGCTGGTCTAACGGTCCTCAGGGTGGCCATAGTGGTGACAAATGTATGACTGACCCCCAATATTTTTTAAATCCAATCTTTTTTAGAACACCTACCACCTATCACTTCTCCCTAACAGGGCTCCCATACAAAATTATATTTTGTAAAATTTGCTCCCACCGCTCTAACTATCTCAAGGGTGCCCCTAGATGAGTCAAATGTATGACCAGCCGCTAATATTTTTTCAACCCTAACATTTTTTCAGAACATATCTACCCCGTATTTCCATTCCCTAAGGGGCTTTTATACAAATATTACTTTTTTATAAAATTTGCTCTCACTGCTCGAACTGTCCCAAGGGTTTTTGTTCTGAAAATGTATTTCTCAGGAGAAAATCTAACCTTTAAATAAAAATAACCCAGTAAAAACAGGGCTTCAACTCATTACCAGGCTATTTACTCGCAACATTACTTTTATTTACAATGTCCTAAAGGTAATGGGTACCTACAACTTTGTGTATTTTTGTCAGCGAAAGGGCAATGGGTAATGGGTACCTATTACTTTTGGGACATCGCGAACAAAGGTAATGTTGTGTAATTTTTTGCTGTGGTTAGAATAAACTTTTAACCGGCTTAACTGGCATCCCATATGCTTGGCAAAATTAAAAGGCAATTCTTTGGATTTAGTTACATGGTTGATGGTGGTTTATTCTCTAAACAAAAGAAAAACATTACAATTTTAACAAAATACTTTGAACATTATTTTTTGATATTAAAGTTATATTATAAAAAATAAAGGAAAAACGTGTCTTACTTATTTATTTTCGGTCCAGCAAAAAAGACCAAAAATTTGCCTGAAGGGCTTTATATATGGTTGACCACAATAATAAAAAATACACATACATCAAAACAAATATTTTTCTAAGTATGGGTCAGCGTCTTTTGGCGGCTTTGATTTTTTTCGCCACTCATCGAGACTCGACCTCGTTGCCAACGGGGTTGCCATCGATGACATCCCCGCCCCCGTGAACCGATCCGGAGGGGGAGGATTCACTAATCACATCGACTTCCACATCTAGAATGGCAAGTTTTGAGACAGGCCTTTTATAAACACCAGTGCTAGTGCTGACATCGGCGGAGCGCGCCACCCCATCTTTGCCGTAGTACAGTTTGAGAACACGCCCACGTTTCCACTTTGATCTTGGTGCTTCTGGATCACATACGAAAACAAGGCTGCCGCTGCTTAATGGTTGTGCTGGGAGACACCATTTTGTTCAACGAGTCCATTCGGGCAGATATTCACGAAGCCATTGGTGCCACATTCCATTTTTTAGATTTTGGACAATACGCCACTGTTTTCTCAGACACATTAAACGGGGCTCATATGGCGCGGGAGTCTGTGTTGAGTTTGTGCATCCCAGAAGGAAGTGATTAGGGGTCAGTGGGTCAGGGTCACTTGGTGTCACTGGTAAATGTGTTAACGGCCTTGAATTAATCATGTTTTCTGCTTCAATTAAAAACCCTTGAAGGGTTTCGAGCCGAGGTGCTTGTTCCTTCAACATTATATACAGGGCCTTCTTCACCGATTGCACGAGGCGCTCCCACACGCCACCTTCACTCGGATTGACCGGTGTGTTGAACACCCACTTTATGCCCAGCGCCGTTAGCCCGGAAGTTATGGCATCATTGTCCATAAAGCCACTTACGCCTTGCAGCTCTTTGGCGATGCCTACAAAATTTGTTCCATTGTCACTTCGGATCACCACAGGCACCCCTCTTCTATTAATAAAGTTCCGTATACATAGCAAACATGCGTCACTCGAAAGATCTGCAGCGATTTCTAAGTGTATGGCACGGACCGACAAGCAAGTGAATAGGGCGATCCATCGCTTTTCTTGTTGGCGGCGAATTGTCACAGTTACGGGTCCGAAATAATCCAGTCCCGTGTATGTAAAAGCACGTACATAAGGCGTTACACGTTCTATGGGCAATGGCGCCATTTGTGGTTGTCGTGGTTTTGCACGGCGTATACGACAGGCTTGACAACGTGATTGAATACTGTTAATCAATCGGCGTAGAGACGGTATCCAAAATCGTAAACGAATTTCACTCATTGTGGTTGCTGTATTGATGTGACAAAATTTGACGTGATAAGACTCCACAAGAAGTTTTGTAAACGGGTGATTCTTTGGCAATATAATTGGGTTTCTGGCTTCTATAGAAATACAGGCAGCATTTTCTATTCTTCCGGATACGCGCAGCAGGCCATCGTTCCCAATAAATGGATTAAGCATCTTTAATTCGCTGTTAGCAGCTACCGAGCCATTCTGACGCAGATCTGCGAATTCATCGGCAAATACGTGCTGTTGTACATAGCGGCAAAGATAGAGTTCGGCATCTTTTTCTTCTTCAACGGTTAATTCTCCAGTTACGGCAGCTTCTTCCCGTACCTTGCGCAACAAATTTCTAACGTAGCGCAGCATCCATGCTGTAGCCCGCTTAAGTCTAAAATATTTTGAAAAGCGAATAAAATCTGGAATTTTGGCACATACCTGCAGGGTCGTCAAGACAATATGTTTTGCCCTGAGTTCTTTGCTGCTCTCATCAACGCTGTCGCGCATTTGCGGTTCTACCGGCCACTCAGATTCATCTTTTAGCAAAAAAACCAGGTCCATTTTTCCACCGCCCGTCTGCCTGGTAATTTTTTGGAAATTTAGCTCGTGTTGCTTCATCTGCTGGGTTTTCGACACCAGGGCACCATCTCCAGTTGTCCATGTTGCTACCTTCTAATATTTCCGACACTCGATTAGCCACATACTGTTTATACATACGGTGATCGGATCGAATCCATTGAATAACAGTATGGGAGTCCGTCCAAAAATAAACTTTATTAATAATTTTGTTATGATTCTTTAAAATTAACTCTTTCATACGCACGCCCATTACCGCTGCTTGTAACTCAAGTTTGGGCGTGGTGTGAAAGCGGGTTGGGGCACAACCTGTTTTACCCATTACAAAAATAACCTTAGTATTACCATTGTCACTTATTACCCGCCAATATGCCACTACCGCCATTGCCTCCTCACTAGCGTCAGCAAAAATATGCAAATCAACTTGGCTGTTGACAAAATCATTTGAATAACATCGTGGAACCCGAAAATTTTCCACTTTAGGCAGCTCCTCTAACCAAATTTTCCACCTCTCATAAATGGCCGCCGGCAGCTCCTGGTCCCATTCGATACCAGCTTTCCAAACCGTTTGCATCAATACTTTTGAGGTCACCATAAAATCGCAGAGAAATCCAAAGGGGTCAAAAATCGACATATTGAGCGAGAGCATTTCCCGTTTCGTTGGGATTTTTTTATAATTTAAAATTTCTTTTTTAACTTTGTTCAATTTGAGTTGATAACAAAAGACGTCAGGGGTTGCCAACCAGTGGATTCCCAATATCCTCTCAATATTGTCATGGCAGAGAAATTCACCACTTTCGATTGTTTTACTTGCAGCGTTGCCACATGATTTTATTACACGATCAGAATTGGAGATGATATTCCTAAGTTGAAATCCCCCAGCACTATGTATATTAATGACGTCTTTCACCACTTCAATGGCTTCTTCCTCCGACTGAAAACAGTCTACATAGTCGTCTACATAGTGGCGTTCGACTATACCCGTCACTGCTCTTGGCGATTTTGACAAAAATTTATTTGCGTTCAAATTTTTTATGTATTGGGCTATGGTGGGCGAACATGTGGCCCCGAATATCATACGCTCCATTACGAATGTTTCCACCGGCTTCCTTGGGTCACCATACCTCCACAAAAATCGTTGGCTGTCTTGGTCTTCCTTGGCGATGATTATTTGGTGGAACATTTCCTTTATATCACCGCAGACTGCTATAGGGGCTTCTCTAAATTTAAAAAGTATAGAAATTAATGTATTATTAATGTCGGGGCCTGAAATAAGGGCTTTGTTAAGGGACATTTTTTGCACTTCGGCGGCTGCGTCAAAAACAAGTCGCATTCCTTTTTTATTAACATTTTTGACGCCAAAATGTGGCAAGTAAAAAATTCGATTAGGGTTTTTTAATTTTTCGGCTTCTGAAAGCTTTCGGGCATACCCTTTAGCCAAATAGTCTTCAATTTTTTGACAATATTCAATTGCATACTCACGGTCTTTAGACATTTTTCGCTCAACGCTGTATAGTCTAGTTAGAGCCATTTGGTACGAATCTGGTAACACTGGTACATTTTCTTTCCAAAGGAGCCTACATTCGTAACGACCATTTACTTCTCTTGTAGTTTTTTTTAATATGGACAGAGCCCTTTCATCGTCTTTTGATGATAGCTGCATTGTATTTACCTTTATGCCAAATGTTTCAATGTCAAAATATTGTTGCATCATATCATGCATTTTTTGTAACAAAAATTCTTCTTCGCCCTGGCCCGAGCTCATTTTAATATGTAAAGCGTGTTTAGATGATATATTTTTTCCGGGGTATGTTCCATATATAATTGCTCCCAATCTGGTCTTGATAACAATTGGGCCATAATCTGTCAGCATGCGTGGAACATCCAATGGAACTGTCAAAAAACAATGAACTAAACTCAAAATTAGTTTTGGCTGCACATTTGCATAATTCCCAAAATTTAAATGGGCAATATCGATACATTCGTGGGAATTCATAAATTCTTGTATATGGCAACTCTGATATGGCAAAGACAAACTTGAAGTTGTAAAAACATTAGACATTTTATACTTTTTATCGTCTTTGCCAATCCCACTTATAAAAAATTCAACTCTTTCCGTATTTTCCCACACGGAATGTTTATAGAGCCACTGTAGCTCTAAGTGTTCAGATTCTCCGTGCAAATCTAAATTGCGTGCAAGGTTGCTGTCCAACATGGAAACATTGGCCCCGTCATTTACAAAAGCATACGTTGATATAGCTCGTCCTTTATTGAAGAGCATTACCGGCAATATTTGGAACAAAACCTGGTCGGTGCTGCGGACCACATGACAATTTCTCCGGGTTTGTCGCTGTTGAACTTGGGACCCTGTTGCGCCTCTGGTTTCAATACCACTTGTGGCATGTTCAGCTGAGGCGATCTGTCGTGCTGGCTCTTGTGTTGACGTCACTGTTTTGTTGGCTTTTTGGCTGTCATTGTGTAATAATAAATGATGGGATTTTTGGCAACCGTCAGTGCCACAACGTTTTTTAGATTGACAGTGAATCAGCTGATGCCCTCTTTTCAGGCAACAAAAACAAACTTTCAGCTGCTTAATTTTATTCCATCTTTCATCAATAGACATCTGTAAAAATTTTTTGCAATTGCTGATTAAACTGCACTCACCTGAACATACAAGACAATTGTGGTTAACTGCGACGCCAACATAGGCATACTTTCGATTATGTGCTGGTGCAGGAACAGGCTGGCGACGATTAGATGCTGTGGAGGTTGCTGGAAGGGTGTCATTGACCATGTTAGCCAGACGACGTAATGTTCCTAACCAGTTGCTAAAGTCTACAATGGTTGCTGTGCGTTCCAACAGCAGGCATTTTTCTGCCCACTGCATTTGACGATTTGTAGGTAATTTTGCCACTAACTCACTTAGTAGCGAGGGGTTGGCCAGATGATGTTCTCCACGGGCATTTTGCAAAAAGGTTGACATGTTGGCGATTTTGTTTGCGAAATTGACTAAGGCTTCTAAATTTCCATTGGCAATGGAAGGAATGGCACGTACCTTTTCAATTTGACTCTTAATGAGCTGTTCAGGGCGACCAAATGTTTCCTGAAGAATATTCATAATGGCGGTTACATTGGCTGAGCTAGCCAGCAGCGATTCGACGGTTTCACGTGCCCGCCCTTTTAAAGCGTCTCTTAGGCGCATGATATTATGGAGGCTTGAATATCCAAACTCGACGCTTGTACTTTCAAAACTTTCTAAAAAGGTTTGCCACTCTTCTGGAAGACCTGAAAATATAGGAAGGGGATAAATTTTCTTCTGTGAATTATTAATATAACTCTGGCTTGCTGTGCTGGTTGACGACGTTAAATGGTTAGAATATTGTGGCTGTCGAAATAATTCAGAACCATTTAAATTATTTGTCATTTCAGAAGACGGTATTGGCAGCGAGAACTGCGGCTGCGGCTGTGTGAGTTGTGGCGGTGGCAGCTGTGACGGTGTCAGCTGCGGCGGTGGCAGTTGTGACGGTAGCAGCTGAGGCGGTGGCGGCTGTGGCAGTTGTGACGGTAGCAGCTGAGGCGGTGGCAGCTGAGGCTGTGGCAGTTGTGACGGTAGCAGCTGAGGCTGTGTCGGCAGAGACATTGATGACGCTGTTGTTTGTTCTGCAGCTGACGAGTGCTGTGATTCAATGATTTCTTTTCGCAACTGCTGTGTATTGCTGACAATTTGCTCCTGCAGCTGCTGCGTATTGGTGGCAAGTTGTGTTTGTAACTGTTGACTATTATTGACAAACTGCGTTTGCATAAGCTGCATTTGTCGGCTCATTGCTTCCATTTGTTTTTTAAATTCACGTCTAAATTCATCCATATCGTTTGTAGTTTTTGCAGAACTGCTGGCTGACGTTGATTGATTTGGAGCTGTTGGCTTAGTGGCGGAGGAATTTGGCGTTGCTTGGGCAGATGCATTTGCAGGCTGGCTTGCTGGAGCTTCAGGCTGAGTGCCTGGAGCTTGAGGCTGAGTATTTCGCAGTGGTGTACCACTGCCTTTTGGTGAACGTTGAAGGTTCATTTCGACAATATATGAATCAAAACGGGCAGGTGGCACTCCTTGGCTTGTTCTTTGGCTGGTTCTTCTGGCTGGAGTGTCCCGGTCCTGAGACATAAAAAACAATTACTATGACGATATTAACAACAAATTCGAGAAAAATGTAAAAAATATTCGTGGCAGAATAGATTTTCATTTAACAAAAAACAAAAAACGTGTTTTTATTTTTAATGGCTTTTTATCGTTTAACCGACTTGATGCAAATTTGGCATGAAATTCGTGTCGGAATAAATTTGCATCATTCAATCCGAAAATAAAGAATAAAGTTGTAATTTTTTGCTGTGGTTAGAATAAACTTTTAACCGGCTTAACTGGCATCCCATATGCTTGGCAAAATTAAAAGGCAATTCTTTGGATTTAGTTACATGGTTGATGGTGGTTTATTCTCTAAACAAAAGAAAAACATTACAATTTTAACAAAATACTTTGAACATTATTTTTTGATATTAAAGTTATATTATAAAAAATAAAGGAAAAACGTGTCTTACTTATTTATTTTCGGTCCAGCAAAAAAGACCAAAAATTTGCCTGAAGGGCTTTATATATGGTTGACCACAATAATAAAAAATACACATACATCAAAACAAATATTTTTCTAAGTATGGGTCAGCGTCTTTTGGCGGCTTTGATTTTTTTCGCCACTCATCGAGACTCGACCTCGTTGCCAACGGGGTTGCCATCGATGACATGTTGGGAGTAAATAGTCTGGTAATTAGTTGAAGCCTTGTTTTTGTTAATTTGTTTGTATTTGAACAACAAAAACTTAACGCAAATTTTGAATATCGATGTTCATAATTGGAAACTTTCTGCGTGACAATTTTTTTTTTCAATTTATGGCATAAGTTATATGAAATTCGTATTTCAAGTAGCAAACAAAAATTTATTAATGAAGTGTCATCTTATGACCATTTTTACACCTTTTAAAAATATGTAAATTAACATAAAACTTTGCTTTACGATACATATTTTTCGAGATAAAGGTTTCAAAATTTAATTATTGACTAATTAACTGTTTGATTAAAAACCAAATAAAATTGGGAATAAAATCGTGACTTTGAGAAATGTTTTAAAACTGTAAAAAAAAATCTATACAGCATTTTAGAGTGCACGACAGGATATAAAAAAATATATACCTATTAGGCCGGGTCGATTTGTATGGAGGCAAAAAAATCGCACAACGTTCAAGGAAAATCGTATTCTAGGGATCAAAATAAGAAACTTTGCCGAAGGAACCATACCTGTAAAACGAATTCTGATATCCAGACTTTTGACCCGTAGGGTCAAATTTTGAAAAGTCACACTTTTTCCCCAATCGAATATAATTTACACATTCATCTGCTAGAGCGTCTTCCGGAGAATAAATAGAGACCCTAATCTTGGAAAGACTCCTCCTACTTTCTGAAATATCTCTATCCCGAGATTTGTATATTTTGCTATAAAAACACGGTTAAAAAGGCTCTCTTTCAACTTAAATTTTAACCCCTTAACGATCACCTAGAATTTTTTTTTTTTTTTTTTTTAAAAGATAGAGGCAACACTCAGGAAATACTTCCTATATTTAGTGTGTTGCTTTCTTTGGAAAGGGATAGTATAGAGATGAAAGGTGGGGAAAGATGAAGGGCTTCAGACATGGCAACACTGTAATTGCGCGAGATGATAAGTCTTAGAACAGTTGTTGCTCGCCACCTGATGGAGAGTTGGCGAACTTATTGAAGCTTATGCATTATCTGATTTATGCATTAATCTGCTAGCGCGTCTCCCGGAGAAGAAGTAGCTCCAATAATCTTGGAGAGATTCCTCCTACTTTCTGAAATATCAAAGTAGGCTTTTTCAAAATTTGACCCTTTGGGTCAAAAGTCGGGACATCAGAATTCGTTTTAGAGGTATGGTTCCTTCGGCAAAGTTTCTTATTTTGATCCCTAGAATACGATTTTCCTTGAACGTTGAGCGATTTTTAAATCGACCCACCCTAATACCTATATATCTCATTTTATTTTTAATTTATAACGAGCTTCAAACCTCCGTATATTTGGAGTGCTACACATATGGTGCCGGGTTCGATTCTCGGTGACGACAACAACAAATTAGAAAAAAATATATATGAGTTTTCTATCACTTATATGTATCGCAGCGCCCACCTTCGGTATTCCCATAGCACTTAACCCAACCGAAGTAAAATAATAGTGTCCGACCGAACAGTTCGGCCAAAAAACTATATTTGATCGGTTTTTGGGTATCTAGAGGCAATGATTATAAATCTTTTTATTGGAAACATGTTTGTTGAGCCAATTTAATTCGATTTTGTGTATAAAATTTAAGGAAAAAGCCGAAGTTTAGCTATAAAGTTAAAAGTTCGGCCGCCGAACTATTTTCGATTTGGCCGAACTTTTGAAGGCCGAACAGTGAATTTATTGCTTAACTACGGACTTTTCTTTAAATTTGTCACTCAAAATCGTCTCTAATCAGCCCAATAAACATTTTTAAATTCGCCAAATTTGTCCATAATGTTTTAAAATAAAGAATACATACCAAATACATTTACTGCCCGAACTGTTCGGTCGGACACTATAAAATAATGTATCAGGGCTATGAACAAAAAAGCTTCAATTAGTTTCAATAACTATCCATCAGGTGGCGAGCAACAACTGTTCTAAGACTTATCATCTCGCGCAATTACTGTGTTGCCATGTTTGAAGCCAGCCCTTCATCCTTCACCACCTTTCATATCTCCACTATCCCCTTCCAAAGAAAGCAATACTGTTTTGACAGTTATTTTAAAAACAACTGAAGAAAACTACTGTGTTTTTTAACAGTTGTTTAAATCAGTTGTTTTAGTATTTTTGTAAACTACTACCAGAACAGTAATCTGTTAATTTTTTTAAGTTATTTAAAATTAGAAGATTATATCGAGTTTTGAAAAATTCTCATATTGCTTATATTTGTTTTTATTGATATGTTTAGAGTTGGGAAATAATAGTTTGAAAATTTTATTATATCTCCAATGCATTAAAACGTCATAACTGGAGTACCGTTTGGAATTTGACTTTGCATTTTAAATAGGATGTAGGAAATACAAATTTTTATTGTAATTGAAAGAAAAAATAAGATTTTTCTTTATTAAAAAAATATTATAAAAAATATAAAAATATAACTGTGGAAAAACAATAGTTTTTACTAATTTCTACTGTTGTTTCAAAATTTTTGTAGTAAAAAATTGTCAGTTGTCTTTACTACATTTGTTAGTTGTTTTTACTACATTTGTTAGTTGTTTTCAACAGTTAAAAACAACTACATTTTTAGGGGTTTTAACGGTAATTACCTTTGTCACCTTTTTAAATGAAATTACATTTGTTTAACTATCATTTTCCGTAGATTCTGCTGTAAAATTGTTTTGAGTATATGTTGCAAAACATTTTCCAGTAGATTAACCCTAGCGATTGCCCAATAAAAGATATAAAATTTAGGATTTTTTCTTGTGGAAAGCTATTCTGTAAAAACATATTTGATTGGGAAAAAGGTTTAGGTTTAAACGATTTTTCAAGATTTCAAAGATAATATAGCTTGATAAAGAAAACTTATAATTATAAAAATTTTCGTATTGAAAGTGCATTGTTTTTTTTTAGTGTTTTTGTTTTTCAAAGTGGAAGTGATGAGGTATTTTTGTATGAAACCTACTCACCAGTTGTGATACATTTTTACTGACGAAAAGATTAAATACGATATTAAAAATATTCACCTAATTGTGTGCAGTTTTTTTCAAGAGATGCCCTTACATGTTGACCTCCATTCTGTACATTTCCTCTCACCCCCCCCCCCCCCCCCCCCCCCCCCCCCCCACAAATCAGCACCTGGTGAAATATTAGTAAAACAGTTAAGTGCTGAATAAGTATAACTAAAATTTTATCTGAAAACACAATTTCAGCAAAAATTTTGCTGAAAAATAGTATACTTGATTTACAAAACGCTTAATTAATTTGTCTACTAATTTTTTGAGTGCAGGCATAAAAAAATTTCGGTCGGCTCTAATAAATTTTCATTTAGGTATATCTGCTCCTACTATAATTCGGGTAAAAGTAAATTTTTTACGTAAATTAATACACTTAGAATACTAAGTAGGTAAAGGCCACTGCAAATGTAGTTAAAAACAAATGAAATTTCACTTAAAGAAAGGACGACTTACATTTCAGTAAATTCAACTAACATTGTCATTTGTTTTTTAATGTTCAAAAAATGACTAACAATTGTAGTAAAAATTAACCACATATGTTAGTAAAAAATAAACAAACATTTATTTCTTTTATGTTTTTAAATAACAAAAAACGACTGCAAAAATGAATGTAAAATCATAAAACAGTCATTTGATGTGGTTTGTTTTTTTAAATGAAACTACAAGGTTAGTTAAAAAATGTAATTTGTTCTACAAATGACTGACATTTACATTAAAAATAAAGAAACTGTATTACAATCCAAACAACTACATATTTTTAAAGCAGAATTTCCTTGAGTGTATATTTACTTACATTGTGTGTAAATTTAAAAGACATAATGTGTGTAAACTTGCATGTTTAAGTGCTTAAAAAATGTTCAGCAACATTCTACTTTACTACTACTTGTATGTAAATTTGCATTGAATGTGCTGCGAAATACGCGAAAACTCTAAAAATATATGCATATATATTTTAAAAGTACATTTATTTCGTTAAGAAAAATTAAGTTTAACAAAAGTGGAAATGAAAATTATTCAAGTTCGAGGCCATACTCTATATTTCTTTATTAGGATATTGTCCTAACAAATAATCTATAGAGTTTTTGTTTTTCAAATTAATTAATTGACCACCTTCAGGAATGTGTTGATAGATCTATTTCGGGAATTTTTTAGGTTTCCATCATCAGAACACGTTTTGAAAGAAGTGGCAATCAAATGCAAAAATCAAACATTCATATAACCTAGTTTTTCCACTAAATGAGAACTAATATATGATGATTTTTCAAAAATGCTGCTCATGAGTTAATTATCGAAATGGCAAATGCTTATAATGCTCTATTTAATAATTTTCTAGCAGATAAAACTTTTACCACAAGTGTTATATTCCCTTTTTTTTAAAAAAAGGTGACTAATCACACAAGTAACTATAGAGGCATCTCTTTTATGAACACCAAGGCGAAAATGTTAATGGGTGTTATCACGGAAAGAATGTATTGTTGGTCTTATCAGCACCATATTCTCTCCGAGTACCAGGCCGGTTTTAGAAGAGAATATTCCACAGTTGACAATATCTATAATTTTACGACCATTGTGCATCTGAAGTTTAAGGAGGGAAAAAAAGTTTACGCGTTCTTTGTTGACTTCAAAGCGGCTTTTGACAAAGTCGTTAGAAAATCCCTAATATATATGTTGCATGCTATGGGAGTATCAACGTAAATGGTACGTTTTATTGAAAGCGTATACAATGGAACATATTCAACAGTGTGGAATGGGCAAGAACTATCAGAAAAATTTGAAACTGCTTCAGGTGTTAAACAAGGGTGCATATTATTCCCTTTGCTTTTCTCATTATACATCATGAAATCTCCATGATTATCTTGAAGGTGGTTTACAAGTTGGTAATTTAAATATCAGACTGTTGCTATACGCGGATGATATTGTTCTGATATCGGATGATGTAAATGTGCTACAAAAAATGATAAAAAAAAAACTTGAAACTTATTGCAACTACTGGAACTTGGAAGTAAATTTGACAAAGTCTAAAATAATGGTATTTCGAAATGACGGACGGTTGGCACATCATGAAAAATGGGTAATCAATGGGGAGGAAATTGAAATAGTCAACGAATACTGTTATCTTGGTATGATCCTAACTCCAAAGTGTGTATTTACGAAACATGTAGCAAATAGATTTAGTTCTGCAAAAAACTGCTTAAACTCAACATGGAGTAATTTTTTGGGTAAAAAAGATATATCGTTTCAAACTAAAACCCACCTGTATAATGCGGTTTGCGGTTTTCCATACAATCGTATGGAAAACAAATATGGGGTCATTCACATTTTGACGAAGTTGATTGTCTACAAAGATACTTTGTAAACCGTGTTATTAATTTACTAAAATTCACACCGAATTATACACTTCTGTTAGAATCAGGTACGGAAGATGGCCACTTATTTGCCCTTGAATTGCATATGCGTTACATAGCCCGAACCCTCTTTCAGTATACTAACGAACGGCTACTAAATTTTTTAAGTTTAGTAGCTCTAACACATAACATATCGTGGGCGAACAGTTTAAATACATTAGGGCAAGAGTACAATGTCCAATTATCACCAAATATGACACAACACGAGTGGAACCAAAACCAAACCCTTCTTATAAATTCGTTAAGATTAAAAAATCATCTAAACCATCTACGTGGGTGGGAGCTAACGGAATCTTTTTATAATAAAACAAACCCAACAGTAGGACACTTATATTTTAATGGTAATTATACCCAAACTAACATAATGTGGATCTTCAGAGCTCGCTGTGATTTGATAGAACTAAATGGGTCTCGGCACTCGAGAAGAACTAACAAAATTTGCTCTTTGTGCAATTCAAAAGAAGTTGAAAACATCCAACATTTCATTGAAAGATGCCCAATTTTAAATAACTTTAGACTAAAATGGTTTAATAAGATAACTCTGATCTGATGATGAAATAATTAGAATTTTAAATGGGGAAAATAATTGGCATAATTTAGTACAATACATTATCAGTGCTTTAGCTTATCGTAAAACACTAATATTTGAATATACATAATAATTAAAAAAAAAATAATACATTGTACACAGAAAAAATTATGGGCCAAAAATATGTAATTAATCGATTGTTTGAATATCAATGGCAATTTAAACAATTTTTTTAATTGATTCAATTAAAAAAATTATTGAATTTTCTAATATATCCATACAATGTTGACAACATGTAAACAAAATTTTTAAAAATTTGGCAAACTATTTTTTTTTTTTATTTTATTTAGATTAAATATTCAACCAAAGGTTTTATTATATCAATATATTATTTAATTTGTAAATAAAAAGACAAAAAAAATCGCAAATGATTAACTTTCAATAAGTTAAATAGTTTACCGATTTCAAATACACGCAAAATGTGGTTATTTCACTAGAGTTTGCAGCACTCTTTTTGTTGAGATATTCGTGTAAGCACGAAAACTTAATTTAGTTTCGTGTTTTATCTGTGGTAATAAAAATGTGGATTTAAATAAACCTTATCGAAAAAGGACAATTGAACTATTATTTTTGTAAATAATTAAATTTTCAACATGTATAAGTGTCATTTAACTATCATTTTAAAATTGTGTGTGATTTTTTTAAGAAAGCAATTCAATTACAAGAAAAAGTTCAAGACAAGACAAGCAAAACAAAAATTTTGTCTTTACTTTTATTTGTTTTCTTATAATACATTTTTATATTAAAAAGCTTTAATTTTATTATAAATAAAATGTCAATTTAATTTACAAACCTACATTTCTTTTTTTATTTAATGGGGGGGCATATAACAAAAATAAAAAAATACGAGTTTTCAATTAAAACTACCATTGTTTTCTTCTCAGGTTTCAATTAAAGTTTTAATCAATTTAACTAAAGTTTATAACGAGCTTTCAACCTCCTATACGGAGGTTGAAAGCTCGTTATAAATTTAAAATAACATAAAAATAATCTCGATGTATATAAAAACAAAAAACTAATATAACTGTAAAAAATATTACTTGAGCCAGAGTACACACTAAAAATTTTTTATATAAATAGAACATTTTTGGTCTTCAAAGTTTAGTAACGTCATGATGCTTGTTAGGAAAAGACCTAACCACGTGGTTGATTACTAAGAAGACAAGAATGGAGCAACATTGATTATTAATAGGTTTTTTGTTAAAGTTCTGCCTATTATATAGGCTCTAGCTTTTCTAAAACTTCGGGTTCTGATGAGATCTTTAGCCAGATAGAAATACTAGTATCAACCTAGCTAATATGTTTGATTTGCTTTATTTTTGTAAATATACGGAGGTTGAAAGCTCGTTATAAATTTAAAATAACATAAAAATAATCTCGATGTATGTATATAAAAACAAAAAACTAATATAACTGTAAAAAATATTACTTGAGCCAGAGTACACACTAAAAATTTTTTATATAAATAGAACATTTTTGGTCTTCAAAGTTTAGTAACGTCATGATGCTTGTTAGGAAAAGACCTAACCACGTGGTTGATTACTAAGAAGACAAGAATGGAGCAACATTGATTATTAATAGGTTTTTTGTTAAAGTTCTGCCTATTATATAGGCTCTAGCTTTTCTAAAACTTCGGGTTCTGATGAGATCTTTAGCCAGATCGAAATACTAGTATCAACCTAGCTAATATGTTTGATTTGCTTTATTTTTGTAAATATACGGAGGTTGAAAGCTCGTTATAAATTTAAAATAACATAAAAATAATCTCGATGTATATAAAAACAAAAAACTAATATAACTGTAAATAACTCTTTTAATTGATGTTATTATTATTTTAATTGAAAGAGTTTTAATAAACTGTCTGCAAATTTTTTTAGTTAATACTATCATTTCAGTCGTAGGTGCAAAATCAATTAAAATATTAATTGATGCAATAAAATTTTTAATTGAAACCCGTTTTTAGTTTTTTCTGTGTAAAATTAAATTATATTTTTTATGTGAAACTCTTTTTTCCGGCTAACGACATAGTCACAGCCGTATATTCTTTAAGATATTTTTATAACGTTTTCAAAAAAAATCAAAGAAAATACCAAATAAAGAATTACTACCACTACTACTACTACTACTAGTTGTTATTTTACATGCATTTTTTAGAGTGTAGTGTTAAATAACTGTAAAGGAAATACAGTACCTACTTTTTGTTTGTTTTTTGTGTTGTTTTAATAACTGTTATAAAAGTTGTTTTGTATTATATCATAGAAAAACAACTGCAAGTTATTTGTTTTTGACTCCAAAAGCCAATAAATAGATAAAAACACATTTTTAATCAGAAACTACCCTGCGGGAAATGAACCAGTCACTCGTATGGTCACTTGACTAGATCTTTGTGTGTATGAACCTGTCCTAGTTTCGGTTCTGTTATATGAAAGTGACCGGTACTTTTAACATGGGCTTGTCATAGGAGGTGGCAATTGCTACCTTTGGAGCACCTTGTGACGTGGCGAATTACTTGATGAAGGTTACCTATCACCGTACCGACTGAAATGAATATGCTACTGGACAAGTTAGAAGTAGGCAGTGTTAAAGTAGGATAATTTTAGGATTTATGTGACATGCAACAGGACCAGTGGGAAAATAATTATCAAGTGACTGGTGTAGGTGTACGTATCGTAGAACTGGAGAACAGCTTTTGATGGAAAACTAGTCACATATTAAGCGCAATGTGTGCTGTTACTGAGGTAGTTTGAATGGATTAGATTTGTGAAGTACCACTGTACTGGTCTAGGGAGTACTTGTCGCCGGGTATTTTTTATTAACCGTGTGTCATATTATATACGAGTTACTAAATTGTCCGTCCGGAACCAGTCACTAAACTACCCCAAAACAGTGTTCACAAAACCTTCAAAAAGGAACAACAAAAATCCATTTTAAAATAAATTTATTTCAGTGTTATATCCGATTTGTAGCAGTCAAGGGACTGAATCCTTTGGCACTAATTGCCATGTTTTCATCAACTGCTAACGGGACTGAACCAGTTCAATGACCAGTAAGAACTTTAACTGCATCAGCCCTAGTAGCTTCAGTACACTATAATGTTATCTTACTTTTTCTCCAGTTACATGATATACCTGATACCAACTTGTCAATGTTTTGTCACCATTACTATAGTCACATAATTGGTCATTTCACACAAATTAGCACTTTTTGATACACCACAATTTTGGTTTCACCAGTTTCGTGACGTGCCACCAAATCATATATCACAAAATCGTCACTTTGGATCAATCGACCCTTCATTTCCCGCAGGGTAACTAGAGTTTTTCGTGGTTGTTTTTCCTTAAGATTTTGCTCCTAACTTGAGATGTAAACTTAACTAAACATTAAACACATCATCATTATGCATCGTTTATGCACATAATATTGACCCATTTCCGTTTACTAAAGAAACTTTTTACGACTGAGTATGCATAACAACAAATATTTGCATTAATAGGCGAGGGAGTATTATGACCTGGGATCGGAAGTTCATGCAAATGCATGTTTTTTCCTTAAGTCTGAGAACAGAGAAAACAAAATATCTTTGCGAATCAAAGAAATTGCCTTAAAATGGCTTCGATTTGTTAGTGCATATTTTTGAATATTTTGCTACAAATCCATATTTTTGCATATTTTTATATAATTTTTCTTAGTTTTTTGTAAAACAATCACTATCAATTTTATTTCATATTTTGCCAACGAGCATACAGATTAAAACGAATTCCAGCTGCTTAAGACCTATTAAGTATTCTCTTAAATTTTAAATGCAAGTTGGGATTAAGAGAAACATATTTTAGTGTTTTTTTTTTTTTAATGAGTATTTTTCAACATAATTAATTTGAATTTTGTGCTAATTGTGTAAAACGTTGGCAAATAATATATTAAATAATACAAACAACTTTATAGTTTAATTAAATTTACCTAAAAACATGAAAAATATTAATTTAAAGTGCTCCTTTTTCAGGTTTTTTGTTATTTCTCTTTGAAACTTTTTATTTTTGGTTTTTAAAAAATTTTAAGTGCATATTTTACGATTTTTCATGCCTAAACACACACTTTTTTAATGCATGAAGTTGCTGTCCCTGATCATGACACATACATACAGTGTCGCGAAAAACAAATACGTAAGTCCTTGATTTGAGATATTTAATATTCCAAGTCGGCTACAAAAAGATTTTAATTGGATCTTTTATAAAGGGTCCGCCATCTAAAGTTTTTTTTTCAACTAGTGCTTATTTCGTGAATGGTAACACTTAGCTCATGTCTGATTTGACAGATAATTAGTTTTATCCTTCCGCTGAACGAATATGGTTGTGTTTACGCAACAGGACGGCGCTACGTGCCACACAGCCGAAGCTACACTAGATGTTTTGCGCCCTGTTTTTGAAGATCGCATTATCAGCCGCAGAGCTGATGTCGTTTGGCCACCTGCGATTTGACACCGTTGGACTATTATTTGTGGGGTGCCGTCAAAGATAAGTGCTACGCCAACAAACCAGAGACAATTGACGCTTTAAAGGACAATATTCGTGAAGCCATTGGTGAAATACAGCTGCACACAATCGATAATGTATTTAAAAATTGGACCGATCGTGTAGGCTACTGCATGGCCAGCCGAGGCAGCCATTTGAATGAAATTATTTTCCATTATTAACCGGAAGGATTGTACTTTCAAATAAAAAACAAATTTTAGAAAATATTCAGTAGTTTTTTTTTATAGCATTTTCAAAAAAAAAGTTATTTGGCGGACCCTTTATTATTAAATAGAGTATATAGGAAGTATATAAAAAAATTGATAAAAATAAATATGTGGAAAAAGGCAAACAAAAATATGGTAGCTCTCATTATGAGAGCTACCAATTTTATGAAAATAAAAGTTTAACAATTTTTCTTAATTTTTTTTTTGAAAAATTCTTATATTCAACCATTTTCTATTAGGTTTTTTTGCAAATTTTTTTTTTTTTAATTTTTTCCAACTTTTTGACATTGAAATAGCAAATTTGTTTTACCGGGAGACATAATAATATCAACTCAGTCATATTAATACACATAGTTACGATTAGTGTCCAAATATTTCTTCCGAAATTTCAAAAAATTTTATGTTTTTGTGGGGTTTGTAAAAAAGCGAATATTGCAACAAGTTTGTCTTGTTATTTAAGGTACCCATACACTACGCAATATTCTTGTGCAACTTTGGATATTGTGCAAAATATTACCAGGTTGTACAATATATTGGATAAAATCAAAAAGGTTTTGATTCTTATTGCGCAGCCAAGAAATGTGAAAAATATTTTATAGTGTGTTGGCGACACTGGGCAATTTTTATATCCCTTCACAATAGAACAAAACAGTGCCCAAGAAACAACTTTACGGACTGTCCGTTACAAACGGATTCATGAATCCGGCATTGACGGCACAAAAACGGACCGGAATTGACGTATCCGTCGAAGCTTGTACGAAAACGGACCATTAACGTACAGTAAAATTGGATTACTCAAATTTTCGAAAATTATCCGTTTTAACTCCGTTTTGCTGTATCCGTTTCGGTGCCGTCTAACCGGACTACACCAATTTTCATCAGTTAAAACTCCGTTACAACCGTAATCGTTTTTCTTCCGGTATTACCGGAGTGTGTTTTGTTTAAAAAAATCAAACAGTTTTATTTATTAATAAAATTAAATATTAATAAAATAATAATAGTTTAAAATAAAACCAAACTTTTGTTTAAAATTAAAAAAAGGAGAAATCATTTAGATAAAATAAATAAAAAAAAATAAAAATGGACCATTTAAAAAAAACGGTACGAATACGGACCATATTCGGACCGTATACAGTACAGTTTACGGTACGTTTTGAACGTACACTCAATTCGTACACTCCGTTTTATATACAGCATGACGGCACGAAAACGGTCCGTTTTAGCGTGCTTTATACTGTTTCGAATCCGTATTCGATGTTCCTTTTATTCCGTTTTTCGGTCCGTATACTGATCCGGAAAACGGTACGGAAACGGACTTCGGATCCGTATATGCTGTACCGAAAACGGCACATAAACGGACCGGATTGTTTGCTGGGTGGTGCTATATTTTGTGCAAAAGTATTGTACATCATATTGCACTGTGTAGGGCAAAATGACAATAATAAAAAGTGTATGGGTACCTTTAACCCATAATGTTATGTCTAAAAGAGTTCCGAATAGATATATATTGGATTTCTGTGGGCTGTACTTTTAAATAAAAATTCAATTTGACAATTTTGATTACTCCGCGAAGTGAAATATAGAATGTTTTTTCAAACTATATTCAATCTAAAAAAAAAAAAACATCGACGAGGACGATCCCAAAGCTGTTATTTAAGATATTTTGATTTTTTTAACAAATGAAACTAAAAACAAGAGATATTTTAGTATTACGACTCCTTATAATAGAAATTTAACAAATCTAAGTTCAAAGTCATACAACTTACATTCCATAGAACTCTGAATAGCCAAAAACTTAAATATCACAAAAAACTAATCAAAAATGGTTCAATAGCAATTTAAAATAAATATTTTAACAAAATTTTAATAAAAGATACATACATTTAAATTTTCATAACATTACTAAACTTTTTTCATTTTGTTACTTTTGGTATGCACATCCTCATATGAGGATCTTAAATATTTTTGTTTGAAATTTCCCTCATACTTTTTCAATCGGTTTGTTTAAATACTTCATATATACTCTATTCAATAGTATGAAATATCCAATAGAAATCTTTTTTCTAACCGACCTGGAAGATGAAATATTTCAAATCATATATATACGAATGTTTTGTTGATTTGTTTTGCACCACACTGTACATAAATACATTTGCATTAACTAAAAAATAAACAAGGACTATGATGCACTACTTGCAAAGGAGCACACACACACACAAAGAAATCTAAGATAGGAGAAGCAACAGGTAAAAATTAAAACAGAGAAACCTAGATTATGGATGCATTTTATTAAGAAAAAAAAAAATAAAATAATTGATAAAACTACTTTGTATTGAGGTTAAAGTTATCCCTCAGAAACTTGAATATTCTTTGAGGAACGATCTCCTTAGGCAAATGTTGAGAGTAAATTTTTTATATTTTTGACTTGCACTTATTTATTATTAAAAAAAAAAAATGTTTGTCATATCAACAAAATATTTAATTGGTAAGAGAATAAATTATGCCTAAACATATTTATTTTTATCACTCAGGGAATTTCTGCTTTAAATATATGTAGTTGTTTGGGTTGTAATACAGTTTCTTTATTTTTAATGTAAATGTCAGCCATTTGTAGAACAAGTTAAATTTTTTACTAACATTGTAGTTCATTTAAAAAAAACAAACTTTTACTTTTTACAATACACTAGAGCCCCGACTTGCGTCGTTAATGGGGACCGGAGAAACGCGACGCAAATCGAAACGACGCAAATCGAATCACCTTTTTCTATATAAATGCACTGAAATCTAATTTATTGGGGAAAATATTCTAAACAAAGCAAAAAATTTTGTATTTTTGATAAAAAACATTTTTATTTATTTCATTTACTGCAACAAATGCTTATAATTATTATAAAGAAATAACAAAACAATAAATTAAGAAAAAAGACCTGTTTCGTCCGCATTCAAAATCTACTTAGCAGAATACCCTCCTTTTTCAATTATGGCTTTCAGCTCAAGCTTAAACTTTTCTGAAGCTACTGAATCTGCACTGGCTGACTCTCCTTTTAATGCCACATTATGTAAATTTGCCGGTGTTTTAAAGCGGTTAAACCAACCGTTGCTGGCTTCGAAATCATCAGAATTTCCGTTACTACTAGATGCAGTATTTTTCTTAAGGTCGGAGTATATAGAAAGAGATTTATTTTTTATTACGTCCTTGCTCAGTGGCATTCTTCGCTTATTTTGATCATGTATCCAAATTGGAAGAAGGGACTCCATCTTAACCAATAAGGGATTTCTTGCTATAGTGTCTTGTTTAGATTGGAGTGTTGTGACAATTTCAGCTAATTGATTTATTTTATCACTGTCTCTGTTGCAAATTGTTCTTACTGTTGTAGGTGCTATTCCAAGAGCTCTTCCTATATTAACAGCCTTTTCTCCCGATTTAAAAGTTTTATTACGTCCAATTTTAATTCCAAACTTATTACTTTTCTTTTACTTTGACTCATTTTTTACGTCCTTAAGGTATTTTGGCGAATCACACACTAAATTCTTACCATAACCAGACAGTTGTTCTTATATAACAAAGAAAAGGGAATTCCCCTTATTTTACGCAATTTGAAAACTTCTTAACGTACAGGTGACGATCAAATGCTAAAAATGGTCATCCACAATGCTGCAGTAAAAAATTTAACCGTTTTTAGCGACGCAAATCGAAATCAAAACGACGCAAATCGGAAACAAAACGACGCAAATCGGAAACAAAACGACGCAAATCGAAATCAAAACGATGCAAATCGAACCGACGCAAATCGGGGTCAAAACGACGCAACTCGGTCCGACGCAACTTGAAATTGCAACGACGCAAATCGAATTTTTCCAGTTTTTAAAAAGCGACGCAAATCGAAACGACGCAAATTGGGACGACGCAAGTCGGGGCTCTAGTGTATATATTAATGATCTACCCTCTCAAATCAACCATTGTGAAATACAAATGTATGCAGATGATGTACAACTTTATATAAGTTGTGTGCCAGCTGATGTCACAGAATGTATAGACAAAGTTAATCATGACCTTGAGAAAGTTTATAAATGGGCAGCTGCGAATGGACTTAGCCTGAATGCAACAAAATCAAAGGCAATGATAATTGGGAAAGTTGATTCCCTTTCAACGAATTTACCAGCAATAACGAAATTACTCAACAATCGAAATAGTGGAAACTGCCAAAAATCTAGGCGTGATATTTAATAAGAATCTTAATTGGTCCGATCATATCAATGCTGCATGTGGTAAAACGTATGCGATGCTGAGAAATCTTTGGATGACACAATATTATACGCCATTACATATTCCAATACTAGCAAAAACGTATTTACTGCCAACACTTCTATATGGTTGCGAATTGTTCACGAACTGTGATTCACAAGGTAAACAAAAACTTATTGTGACATATAATAATATCGCTCGATATGTATTTAGTATAAGAAGATATGATAGAATATCACATTACTCAAAACTAATTTTCAATGTCTCATTTGAGAACTTACTTAAATGCCGTTCTTTGGTATTACTACACAAACTAATAAATACGAAACAACCCTATTATCTCTACAGACGAATAAATTTCTCAAGGTCAAATAGAGGCAAGAAAATAAACTTGTTACGATATCGCAAACTCATATCCGAAAGACATTTCTTCATAAGCGCAATAAGACTCTAGAACCAACTACCCTCAAATATCCAAACTCTTAGCAATGCAAAGCATTTTAAAATTGCAATATATAAGCATTTTGCTAACTAATTCCACATTATAATTAATATTTTATTGTTTACATTTTAAAACTTTCGATTTATAACACACATTCATCAAATTCTGTAATTTTGCCTTTCTTTTTCAATTTTTTTAAATATATTAATTGTTTTTATTATACATTACAATATTTATAACAATATATTTGCAGTACTGTAATATGTATAAGAATTTATTCTTGTTGTACTGTTTTTACTAATAAATAAATAAAAAAAAAAAAAAAAAAAAACCACATCAAATGACTGTTTTATGATTTTACATTCATTTTTTGCAGTCGTTTTTGTGTTATTTAAAAACATAAAAGAAATACTTTTTACTAACATATGTGGTTAATTTTTACTACAATTGTGGTTAATTTTATGAATATTAAAAAAAAAAACATGACAATGTTAATTAAATTTACTGAAATGAAAGTCGTCCTTTCTTTAACTAAAATTACATTTGTTTTTAACTACATTTGCAGTAGTCTTTACCTACATAGTATTCTAAGTGATGGATTAGTTTTTAAGATTCACTCTAAACTTATTTTGGCCTATATCGCTTAAAGTACGCAACGAAAAACAAATTGCTAGTAGAACATATTGTTTATTTTTTGTGCCGAACACGTGGTACAAATTTCATTAAAAAAAACTTAGGCCGGTTTGAGGGCTAACATGTCCCTGCTAGTTAACGGGAAATTTATAATTTTTCCCGGGGATCGCGGGATACAGAAAAGTTCGGGAATTCCCAAACCGTAATGGCAACCGATTTGATGCGGTTATTAGTAAGGGTAACGTTATTTTCCTATATTTCTTTAACGATATTTCAGTTATTTTGGTAACGGTTGTTTTTAGCGAAGACGATATTTAAGTCAACGGTATTTTAGCAGTAACGGTATTTTAGTTATAACGGTAATTTAGTTATTACGCATTTTAGCGGTCGAAAAAGACAAATCCAAATTTTAAACAGCAGATCATTTTATGAAAGATTTTTCGCACAAGAATCACTACGGTATACTTGAATCAGTTCTCCGATCAGTGTTGCCATACAGCCAGTTTTAACTGTTTTTCACAGTTTTTTGGTATGCTTAGGTTAGGTTAGGTCGGTGTGGTAGCCGACTCCGTGAGCACCAGCACACTTAGACTCTGAGGTCCGTTGTGATGCCACGAGACTGACGGATTTCCTGACAAGATTCCACCGTTGAACCAGTTAGAACTCCTTACGAAGCTAAGGAGGTGCGAAATACCAGCACCTGAAAGATCCCCAAGATCAGTTGCTTAGTTTTCTCATGAAAAAAAAACAGTTTCTTTTTTTATATTCTAGCAGTTTTACAGTTTTTCATATTAAATCAGAATATTTGTTTAATTTCCTATGCATTTTTTGGTAAAATTGGTTAAAAAGTGATATATAGTACATTAACATTGGTTCCGAAAATACTTTTATTGAGTTTTCGTTCCGAAATACTATCGAAACTACAAATACCCAGCAAACATGACAATATAAAGGCACTTTATCAACCAGCCAACACAATTCTGATTATGCAAACATCAATTTGTGTATTTCTGTATTCTATAAATACTCATTTTCCCAATGAAATACATTTTTTATTTTTGGCAAAACATGATTTATTTTGAAAACGAGCAGAAAATATTCAAAATACGTATTTTCAACGAAACTGCGTTCCAAAACTCTAAAGTACAAAATCTTACAACTCTGATTGCAAACGAATAAAGGAAGTTGGGAAAACGTCAAAAATCCGAAATTATTTTATTTTTAATTTAAAATCAATTTTTAAAAAATAATATTTAATTTCGATGTTACAAAAAATAAAAAGAAAGACCAAAGTTAAAATATATGTATGTGTGTAGTTTTTTTGAACGATTGAATCAGTTATTTTTTTTTTTTATTAATTAATAATCATATAATTACAAATTATATAAAGGGTGATTAAATTTCAAGGGCCGATGTTGATTTTGAATAAAACACAAACTATTAAGGAAATTATTGTAATTTTATTTTATTATGATATATTGGTATTACTCAATTATGTATGGAACAAAATATCGGACAAATGGGCGCCGCGACCACGGCGGCACACCTCCATCCGATGGTCCAAATTTTCGATGACGCTGAGGCATAATGGAGGTTCTATGCCGTTAATGTGCCGAATTATCTCATCCTTTAGCTCTTGAATTGTTGCTGGCTTATCGACGTACACCTTTTCTTTCAAATAACCCCAAAGAAAAAAGTCCAACGGTGTCAAATCACATGATCTTGGCGGCCAATTGACATCGCCATTACGTGAGATAACACGGCCATTGAATTTGTTGCGCAAAAGAGCCATTGTTTCGTTAGCTGTGTGGCAAGTGGTACCGTCCTGCTGAAACCACATATCGTCCACATCCATATCTTCCAATTCGGGCCATAAAAAGTTCGTTATCATCTCACGATAGCGAACACCATTCACAGTAACTGCCGCCAGCCCATAAACCGCACCAAACAGTCACTCTTTGTGGGTGCATTGGTTTTTCGACAATCACTCTTGGATTCTCATTCGCCCAAATGCGGCAATTCTGTTTATTGACGAATCCACTGAGGTGAAAATGTGCCTCATCACTGAAGATGATTTTCTTCGAAAATTGATCATCCACCCATTTTCATAATAAGTCTGGATAACTTTAACACGTTGTTGGATTGTGTATCTCTCCATGGTTCAAATTGAGTAAGTCTGAAATAGAGAAATGTCAAATAAAATTCGGAAAAAAACTTGGCGTTTAGGTGTGGTTCACATTCAACATCGGCCCTTACAATTTAACCACCCTTTACTATTACCCTTAGCGAGCACTAGCTACTATGGCCTTCGGCGCGTTGTAGCGAAAACAGACCAGTGCCTCTGGTGGGAATCGAACCACGACCCCCGCACTGATAAGCCAGCACGCTACCAACTAACCTACCGGGGCGCACGAATCAGTTAATAATTTTCTTTTTTTTTTTAAATAAATATTGAAAATTAAATTAGTTTAATTCAATTAAATCAAACAATCAGTATACACAGAGATTAAATTAGTAGGAGTTCCATTGTAACCAACAAAATTTAATCATTATTCAATAATTTTAATTGTAAGTACTTAAAATTCATCATCAGAATAATTAAACTACATATATTGTAAATACATAAAATTGACCAAAACACAGTCACATCATTCAAACAATTGGTTTTACTTATCAATATTGAAAAAATATTATCTTCTACATTACCTTTAATACCAACAACCAATAGTTTCGCCTCAAAAAAAAAAACAATCACTCTATCTAAAATATTAGTTTTCGTTACCAATTTTAAAATAATATAAAGTTTAGTTTTGGTAACTCCAATGAAATATTAAGATTAGCAACCGAACTTCTGTGGTATATATAAATCTATTTTTAAACGTACATATTTAAATTTGAAGCAAAAAAACATTAAAGGTTGAAATTGGAAAATATAATTTCAAATTGGTTTTCGGCTAGAGGTAAAGTAATTGCCTGACAAGCAGGAGATCGCCGGTTCGAGCCCAGTTCGCGGATAAGAATTTTTTATTAATAAAATAATTTTGAAATAATATAAATTTGTTTTTATAGTTTTAGTAACTCTAATAAAATATTGAGATTTCTATTGTACATACAAATCTATTTTTAGACAAATCTTTAAATTTGAAACTAGAAAATATGCAAGGTTGAAATTTAGAAAAACATATCGAGGGCTTATATTCAATACCGTCTATCTACAAAAACACAATTTTTCAGGAGAGCCAAAAAACTGTTTTATTCGCAAATAAGCAACAATTTCGATGAACTCATCTTCTACAATATTAACAGAATGTGTCTAACAAACGTTCTAACTAAAAAGTTTCTTGAAATTCGCGTTATTTTAGCTTCTATGATAGAAAGACGGTATTGCCTCAAAAATGAAATCATTGTGTAGGAAAATAATATGTAAATAGACGGTATTGCCTTATTTTAAAATTAAGTTTGTATTACGGTTTTTGTATGGGAACCCCGAAAAAGGTGGGAGATAGGGGGTAGATATGTTCACAAGAAATGTTGGGGATAGAAAAATAGTAGGACCTGTTCTAACATTTGAACCCTTCAGGGAGCTAGGGGTTGTTTTTGACTAGTTTTTGTTTGTTTTTGGCATGGGTGTCTCAAAAAGGGTGTCAGATAGAGGGTAGGTGTGTTCAGAAGAATTGTTTAACCAGTTTAAATTCAAAGACAATGTTTTTTATAATTTTTTTATTATAATTTATTATAATTTTTACTGCGCGTGGCTAAGATTATCATAAAAGTAGTGATACTCCTCTGGAATTACCGACTTTAACTCCTGTAAATGTTTCCATTTGTTTTGCTGAATTGGTAGTCGACCGGTATACAATTGTTTTGGTTCTATGTGACCTTCATATTGCTTTATTCTAATAGGTAGTTCAGTGTAATTATGATCAAAATTCACTTTAAACTTAATGGTACCACTTGGGGAATATAAGAGAGATCTTAGTTGGGATACTGTCGGATCATTTTTTGCTCGACCAGGTCTAATACTGGAAAATCGAATAAGGTTCGTATCGTTATAGTTCTTAAAAAAAATCATACTTTAAATGTAATGCATCAAATGGCATTTTAATAATTTTGTTCTTGATTTTGACTGTTTTGCGGGCATCTTTGGTTACCCTGACGTAGTCGTATGGCAAATATATGGTTTGATTTTTCAACTTAGCCTCTATCTTTGCATGGGCACTGTCACACTCCATCTGGGTGTGTCCTTTCTGCAAGTATTTTTGTTCTATGATTTTGTTGTTTTCTATTGAAAAATTGGACAAAGCATTCGACAAAAAGTGATTACGGTTTTGGTAACCGCAACCATCGGAGTAAATTATTATTGGTAGAGTATCTGTTAGACAGTGTGTTGACAAATGGTGCATTATGCACGAAATAAACGTCGGAGCGGAGAGGTCTCCATCAGTCTCGTTCCACCAGTAATTTGTACATTGATGCGTGGCGAGATTGTACACGGTAAAGTTATGCACTTGTAGGCGTGTTTTATAATAAATGGCTGAGGCGTTAATGTCAGGGCAAAGCTTTCCGCTTGTGCATCCATGGTGAACACGTGACATCGTCCTTCTTCAGCTGCAAGCTTGTCTTGTTGTTTTTCAAGTTGAGCCCGGTGTTTATCCATAATATGTGCATCGTATTCTTCAATTGTTATTTGCTTGGCCTTAAACCCCACACAAGTATCGCACTGATTTTTGCGAGGCATAAAGAGCGCTAAATTTTGTTCGGCAAAAACTGTAGAAAATGTAAAAATTGAAACGGGCTTTACTGCCTTCTCGGCACATTTTTCAAGGTAATCTTTAAAAACATCTGCTTTGGTTTTAAAAGTGGTTGCTATGTATATTTTAGTTGTGTCCTTGCGACAATAATGGCTTTCCATCTTGTCTAAGTTCTGGAGATACTTAGACAAGAAAATTTTACAACCCCCCTTCTGAGAATTTGTTTTTGGTACAAGTGACGCCAAAATTGGTTTATCGTTCGCATTAATCCATCCTTTAACCATGGCAATACGTAAAGATAGCATTGATAAAAACATGGATCGGCATACCTGCAACGCAAATTCGTTTTGTGGTAGTTTAAACATAAAGCTGTTCTGTTTTCTACTGTTTTCTACAGTGGTTCTTTTTTTGATAATCTTTGTTACACACATCTTTACAAACTCTCGCTTTGCTTCCCAAGTCTTGTTCCAAAATGATTCAAAAATTTGTTTCCTTGTTCTCTCATCAAAGTTTTGGCAGTGTCTTACTTTACTGTTTCTACAAATGCGCGATGAACAAGTTGGGCCTATTTTTCTTTCTGCTTTTGGTGAGTTCTGTTTGAATCCTGCATCAGCAGTTGAAAATCCTAAATATTGTTGTCCAAGCATTCGCTTTCGACCATTTGCACTCCGTTTTTTTGACGTAGAGTTATGGACTCGTTTAGATCTGTTGCGTATGGGCACATTTTGGATAACTTTTTCGTTTTCGGAATCTGGTTAAAATTTTGGTGTAAATGTGAGAAATTATTAGGCACATACTTTCATGTAGTTTGATATTACTTGCAGTTACGAACCTGTAATATATACGCCCTCAATATCTTCGTCATTTGAAGATACGTAATCGTATCTAATACGTTGTAAGGAGTTACAAGTAGCTATATTTTTCTGGACATATATATCGGACATTTTAACCTTCAACCATAACAATCAATCAATCAATCAATGTAATCGATGTAAGTGTGTACATTACTTACCCACGCTCAAATTCTGGAATCACACAATAATAATCTCAAAAGTATTTATAAAATGAATTTCTCACTACGAACAAAAAATGCTTTTAATTTTTTCGAATAAAATCTGAAATATGGTAAAAATGTCAGAAAAGCAATAGGTAACTTATGCCTGATTTACACGGTGATTTTTGCAAAGTCTGTTTTTCATGTCTTTTTTTAGTTTGATAGCGAGCGGGGTAGAAAAAAAATCATTTTCATGTAAATGCAAATGATTTTTGGAAGCAACTGCTAAAGCAAATTAAGAAAAACAGACGTTGCAAAAATCACCGAGTGAATTGGGCATTCGATTTTAAATCGAGGTGAAGTGGTCAATTTTAAATCAGTATCAAATTAGTACATTCTTGCTTGTGTTTTTGAGTTTTTGCGTTTGAATTCATTTATTTGCATACTCATTTGTAGCTAGAAAATAACATAAAGGGCACACCACCGCATACACAGCGTATTATGGTAGGTATTGATCGTTCGACAAGAGAAGTATGTATCCGAAAAACGAACAGTGAATAAATAGATATCAAACAGAGAAATAGCCTGAAATTAAATAAAACGACAAAATTCTATGATGTAGATAGACGGTATTGCCGTCATAAAATTCATAAATAAGTATCTTTGTAGATAGACAAATGATAAAATACAGGATATATAGTACTAGAAATAGGTTTTTTCCACTGAAATTTTTACAGTACATGCAGATGGGGTCAGAGATGAGTTTGGCATAAAAAAAAATTTCGTGAAAATGTAGATAGACGGTATTGAATATAAGCCCTCGATATTTAAATTGGGTTTAGGATAGAGGTAAATTAATTGCCTGACAAATGGAAGATCGCCGCACAGAGGGTTGAAATGCACCAAAAGTGAGGATTAGTTCAAAAGCTGAACTTTATCCTACACATTCTTGTTTGGTACTGGGTGAAAGTTAATTAAATTCTACATCAGTATTTGCCAAAAACTTTTGTTTTGAGTAAATTACTCTATTGATTGTGAGCGGTCAAAGTCAAATAATTTTTCAAAATTTTGCGTGCCGTGCCTAAAAGTGAAAATTGAGATATTTTGAGTGCTGATCATTCTTATTAAGCGTTCTAAAAGTAAATATATTAAAATGGAACCATCAACTCTAGGTATTTGGCTACATAATTACATAAATTTTTTTTAGATAAATGTTTTGCAAATATTTTTATTATTTTTTTTTAAAGTGCTCCATATTTGAAGTATTTTCGATATATACACAGAGTTTCAACAAATTTCTTATCGCGATCCAGCAAATTTTATTAAATGATATTTTAATATAGTATTTTAGCTAATATATTCTACACCAAACTATTGCAGAGACACCGCTTTTTTTACTTATTTAATTTGTTGTGAAAGAACTCCAGTTGCTAAATTCTTAAGCTGAAAAAACAAACAACAAATCAACTTGTTTGTTTTTAACCCTTTCACTACCCTTGTACACTACAGTGTACACATCTTTGACAAATAATTAAAATATGACCGAATAAAATATTTACTAATTTTTGTGTACAAATATGTTTATTGGGATGTTATCTAAGCAATAAATTTTTTTTGGGGAGGAAAAATACATTTGGGTTGTTTCTATTCGCGATATTTCATGCCAATATTTGCTATTTTCGGATTTTGAGAGTTTTATCATTTTGGAGCTTTAGTAACTTCGCTAGAATAATTTTTAGGTACTTCAAATAATTTTTTTATTAAAGCAGATACTTCAACGATCATTTTAGTCTTTATTTGAAAAAAAAAATGAGCGATCGGTTGGGTCTCGGCAATAGTTAAAAGTTGCGTACACTGTAGTGTACATTCGTAGTCAACGGTTGTTACTCAATATGTTAAGCATGGCTTCATTTTATGCATGGAGTTTAAAAGGCCGTTTGTGTTAAAGTACCTGGTACTTGTGTTATTTTTTTGAGAATTCCGCGGTTGTATTTTTTAGTAAAAAGGCATTATTACAGACTAAAACAGATGCGACAGTAGGGTTTTATAACACATAATGGGGAACAACAATTTTAGTGAAAGACAGAGCGATTTTCAGCTAGTTTTAACTTAATATAGCAAACACTTTGTGACAATAGATTTAATGTTCCACCATTACCAAGCGATAAGGAGTTAAAACAAAAAGGACGTGGTTCATCAGATCAACTGATTTGTAAAGAAAACGTAGTTATTATCACTAAATGGTACGATAATAAACCAGTCCATATGGCTTCGAATTTTATTGGCAAAGGTGTAGTTGATGAAGCAAGACGTTTTGACAAAACATCAAAAACATACCTAAAAATTCCAAGACCAGAAGTTGTAAAGATATACAACGATGGAATGGGTGGTGTTGACCTTCTTGATCAACTTCTGGCATACTATCGTATCTTTCTTAAATCCAAAATATGGACGCTTTGCCTAATGATGCATTTTTTCGATATTGCCATAACGACTTCATGGCTCGAATACCGAAAAGATGCAGCCATGGCAGGTGTTCAATCCAAAGACGAAATTGATCTCATGAACTTTAGAATGCAGGTGTGCAATACATTGGTTTTACTAGAAAAACCCTCTGTCAGAAGAGTTGGTCGTCCATCAAATAATCCGTTTTCCGAAGTCAATCAGGATGACGAGAGACGTTTTACGGCTCCTTTAAGAGACATTCGCTTGGATGGAGTTGGTCACTTTCCCATGTTTCATGATTCTACAGCACCAGGACGTTGCAAACTTCCAAGTTGAACAAAAAGAACGTACATTCAATACGTAAAATGTAAAGCATACTTATGTATACAACGTAACAACAACTGTTTCCTCACTTATCACTCACCATAAATTTTGTATTTATATTTTTTTTAACTTTTCGTGAATTAAAATATTCTTTTTTTTATTAAATATTTGTAAAAAAATAATAATTTGCGTTTTTTTTATTTTTAAATTGCATATTGAACAGTAAGTATCAAGTACTATAGAGTAATAGAGCTCTGCAACCGTTGACTACCAATGTACACTGTAGTGTACAAGTTATTTCGGTATAAAGGGGAAGGGGTAAAATTTTTTCTTTAACTTTTTTAGGATATTTTTAGGGTCCCAAAAATAAATCAAAAGTCAAAAAAATTATTTTGCCACACACAAAAAGTCGGTAGTGAAAGGGTTAACTCTCTTTTGTCCTTATTTTCGGTACTAAAGTTATTGTTATAAATGAGTTTGGTTTCTATCAGAGATGGTTGCGTGAGTTAATTTTGCCTCACGCTCACTTACAAAAAATAATTTAAAATTTCAAATGACTTTGTCCTCTAAGTGGGGCTTTGACGGAAATTCGGGCCATAGCTCTTATAAACAAGCATTTCACGGATCTGACGCTAGTGATTCTGTGGTATTTATAACATCTATTGTGCCATTAAAAATTGTTTGTTTGAATAAAACAATTTGGCAAAATCCTCGACCTTCTTGGACCAGATTTTGTAGACCCATAAAAATTGAATTTTTAAAAGAAACCGTAAGTACTTCACAACTTGAAAAAGAAAGAGTAGAAAATGGCAAACAAGTTGTTAAAGACACAACAACAAGAATTCAAAAAGAGTTCAAAGAAAGAACTGGATTGATCATTGACCAACCAAAACCAGGCTTTGGCAACACAAATGATGGCAATAACGCGAGAAGGTTTTTAAAGAATGCAGAAGTTTCCTCAGAAATAACAAAAATTGATCTAGAGTTAATAAACAGAATGCATATAATACTTATTGTCGTGTCATGTGGCGACGAGGTCAATAGTGAAAAGTTTAGTGACTTTGCTATTATATTTTGTTAAAATATATCCATGGTACAAAATGTCACCTACCCTTCATAATATTTTTATACATGGACCGGAAATAATATCCAATGCCCTTTTGCCAATTGGTGAACTATCAGAGGAAGCACAATAGGCTAGAAACAAAGACTTTAAAAACTATAGGGAATACTTGATGATCATAATAATGAAAATGATGATTATGGTGATGATGTTGAAGATATCTAAAGCTTTTATTACGATAATAACCAAAATGGATTCAAATGCATATATATGTACATTAGGGTGGGGCGATTAGTATGGAAGGAAAAAAATCTTAATGGGCGCTTCGCGTTTCTGATTCTTGGGATTGTACTAAGCAAAAAAGTCCACTAGACCATACGTCTACGGTGAAAATCGAGCTTCCAGATTTTGACTTTACGGCAAAAAAGCCCTATTTTGAAATTAAAAATTAACCCCTTAAACACCACCCAAAAATATGATTGATGCATTAATCTGCTAGAGAATCTTCCAAAGAAGAGATTGATACCATAATCTTGGATAAGCTCCTCCTACTTCCCGAGATATGTCCATCCCACACATTGTTACTTTCACAAAATACGGCAAAAAAAGCCCTATTTTGAAATTAAAAATTAACCCCTTAAACCCCACCCACAAATATGATTGATGCATTAATCTGCTAGAGAATCTTCCAAAGAAGAGATTGATACCATAATCTTGGATAAGCTCCTACTACTTCCTGAGATATGTCCATCCTACACATTGTTACTTTCACAAAATACGGCTAAAAAGTCAAAATCTGGAAGCTTGATTTTCACCGTAGACGTATGGTCTAGTGGACTTTTTTGCTCAGTACAATCCCAAGAATCAGAAACGCGAAGCGCCCATTAAGATGTTCAAATCGCCCCACCCTAATGTACAAATAATGTTTCTCTTCTTTTTTAAATAAAAAAATATTTTCTATCAATTTTTTTTCAAAAACCATATTTTTTCACTAAATAATGTATAGTTATTCCAAAAAAAATTTATATCAACAATAATTGGCTTCCCTGAATTAATCCTTAGTTTACCTATGTTTCAACCCACTGTGCGCCGGTTCGAGCCCAGTTCGAAAAATAAATTTTTTTTATTAATAAAAAAAATTATGTTGAACACATGTGAATCTATTTATAGAATATTATAGTCCATAAACATAAAATATTCAATTGTTACAATAAAAAATTCGAAATTTGTAAATAAATGTACAATAGCGTTAAAATTTAATAATAGTGATAGTACGTGGAACCACAAAAATTCGGTTGACAAAAAATTCGGTTGCAACTACAAAACTGTTTTCTGTGTGTAAGGAGTATTACACCTGAGACTCAGTTAAAAAATCAATGACTAGTAACTGGGAAATTTTATCTATGTGGCATTGCACATTTCTAAGAAATTATTCAAAAAAAAAAAAAAAAAACTATAAAGATGGTTTTTGTCGAAAATCAAGAAACCGACATTGTACATCCGCTAACTTTTTTATACCTAAACTTTGCTGATATAGACCAACACTTCTGCATTGCGATGTATTCCCTAAATTATCTTTTAAGTAAAAGCGTTAAAAATATAGCCATGAATTTGATCTGAAAAAGTTATGTTTAGATCGGTCAAATTTTTAACACAGAAATAAAGTCTCGAATGTGCTCAGTAAAATATGAATATAAAAGTTTAATCTTGTTCATATTTTTAAATAATCGTGTATGTGCCAGAAAACGAAACCGCATAAGTAAAACGGGTTTACAAGATTAGGTGTGCCAGATTCCGATATCGCAATTTTTTTGCTCGTTTTAAATCGAGCAATTGTACCTTGTCGAAAGTAAATAGAATGTGAATTTTTTCTTAGAAAGGTTTCTTAAATAATAAAAACAGCACTTAGTATTAAAAATTTGAATTGTTTTTTATTTATTTTAAGTCAAAAAGCGATCTTTTAATAGCTTCTTCAATTTAAAACAAGACTTTTAAAAATCTCTTAAAAATCTCTTTGAAATGTTTTTTATTTATTTTAAGTCAAAAAGCAATCTTTTAATAGCTTTTTTAATTTAAAATAAAAAATAAAAATAATCTCTTCAAAGTGCATGTATTTTTAAAAAAGATTTTTTTTTTTGATAAAATACAAGAGATGATTAAAATTATGTTTTTAAGCTTTTGACATGTAAATTTATTTTTTTGGAACAACACTTAGAATATACAAAAACGAGCGTTTTTAAGAACACCGATTTCCACATGATGCGTATTCAAAAAATTTTGCGTTTTGATAACGACTCGAAAGCCAGCACATAGACGAATAAGTACCAAAAAAAAAATCTGACAAAAAAAGTCCAATTTAATTTAAAATAAATTTTTATTTATCCCAGCAAAAAATAACCTGGATTTGGTAAGCAGTAACTACACTTGTTACTGCGCTTCACCGCCTTGCATACTATAAAGCAATTAGGGAAGGCAGTCTGTCGTGCTTCCCAGAATGCCTTCTTTGAAGCAGTAAATAATGCTTATAATGAACTAATAAAGTATGCATATCATGAAGCACTAATGTTGTCAACATACAAAAAGCGCTTCTTAGTGACTAAGAAGGCATGAATTTATTGCTTCTAAGAGCACATGAAAGAAGCGCTTTAAAAGAGACATACCAAGTGGGACATCGCGAAGAAAAATCATGCCTTCTTTATTGGAAGCGCTACGTTATCAAATAATGCCTTCCGGAAGCTCTTCTGGGTAAGCATTATTTTTTGCTGGGATGTGTTTTAAACCACTTAATTATCTCTATCTAGTAAAAGAATATAGCCGACTAATTGTACTGGGAAGAAAGCGGCACAATGTACCCAATATGGGTCAATTTGCTCGAGAGAAAATTGTTTGTTTTTAGTGTATTTATATATAATTTTTGTCAAACTTTTCTCCAGATTTGGTTTTTTTTTTATTTTTGGGAATCCAGTTTTTCTAAAAAGGTTTTTGTTTTTAATATATGGCAACACTGTCTCCCACACTAACCTCTATGAGTTTTTTGTTTTAAAATTTAAAAATAACTGTTATTTTCGGTGCCTGATTAAAAATGTTTTTGAAATATATATAGAATTTTAAAATCACTCAGGAAATTATGTAGGCAAATGACAGTTAAAATAACTGCATTTGCATTTGCAGCTGCAAATATCAAATTTTACTTATCCTACACGTAAATTACATACAAAAATATTAAGAACTATACACTCAAAAAAGTTTTACAGTTACTACATGACAGTTGTTTGTGTAGTTATTAGTAGTTGTTTTTAACTGCAATTAACAACGGCGTAGCTAATCCCATTTTCCACAAATAAAACTAGTTTTTTTTTTTAAATGTATATAAGTTTTATTACCGAGATTTTAAAATGTCTTGAGCTTTTCTAACGATTGAGAAGCTAATTAGGATGGTCCGTTTTTAAAGTAGTTGCGGATATTTTCTTAAGGAGTTCCAAAAGTTGACAATTTGCTAAATTTTTTGAAGCTGTTGTAAAGATCTTGTGTTTAAACTTTTTTTTACACTAATAGAAAAAAAATTTTGACAAATTTTTTGCCAAAACTACTAATTTTCAAAATGATGTCTGCAATTTTAGTAGGCTATTCTGTTATTTACTTTGGAGCACTCACTGAAAACTAAATTTTCCTTTTCCCACACTCAAAAAAATAAGTTAGTACAAAAGTTAGTAAAACGTCTTGTAAATCAGGTATACTATTTTTTAGCAAATGTTTTGCTAAAATCGTGTTTTCAGCTAAAATTTTTGTTATACTTATTCAGCACTTAACTGCTTTATACTAATGCTTTACTAATATACTAATGTTTTACTAATTAATTTTGCTAAAAAAAAATTGTGCTGATAAGCACATTAATAGTGTGGACGACAACCAGATTGAAAGATATACGCAGAATGAAGCAGATGTCGCGGCATGTCAAGATGTAGTAGAGAAGAGGAAAATGATACTAAAAAGTACAACTCTAATAAGACATATAACAAAATCAACCATGGAAGATTTTTGTATCTGTTTTTCATACATAAAACAAAATTGAGGATTAAAACAACTTAAATTTTGCGTTGTCACCGGCTTGTGAAAATAATTGTTTATTAATTAAATAAAAGACAAAATAAAATATTTAAATTTAATATGTATTTCTAAACTAAATGTTTATAGATTAATAATCTAGTGTGGTCAAATTGCAAACAAACATATACAGACATGTAGGGAGAGTAAAGCGAAAGACAAAGACACACATCTTAGGTAGATTTTTATGGTTCCTTTTTCTTATTGTAAAAAATGGTAGTTTTTTTCGTTTCGTTTGTTTTTGTTTATTTTTTCGTTTCGTTTCTATAATTTTTTTCGGCAGTTGCGTCCTTTAAAAGATAGCGCCATTTAGACAACCATTGATGTAAGTAGTTGAAAGAAAATTTTTGTTTTGTTATATATATTTATTTCTATATATTTTTAGATATTAAATTAATTCATGTCGTCAATGTGGGAAAATGAAAATTTTTATATTTCGTAATTATTGTAAATTATTTTTAAAAGAATCACAAAAATATGTTTTATGATTTTCAGCAAATAAATTAACTAAATTACAATTTTTCTACAAATTTCTTGCGTTTTTTTTCAGTCTACTAAAATTCAGCTAAAAATTTATTAATTTTTAGAAAGGCTTTTTTATTTCTAATCCACTAAGTGTTAGCAAAACTTTTGCTGAATCTACTAATTTTGTTGCTAAAAATCAGCTCGCTGATTTTCAGCAAAAGATTTTGCTGACATTAGCAATTTTTTTGCAAGCACCCTTCTGACTAAAATTTTGCTGACTCAGCAAAATTTTTTGCTGACTTTACAAACTTTTTTTTTGAGTGCAGTATTATATTCTGGTATGTGATGAATTTCACTTACTATCGAAATTGAAAATTTAAGCAATTATAATTTTTTCAGAAAACACTTAGTTGGAACTTTATCAACCCAGCAAAAAATAGTTCTTACACAGAAGAGCTTCCGGGAGGCATTATTTGATAACGAAGCGCTTCCAAAGCAAAATTTTGGTTCGCGATGTCCCACTTGGTATGTCTCTTTTAAAGCGCTTTTTTCATGTGCTCTTAGAAGCAATAAATTCATGCCTTCTTAGGCACTAAGAAGCGCTTTTTTGTATGTTGACAACAGTAGTGCTTCATGGTATGCATACTTTACTGCTTCATTGTAAGCATTATTCACTGCTTCAAAGAAGTCATTCTGGAAAGCACGACAGAATGCCTTCCCTAATTGCTTTATAGTATGCAGGGCGGTGAAGCACTATTTTGGAAGCATACAAATGTAGTTACTGCTTACCAAATCCAGGTTATTTTTTGCTGGGAATAGATTTCGTTAAATCAGATAATTGAATTTATGTATGATATTTAATGTTATTCAAAATTTAAATATTGCGATATAATGACACTTGAAATTTTTATTTCGATCGAAAATGAAATTCATCACATACAAGATTATTTTTTTTTTTTACTATCATTAACTTTTTGGTTCAATTAATGAAGTTTTTGTAAAAAGAAAATTTTAAATGAAAATAATAACTGTCACAGAAAAACAGTATTCATGTGTAGTTTTTTTTTTTTTTTTGATAATAAATGGTAAAATAATTCAAAAACCTATTTCTTTACTAATTTACCAATTGGTAAATTTGCCGGTAAGAAGGGTAAATTGGGTATAAATGGGTATTTACCAAAAATGAGGGTTTAAACTATGTTATAAAAAAATTGGGCAACCAAACACATTGAGCAGCAAAACTTAAAGAACTGTATAACATATTTTATACATAAAAATAAAAATCCCAACAAAGCAGTTGAAAAATCACACATCACAAAGTCAAATGTTTTGGTTTTACAGATATTTCCATATTTTCCTCAAATAAAGACACTAATTTTTCATTTTATTTATCATAAATTTCAGTTATTAACATTTCTTATAAATTTTATAAATACCCAAATAAATTTCCAAAAAAGGCATATATCCGGTATTTACCCATAAACTGGGTAAATACCGGGTAGAATCCCAACTCTACTGATTGCTTTTTAAACAAACTACAATCAATTACTGTTAAAATATTATGAGTGTACACTTCACAGAATTTAAGCAAATTTAAATTTCATCCCTAGCGATTATAGTGTTTGCACAATCCGCATTTATACTGTCCAACGCCACGTATGAGTGCTATATATTATTAATTAACACTCATACGCTCCGTGGGGCAATACCCATATAAAATTAACTAGAACTTAGAAAGTTATCCATGGATTTTCTTCTAAGCTTAAAATAAAGAACAATTTTTTTTACAATGACGTCTATTTTTTTAATTTATAAAATTTGTCTTTGTTTACAGTCGAATTAGTCAAACTTCCTCCTACAGAAATTTTAAATGTAAAAAAAACTTTCTGGGGTAAAGTGTTTGTAAACGTCGTATAATGACAATCGTAATTATTTTATTACAATTAATTACTGAAAAATTATTTATTTACATTTTTACAGGAGGAAGAAGAAAACATTTTTTCATTCCTTCACTCCTTAACATGTTTTTAAGCGTATTTGAAAGTAGTATTGTAACTTGCGATATAGCTAACCCGACATTATTGCGCCACTCGGCTTTCGAGAGTAGATATATATACATATATTAGGGTGGTCCTTATTTTTCAACTTGTGATTTTTGGGGCTGCCCCCTCTTAAAATATTTGTTTGTTTACAAAAATTCACCATGCAAAAAATTAGAGTTCTAGCACAACGGGAAGATGTCCCGCATCGCCCTTAAAAATTGGGCCCCTTGGAAAAATGGGCATAATTTAAAAAAAAAATTACAAATTTTTTTTATTCAAAATTAAAAAAATATAAAATAATTTTTGTGTTGGGTTTAATCATAACTACTCAGATAAAAAATATTACTTTCCCAGAAAATCGCTAACTTACCCTAACTTTGTGTCAAAAAAATTAATAAATATATTGGGGGTACCTCAAAGTGACTTTTTTGTATTTTTGAAAATTTTATTCAACAAAAATCAAAAACCTAGTGTTTGCTGTCAAGTATTTTATTAAACACATCTCAAGTATTAAATAAGCCAAGTATTACGGATATCCGTTGGCAAAAATTGTTGTTAGAGCATTTTGATTCTAGCGGATTTCAACGTTTTTTTTAAATTTGTATAGACTTTTTTTTTTAACAAGATTTTTGTAATATTTCATCAATGTTATTGTAATAACTTTATTATAAAGTATAGACCCTCGTATTTTAAAGAGTCAAAAATCACAAAGATGACAAAATAAATTTTTGTTTATGTTTCTAATTGTAATTTATTTACATTTTAAAATTAATTAAAATTAATTATTTAGTATAAAATCAGATACTTGTGTTCATATTAAAATTGATTTTTTTTGTACATATTCAGGAGTATTTTCGAAAAACGTATTTTTAATTTAATAGTGTACATTTTTTTCCCTCAAAATTATTATTATGGAAAAGTTTTAAGTTCTAGTTTTTACTAAATTGACCTACTCGAAGACTAGAAACGGTTAACGAAATTTTTTTAGAATAAATATAAATTGAATTATTCCTTTCTTTATTTTATTTATAAATTTTGCCACAAAGCTGCAATTTTCTTACGTGGGTCATATTTGACCCCAGGTTAACATGGGTTAACTATCAACAGAAAATATAGTATTTTCAAATAAAGTTATTACAATCATATAAAAGAGCATATACAATAATATTGATGAAATATTATTAAAACCTTGTTTTAAAGTAAAAATGTATAGAAATAAAAAAAAAACATTAAAATCCCCGAGAATCAAAATGCTCTAAAAAAAAATTTGCCAACGGATATCCGTAATACTTGGCTTATTTAATACTTGAGATGTGTTTAATAAAATACTTGACAGCAAACACTAGGTTTTTGATTTTTGTTGAATAAAATTTTCAAAAATGCAAAAAAGTCACTTTGAGGTACACCCAAAACATTTATTAATTTTTTTGACACAAAGTTAGGGTACGTTAGCGATTTTCTGGGAAATTAATATTTTTTATCTGAGTAGTTATGATTAAACCCAACACAAAAATTATTTTATATTTTTTAAATTTTGAAGAAAAAAAAATTGTAATTTTATTTTAAATTATGCCCATTTTTCCAAGGGAACCGATTTTTAAGGGCGATGCGGGACATCTTCCCGTTATGCTAGAACTCTAATTTTTTGCATGGTGAATTTTTGTACCCAAACAAATATTTTAAGAGGGGGTACAGTCAAAATCTCGTTTTTATTTTCCGCCCATACAACGAAAGACCACCCTAGTATGCATGTATGCAAAAACACACACTAACAAATTCATATTGTTCTTGAGCATTATTTGTTTTGCTTTTTCTATGTGCCGTTAGAATTTTTTTGTATGGTTTACTTGAAAATGTTATTTTTCGTGGTACTACAATGGAAAAAAATCGGAAAAAATAGAATAAATTCGATTTTCATTCTGAAATTTACAGGGAATTTTAAGGTTATATTGAGCTTTAAGAAAATATTTTTTTCATATTTTTCGACTTGTTCGAAAATGGTGGAAAACAGAAATTAAAAAAACCAAATTTTATAAATAAAAAAAAAAATTAAAAAAAAAAATAATAATTTTTAAAAGGAAGGTTCATACCTTTAAAAAAAGGTATTAAACTTTAAAATCCATTCACTACACTGATAGAATTTTCCTTCATAGTATTAATGAAATGATTTCATTAAAATCGATTCATTGGTTTAATGAAAAATTGCATTAACTGAATGAAAATTCATTAATATTTGTATTTTTTTCATTACAATTTTTATGATTTTTTCATAATTTCATCAAAAAAAAATTCATTAAATTAATGAAAAATTTTCAAATTTTTTCAATAAAAATTTTGACTTGTAATAAGAAAAACAAATTTTTTTTTTTTTTTTTGTGCGCCCCGGTAGGCTAGTTGGTAGCGTGCTGGCTTGTCAGTGCGGGGGTCGTGGGTTCGATTCCCACCAGAGGCACTGGTCTGTTTTCGCTACAACGCGCCGAAGGCCATAGTAGCTAGTGCTCGGTTAGGGTAATAGTATATAATTTGTAATTATATGTTTATTAATTAATAAAATAAAAATAAAAAAATTTTTTTTTGTACTGTCATTTTGAAATAAAAAAAAAATGAAAATTACTTTTGAACAGAATTAACCAAAACTTTGATATAAATAATTTTTTTTTATTAAGTTTGCCTAGAGCTAACAGTTTTTGACAAATTTTAATAGTTGGTCACTAACTTCCAGGGAACAGATTCTCTAATAAAAACGATATAGTTTTGTTCAAAAATTTGTAATTTTCTATCTGAAATCAAGTCAGCTACTTTTCAAATTTTAAGTTTTTAGAATTCGTCAAAAATTATGAGCTTTAGCAAATTTGTTGAGAATCAACAGAATTTTCCCCACTGTGCTACATTGGTGGGTGGATCCGGGAAAACCTTTCTTGTTAGATTTCTTTCTTACATGTCATAATATTCCAAGTAACGAAAATTTGCTGAATCAGGCTGAGTTTAATAAAAATCTGCCATCGCTTTTGTAGAACAGCCTGTGATGTTTACTTTCGAACTTTTCGAACTTTTTTATAAAAATATTTTATAGATCCTATAAAGACCAGACCTTATAAATCATATCAACGAATGATAATTTCTCAATAATCCTATCCTAAAATAATCATAAACAGTGCAAATTATTAAATATCAACGAAAATATTTCATACAAACTATGAATTTTATTTATTAAACACATGAAACTTTCATAACGATTAGGCTAGGATTAATGAAAAAAATTTCATATACTTTATGAAATTTTCATTGGGTCAATGAAACCATTCATTAAAATTTATTTAATGAAACACCTTTCATTGACTCAATGAAACGTTTCTTTGGGGACTTTTTTATGAAAAAATGCATTGGATTAATGAAGGAATTCATTAATACTACGCACAAATTTCTATCAGTGTAGTTTTAGAAAAACATCAGTTTAAAAGTTGTCATGTCGGATGACTTTTCACGATTTTTACGATTTTCAAATGCCCATAACCTTTTAAAAAAAGTTTTTAATTTTTTTTTCTGGAAACATGGGTAAAATATATTTTAATGTTTATTACGTCTGAAAATTTTAAAGTAAATCGGAAGAGGTGTTGCAAAAAAGGTGTTCGGTGAGACATGGAATGACTCATATATATCAAGCGACCATAGAAAATCGATGATGTTAATTGATAACCCGAACAACATGAGTTATTTTTGTCTTTTCTGAAACTACTTCATCCTATTTATGAAATATTTCGTAACATTTATAAAGCATTTCATAAAAAGTTATGAAACTTTGTCATATTTATGAAACTTTTCATAAATATGAAGAATCCTGCCATGAATTTTACCTTTTATGAAACAGCTTCATAATATTAATTTAGTGTTACATTGGACGAAAATCAATGAAGTTTTTCATTCCCTGAGTGTAACTGTATCTTTGAGTAGATTCTACTGGCAAACATTTTTGAGTAAAGATTACCCAAAAGAATGACACTTTTACCTAAAGGCGTTAAATATAATATAATATACAAAAGTGATCACATATTTAACTGCTTTTTTTGTACTGGGTATAAAATGACCGTTGTTAATCCTTATCTTACTTTTGCTTTACTAATTATTTCTACAAATTATTATCCAGTAACGAAAATAATTATTTTTTAAATGCTACTTCATTAAAAAACTTTCTGTTTTTAAAATACCACTAAAACTTATGACATTTTAACAAACTTTAATTCTCTTAAATGTGAAGTTTTTTTTTAAAGATTTTCACAAATGATTAATAAATGTTAAAACAAATGTGTGAAGTTGGCAAAATAGAATTCAGCCATACTTTTCTAGTTTATACACACAAACAAAGAACTTAAAAAAACTTTGCTCAAATGTTCATTTCTCTATCCAAAACTTTTGTCAGTTATAAAAATTAATTGTAAAAACTTCTTAATTAGCTTTGGCTTTAAAATATGACTGCAAGTTGGGAAAAAAAAAATACAAATTCAAGTTTTTTATTTTCGTTGGTACACTCAATAAAAAAAGTTCGTAAAGTTAGCAAAAAAGTTATTTGGAACAGCAAAATTTTTGCTGGAAGGCTGCTTGCAGAAAAATTGTTGATATCTGCAAAAGATCACTGATTTTCAGCAGAAAATTAGTAAATTCAGAAAAATGTTATGCTGACACTTAGTTCAATGCAAATGAAAATCGCCTCGTTGAAATCAACAAATTTTTTTTTTTGCTGGAGCTTAGTAGATTGAAAAAACTAAAAAAAAACTTACAAGGGAGCTATTCCGACCCGGCAAATCTTAATGAACTTCGGATATGTTGTAGAGAATAACAATTTAAAGGGCCAGTGTTTTTTTTTAGCTGACCGACCTATTTTTTAGGCGTATCTAAGAGGGGTCAAAAATTACACCATTTTACGTTTTTTTGGTTTATTTCGTTGTATTCAAAGTAACTATTGATAAATTTGATATCAAATGAAAGGTTTTTTTAACGACACATGCACTGGTGTACAAATTATACCCAAAGACTTTTAAAGTATTTTCGTTGTTCAAAAAGTGTGTTTTGAGTAACATTAAATCTGGCGTTTTATTAAAGAGTTTTAGTTGCATTAAGCTAAAAATAATGCATAACAATGCCTATTTAATTTAATCGGGAGGGTTGTCTGAGTTTTTTTCCGATATTCGAAACCGTTCGGTTTTATGAAAAGCCTTTTTCCCATATATTTCAAATAATTAAGAAATATGGCAACTCTGGGGTCACTATTTATGCAATATGGGTATCAAAATGTTTGTTTTCTTGAGTATTTTAGCCCTGTGTAAATTAAAGACAAGTTTTCATACAAAAACAAATAAATTTTCAACCCCAGTTTTAACACTTAAACGTGAGATAAAAAACATACGTGTCGTATATTTAATTAGAATATTGTTCTATATCTTCTCAACAAACAATGTTTGTTGGGATATATATTGTTTTTACAAATTGTAATACAACAAACACACATACATGTACTGGCATACAAAGTATATCAACATGAAAAATTGTTTTTATAGTAATTAAATGTGCTAAAGTCCCAAAACTTATTTAACAAATTGTGAAAAACAATCTGATGTAGGCGTGTCCCTATCCGGATTTCATTCCTGCCCAAGGAAATCTTCAGGGGACTTTGTTATTAGAATTTCTAGAGATATTTGTTATGTTAAATCACAAACTCAATGAGAATTTCTTGTCCTCGTCTAGGAGCGAGATTCAAAATTTAAAATATCAAAGAAAAAACAAAAACAACAACAAAATATTGTCACAATTGGCTTTGTCATCTTCCAAATACTACTCTGTTTTTTTGACAGACCTAGCAATGTAGTGACGTTTATTCAAGTAAATCAACAATAGAAAATCATATGTTTTCTATTAGTGTCAGTTACATTTAAATTAAAATTGTTGTTTTTCAAATAGTTTGATTTTTTAATAATGTTACCAGATCAGTTAGTTTATACACTAAGGCAGACAAAAAGATTCTCATAGAGTTTATTTTGTCTGTTGTAAGTAATATCTCGGTTTGTGTTAAGCCAAAAGCCGAAAGTTCGTTAAATATTTTAAAAATAGACGTTTAACAAAATTTTCAACTAACTTTTTTGAGTGTAAAAGGATATGAAACAAAGAAGGATAACATTTTTTAAATCCAAGATTTTTTTTATAAAAAAAAAATTATATTATAAATGTTGAC